>CM064499.1:1456465-1781431 GCA_032716605.1 Paralithodes platypus | reverse complement strand
TACCCTCGGATCCACCCGCCTTGAAACCGGCCCCGGGAGTGAGAGAGACTTTAGTTTTTTGATGGTGGTGGTGGTGGACGCTTAGCCGGCTGGCCGGCGTTGGCAGAAGACGAGCTCTGACCTGGTTTGTTATAGCCTCATCCTTTCTGACCTGTAAACTTACCCTGTCTATACCTGTACTGACCTTGGGGGGAGGAGGATGCAGGTAGATGAAAGGGCTTAGATCCCCCCGGCTGTGCTTTTGCGACTGGCTTGGGTTTGGGGAAGTTAAAGGCAGGTTTCTTAGAAGGGGCGGGACTATGTTTAAAGGCTTGAGCCATATTAAACACAGTTCTCCACACATCAGGGGACATTAAAGAGGGAGTGAGCACTGGTGACATGACCACCTGATTCGCAATTCGATCAGGAAGTTTTCGTACCAAGGACATTCTGAGATCTTGTCTCGCCCGGACCGCCTCAAGCAAGGCTGTGCGGATGTCACCCAACGACTGAATCGACGTCTGAAGGAGCAATCGCCGAGATAGTTCAACCGACCTTTTGGCATCCGCGTCTGCGATTGCCTGAGTGGATCGGAGCATTGATTTTGCCACCTGGTGCGTCACAATGTACTGAGAGAAAAGTCTAAACGCTTTCCCTCGTAGCCTAAATTCCCGGTCTAGGTGAGTTGGGGTAGGAGTAGTGAAAGGGTCGTTGAGTTCACATAGATTGATTTTAGGGGCAGCTAAGAAAGCAAACAAAGCCGAAGGGACTCCGCAGGCAGAACACACTGGCATAGAGAACCAAGAATGACTATCGTGAGGAATTTGGTGGGAAGATTTTGAGGTGAAGGTGGTCGCAAAGTTCTGAGCCTCTGTCTCCCATTCCACCCAAGGTCCCGGGCCCAACTCCCCCACCTTCAACACTGGATTAGCAGCTGAGTCTGTGACAGTTTGCAAATCTAGTTCTGGAGTGAGAGCTGACAGAGTTTTTATGTCATTAAAACCATCATGCTTGGACCAGTCAGAAGTTTTGAAGCTGAGGCAAGGGGCAGGGCAGGTGTAGCAGTATATACAAAATAGTCCTGGTGATAATAGTTAGGAATGGCCTTAACATTAACATCTAGTACATTACCCAAAGAATCCAAGGCTCGTAACTTTTTAGATTTATTGCCTTGGATTACCCACTCTCGTGGCACTGGAAGTTCTCCTGACAAGGTGGGTTGAGCAACCTCTGGTTTAGTGGGGATCAACTGTACCCATGATTCGTCTGGGCCGTATAAAAGGGGCATTGCTACCTTCTTTATTGGTGCTTTGTCTAACGGGGGTGGATGCACGTCCGTTATAACCCTTACACTAGAAGTGGCGAGTGCTGCTGAAGCAGGCCTAGTGACCACAGATGGTGATATAGAGGGAGGGTGAGGAATCTTAGTCAAAGCAATAGAAGTCATCAGAGGCCGAACATTGGAACCTGTCATGGAAGCTCCCAGGTCCACTGTAGGAGTCTCCGGCTGTTGGCCAAAAAATTTAGTTAGAGCATTAACCAGTAAACCATCTATTTCTTCTGCCGTGACATATTTGGTTGATGACGAACTCAGAGGTGAATCATTCCGATCATGTGCGTCGTCTAAAACTGAATCCGACTCTTGCACCTCCATGTCCGAGATTATTGATACCTCGTCTTTGTCATCTGGCTCCCTGTGAGAGGATTCCGCCGAAGCCGGAATCCCGTCGCGGTGCCAAGACAAGTCGGTAATGGATGATGGGATCGCCGCGTCCCGGTGGACATCAGCCACTGTTTGTGTATCTTGAGCCATACGTGGGCCTTCAGTCCCTGGGCGAGAAAAACGCCATACACCTAGGCCTTGGCCTGCACTCCCTTGGGAGTCCGATACACTCTCAATAGGACGATCACTGTCCACCGAACTCTCCAATTCTAAGGCTAGAATACTAATTGGCAAACTATCTTTGGTTGCTGACACTACACTAGCCTCCTCAGATTGAATACTAGCTTTGTCGGGGGTAGAGGTATGATGAGAGGCACTAGACTCCGGTGAACGCCGGGAGGCCTTTCGATCATGTGAGTCTCTTCTAGAAGATTTATGGCTCCGGTGCGACCTAGAACTGCCCTTGGATTTTGACGATTTCTCGCTATACCCACCCACTGGTGGACCCCTCTGTCTTGCTCTTCTTACTCGCCGGTGGAGACGAGAGACGAGGCTGCTGCTGCCGAAGAGGGGACCTGGACCTGGACCGCGCCCGTGACGCTGCCACCGGGGGCGTAGGTTCTCGCTGTCTCTTAGATGTGCCTGGGGCTGGAGAAAGTGTAAGACCCTGTCCAGTCTCTGCCGACCTTCGTGCAGTTACTCTAGAGGGACGTTTAATGGGGGGGGGGTGCTCAATTAGTAACTTATCCCAAAGAGGTACGTTATCGCATTGAAGTGACTTATGAGCCACGGTAGTAGTATAAGTGGTCATCTGCTGCCTGACCTCCCGTAAAGCGACCGCTGCGGTCTTATCATTGTCTTGAAGCACTTTATGGCTTAATTGAGAGCAAAAGGTACAGTTCCTCATAACCCACAGACCCCTTGAGCGGTCGAGACATTTAACACATTTAATGCAAAGGGTGTGTGCAAAAATAGGGATACCTGAAAAGGTGGGCGTAATGCGCAAAGACAGGGGCAAAGGTAGCCATGACAGAGACTGGTGGGAAACTTACTCCAGGTTCTGTATAGACCCGCCGGGACCCAGCTCTGGAAAAAAAGAACATTTCCAGGAATTAATGCTCATAAGGTTAACCCAACATGTTTGCACACAAGTGTTAAATAACCCGCTGGGTAACGAGACGCAATACTCAATGACTACAGCTCGCTACGCGGTGGGGTTCCTAAGTAAAAGATTTCAAAATATCTTAACTTGTCCAAAAGATTTATGAATACCCTCTGACATAATATAAAGACCAGCATGGCGTTTATAACTGATTTAGTCTTTCCGGTGGTGTTTGTTTCAAGATTCAATTTTGGAAAAAAAATAAAAATAAAAAGACGCCGGCCCCCGAATTATCTTGCAAATAAAAAAACTGGGAAGCCTGACAAACATACGAGATCTGACTTCTCCCGAAGTGTCTTTTAGATCGCCGTATTGTTGAGGGCGGCGATACAAAACGTATCCCTCAATTGTCTGGTTAACTAACTGAATTGTAAATTCGTTATTCCCACCCTTCCAAGGAGCACCCGCCGAGTGTGAATATAAGTTTAAAAAACGTTAACCCCAATTGTGCCCTAAATCGCCGTATGTTGAAGGCGGCGATACACAATGCATCCCTCAATTGTCTGGTCAACTAAACTGAATTTTGCAAATTCGTTCATCCCACCCTTCCAGGTTGCACCCGCCGGGTGTGATTTTAAGTTTTATAAAGTTAACCCCAATTGTTCCTATCCCCGCTTCTTTGTAAAAGATCGCCGGGGAGGGAAAACAAACAACAACAGCTTAGTTTTTTATTGGCTTTGCAAAACCGGGAAAAACTACAAACAACACGTGTCCGTATAAACACTGTTCGATGGGTACAGCCATCCCGCCGGCATTCATAAGGAGCCTGAAACAGGCACCACAGAGACGCAGTCCTGGAGAGCCACAGACACCCACTCGCCGGGGAAACAAGCCTGTTTTTTAAAACCATGCGTGGCCAAAACTCGGCAACCAGCCGGGTTTTTCACGGTGTAACCGAGAAAAACCCGCCGGAAGTAACCCACCCCGTCCAGATACCATCTGAACGTAACACAGGACCGAGGCGATAGCCAAAACACAACTAACGCCGGGCCCCAAATAGTCTGTGGAAATAGCCAATACACAGCTAACCCAGGACACATAAATAGTCCGTGGAATTAGCCAATACACAACTAAACCAGGACACACCCACACGAACCACCGACGAGACAACACCTCCGCACCCACGCTCCCGAAAATCAGCTGATCTAGCAAGCTGTTTACAGCGCTCGTCAAATAAACTCACCTAAACTTGAGTATAAGGATATTTTGTGTTGTCCTGTATTATAATGCAGTATTAAAATAATGCATGTATGAGGGTGCAAAGGCGGCAGTACGTGTGGAGAGTGAGCAGAGCGAGTTCTTTGACCTGAATGTTGGTTTGAAACAGGGGTGTGTGATGTCCCCGTGGTTGTTTACTGTATATATGGATGGAGTCATGAAAGAAATACTATCAAGAGCAGTGAATGTTGGTGTATCGCTGAAAAGGGAGGGAATTGAGTGGAAGCTACCTATACTGCTGTTTGCGGATGATACAGTTCTGATGAGTGATAATGAATGGGAGTTGCAGGGTCTGGTAAATGAGTTTGGAACAGTGTGCGAAAAACGGAATTTGAAGGTAAATACGGGGAAGAGCAAGGTTATGGTCTTCGAAAGGGGTGAAGTCACAGAGTGTGAGGTGAAGCTGAACGGTCAGGCTATGGAGATCGTCAACTCTTTTAAGTATCTGGGCAGTGTGTTGAGTAAAGATGGGACTATGGATGAAGAGGTGCGGGAGAGGGTACAACAGGGGAAGAGGGTTGTAGGAACGCTAAAAGCAGTAACAAGAAATAGGGTGGTCAGTATGGAAGTGAAGAAGTCCTTGCATGACAGTGTGGTAATCCCGACACTGACTTACGGAAGCGAAGCATGGACGTTGGTTGAGAGACTCAGACCAAGAGTGAGAGCAGTGGAAATGAATTACTTAAGGAGTGCGTGCGGAGTTACATGGAGGGATAGACAGACTAATGAGGAAGTAAGAAGGAGGTGTGGTGTGGAGGTAGATGTGCTGGAAAGTGTGAAAAGGAACAACTTGAGATGGTTCGGCCATATGGAACGTATGGAAAGCGAGAGAATGACTAAGAGGGTGTACGAGAGCGAGGTGGAGGGACAGAGGGGGAGAGGTAGACCGAATATGAGGTGGAAGGATGGAGTGAGGAACTACATGAACGAAGGCGGTGCTGGTTGGGGGGAGGGGCGTCGACTGACTGGGGACAGAGGTGCATGGGGGCGGTTCGTTCGTGGCCACCCCTTCGGGGATCACGGCGTCAGGCAATAGATAGATAGATAGAAAATCAAGTGAGGATATTTCGAGTGATAAAAATAATTCAAGCGATTGTGAATGCGAGTGGATGTAAACAAATATGGCTGACTTTGATGGATTTGAACTCGGTGAGACCGAGGGCATTCTAGGGAAAGTTATACGTGAGCTGAATGACATTAAAATGTGGAAGGAGGATATGCAGGAGTGGAAGGTGAGTGTTAGTTCACAGATTGAGGCTATATGTTCAATATGTGGTGCTCAGGCTGGAGACATCGAGCCTGGACAAGATTTGAGTCGGGCTAGCCTAAAAGAAATTCAAACTCATATGGGGCAACTCCGGGACGAAAATGAAGCTTTAAGATTGCAACTTGAAGAATACAAAGGGCAAACCAAGGAAATGAAAACACATGTGGAGGAGATTAAGGAGAAACACAATAAATGGGTTAATGACGAAGGAGGAAAAGTGAAGGAAGTGGCAATGAAGGAAATCATGGAGGAACAAAAGAAACAATCAGAAAGGGAAAATAAAGATTTAGAATCAGTGGTAGTAAAAGCTATGAGGAGAAATGAACTGGTCCTGCGTGAAACAATAGATAGAAATAAGTGTATTATTGTTTGTTGTTGTTGCTGTTCCTCAGGCTGCCTGGCCGAGCAGCCCCAAGGTCCCGAGCAAGGTCAAGGGCATAACCGAGCGTCCCCACAGAACCCTCCCTGCTTACCACTAATAATGCCCAGGTGACCGAAGCCACCCAAAGGCGGGGAGCTGAGGAGGGTGCGGAAACGCCCGGGAAACAAAAGCCCCACCCAAGGCCCTGTGCCCCTCAGCAATTATGAAGGGAAAGTTGAGGGACAAAGGAAAAATGTGACGCTTTGGCTCCCAATCTGCCAGGGTTGGCATTAGGGAGGTCAATCCACGGAAAAGACGCTGTCACTTGAGATCTAGAAAATATATAAGTAAAAGGAAGTCAGAGTAAGCTATGGGTATGGCAGAGAATGCTCAACTCTCATTCTGATAGACCAGCCCATCACCATTGTATTATTGTATTTGGGGATATAGAGGAGCACATTATTGAGAGGAAAGCTAGGGATAAGGAAGAAATTAATAAGGTAAAAACATTGATCAAGCATGTCGATGAAGAAGGAAACAACTGGAGAGATGATATTGAAGAAGTTAGGAGAATGGGTAAATATAGTAAGGGAAACACAAGGCCAATGAGAGTGCAATTTAGGTCTAGGGTAACAGTGGATGCAATAATGAACGTAACATGGAGACTTAACTTGACCAGCAAGTTTAAGAAAATTACAATTAGAAAAGACATGAGGATTGAGGATCGAAACATAAGAAAGGAATTGCAAACCGAGGCAAATGTAAAGAATGGAGAAAGAACGAAAGAA
Organism: Paralithodes platypus; assembly: GCA_032716605.1. Classification (NCBI taxonomy): domain Eukaryota; kingdom Metazoa; phylum Arthropoda; class Malacostraca; order Decapoda; family Lithodidae; genus Paralithodes; species Paralithodes platypus. The sequence goes on along the minus strand of CM064499.1, from coordinate 1,774,993 downwards.
GACGAAAAGAAGTTTTTCTGGAGAGTGTGGGAGGGAAAACTCAAGAAATGGTATATAAAGCGAAGGAACGAAGTAGGGAGGGAAAAGGAGATGGTGCGGGTGACGGGGGAGAAGGCAGAGAGAGGGGAGGTGGAGATAGAGAGAGAAACAGTCCAAGTGGAGGCAGAGGGAGGGGAGGTGGAAACGGAGCGAGAAACAGTCCAGGTGGAGACAAGAGAAGAGGAGACAAGCTAGGAAATAAATTGGGAGGGGTACGTACAAAAAAGAAAGGAACGGGCAGGGACGAGAAAAATAGGGAAAATACTGGAAACGCTAAGTTCATGTATACAAATATTGATGGGTTAATTTCCAAAAAGATTGAGTTTGACGAATATGTAAAGAGAGAGAGGCCCGGGGTAGTATGTTTGACTGAAACTAAGCTTAACCAGGAGGTAGACACGAATATAATTAGTTGTGCAGGATACAGTACATGGAGAAGAGACAGGTTAGGAAAGCTAGGAGGAGGAGTGTTGATCATGGTAGATAATAAAATTACTGCTAAAGAATTAAAACTTGGTGATAGTATTGCTGAAGTGGTAGCAGTTGAAAGTGAGGATAATGATAGGTCAAAATTGGACATTGTATCAATTTATTTACCTCCTAAGACTAAATCTTGGAGCAACGATGAATATAATGAATTAATTTTGGAAACCTTGCGTATGTTAGAAATTATTTGTAAAAGGAAAAATAGGCTTATTCTTGCAGGGGACTTTAATTGCGGGGAGGTGGATTGGGAATGTTTGGATGCGGGTTCAAATGAAAATACTTGGGGTAGCAAATTTCTTGAACTAACAATGGGGTATCTATCAACACAACACGTTATGGAAAATACAAGATTTAGAGGAGGTGATGAACCATCAAGACTCGACTTATTATTCACCAAAGACCCCCAAGAAATAAAGAACCTAACATATTTGAGTCCCATGGGAAAAAGCGATCATGCTGTGATTGAATTTGAATTGACAGTGGAATTTCTGGAAGGCAGAGATGAGGAACATAGGGAATATAGACTAAATTATAGTAAGGCAGATTATGAATCATTACGAGGATACTTTGCAAATATAGATTGGTCATTTATTGAGCAAGAACAGAATATTCAGGTAAAATACACCATGTTACTAGACATTTACAGGGAGGGGGTAGATAAATATGTACCAACATTTAAGGATAGAAAGCTGGCTAAGGAGAAAGAGTGGTTTAACATGCGATGTCACATTGCCCAGAACAAAAAGGACTCTGCATGGAATAAAGTGAGAAGGAGACACACTGAGGAAAAATGGAATGAGTATAAGAATGCTAGAAACAACTATGTCAAGACTATAAGAGAGGAGAAAAAGAACTTTGAAAAAGATATAGTAAACAAATGTAATAAAGAACCCAAACTGTTCTATAGTTATATCAACGGCAAAACAAAAATAAAGGACAAAATAACAAAGCTTAGGGTAGAGGGTCAATTATATGAAGACACAGTGGGTATGTGTGAAATTATGAATGATACATTAACATCCGTGTTTGTGGAGGAGGATGACTATGTAGAACCTGTGGTGGAATTGAACGAGATACAGGGACTAGAGTCGATAGAAGTCAACAAGGATGAACTAAAATCATTGTTGGAAGAATTGGACGTGAGAAAATCTATGGGCCCAGATAACATTGCTGGATGGGTATTAAGAGAATGTTCTGAACAACTAGTGAGACCTATTTTTAATATTGTTCAACACTCATTAAACAAGGGGGAACTTCCCTTAGAATGGAAACAAGCAAATATAACTCCAATATATAAAAGTGGAAATAAAGAAGACCCGCTAAATTATCGACCGGTATCCTTAACGAGTGTTATATGCAAGCTTTGTGAAAAGATTATTAGAAAAAGATGGGTGGGTATGTTGGAGGAGAGGGAAATAATTTCAAGCAAGCAGTTCGGGTTCAGAAAAGCTCATTCGTGTACCACAAATTTGTTGAGTTACTATGATAGGGTAATTGACATTGTACAAGGGAAATGCGAACAGTAATAAAAGGAAAGTTCTCCTCGTGGAAAAGGGTAAAAAGCGGAGTGCCTCAAGGATCGGTGTTGGCCTCAATCATGTTTTTGGTTTTCATCAACGACCTTCAAATGGGAATAGGCTCATATATATCTATGTTTGCTGATGATGCAAAATTAATGAAGCATATTACAAGTAGGAGTAGTTGTGAAGAATTACAGAGAGACTTAGATAAGTTATATGAGTGGAGTCAAACTTGGAAAATGGAATTCAACACGAGTAAGTGTCAGGTTCTTGAGATGGGAAAAAGTAAATATAGACCTTCTTGGGGATATAAAATAGGAGATGAAATAATTAGTAAAGCTGTGAAAGCAAAAGACCTAGGGGTAGTTGTGGCAGACAGCTTGTCACCTGAACAGCATATAAATAAAATAACTGGTGAAACCTATGCAGTGTTGACTAACATGAGAATAGCTCTGAATTATTTAGATGAAGAGATGTTAGCAAAAATAATAGGGACAATAATACGACCAAGACTGGAGTATGCAGCAGTGGTGTGGTCTCCACACCTTATAAAACATAATAAAAAACTGGAAAGAGTTCAGAGAGTTGCCACTAAGATGATAGCTAGCCTTAGAGACCTGCCTTATGAGGAGAGATTGGAGAGGCTAAAGCTGCCAACGCTGAGGGAGAGGAGAGAGAGAGGTGACATGATCATGATGTTTAAGTGTGTGAAAGGTTTTGAGAACATCGACAAGGGAGATTTTGTGGTGAGGGACGAGGGAAGAACCAGGGGTCATGATTGTAAGTTGAGGAAAGTTATATGTAAGTCTGATGTAAGAAAGTTCAGCTTCCCGTATAGAAGCATTGAGTGTTGGAATAAGTTGGATGGGGAGGTGGTGGGAGCAAGAAATATCCAAACATTTAAAGCAAAATTGGATAAATGTAGAGAGAGAGAGACAGGACAACACGAGCTTAGGCTCAAATCCTGTATACTACAATTAGGTGAGTACACATGACACAGTAGTACATATTTATAAAATAAATCAATAACATTTGTATATGTGGCAAAGCTACGAGAGGCTGGCTAGGCCTAGGCAGACGGAAAAAGTAACATGTCGGAATATAAACAAAAAGCACTGAATTATATCACAACAGGAACCACTGCCAACACACCACTGTAGCAAACACTTCCAGCCAAGGGAAGAACTGACTCGGGACCCAGAAAAAACTTCACTAAGTGAAGAAAAATACGCTGGGAACGTCAGCAAAAATAAGCTACCTCATCAGAAAGATAAAAGGAAGCATTAATAACGCGTAATGAAAGCCGCCTGCATCACAAAGCTAGCTAATTGTGAAAAAGTTCACAAGTCCACAACAGGACCACGAGGGTACACCCGAAATAGATGCCCCAAACACTCGACCCAAAATACACTGCACTGCGGGCAACCAGCCCAGGACACTCCTGCTACGCATATCCTAACCTTACTCGATACATCCCGGAGTAAACAAATGAGAAAACACTTACTAGGGATGCAACAAATGCGGAACCAGCGGAGCGTGGGGAGACGCGTCCGGGCAGGCTGAGCGCAGAGCAGAGAAGGAAGAATGATGCCTGAGTCAGCGTCTGGTCAAAGATCCACACAAGTACATCCACGATATTATGGAAAGCTTATTGAATAGTTATTCTTATTTTATTTTTGTTTTTATTTTTTACGAAGTTTTTTTCGTAGTGAGAACCCAATTCATAATGACTGAAGCCATGAGTGAGGTCGCGTGCGCTCATGATGAAGGCTCCTCAATTTTTTATGCTCTGCGCGGTAGATTCAAACTACGGCGGATGAGTGTTTGAAGAGGATGCCTTATGTAATAGGCATGTTCGTCAATGATGGAGGGGCCACTAATAAATAGGACTACTGTAGTTTATATTTCAAGTGGGGGTAGGGGGCGCATGGGGAGGAGGTGGGTGGGGAAGATAAATAGTAATTGCAACAATCAGTGGTATAAATGGCGGCAGATGGCGGCACACCATGGCGGAAGGCGGACGCAAGTTATGAGGCTCCGGCATATGTTATGGGAATGGTCAATTAATTCACGGAATATCGAGTGCATACGGGGCTAGCAAGAAGAGGAAGGATTTAGTGAAGTGTTTGGAGGATATATTGGTGTGGTGGAGGGGTGATATATATAGTGTAATAAGAGTGTGTAGTGACGGGACAGCGGTAGGGTTGTGAGTTGTTGAGTTTGTAAACAAACATGGCAGAGGGAATTTCGGGTATGACGGAGGCGGAAGGAAGGTTACAACGTTTTCGGGGATTTAAGAGCACAGATAAGAAGTTAGAAGAGGTTAGTATTGTTGTGAAGGATTTGGAAAAGTGGATGAGTGATACGGAGAAATGGAAGGGGGATATTGGTGAAAAAGTTAAGGCACTGTGTGTAATGTGTGGTGTGACAGGTGGGGAAGGGAATAGGCCTAGCGAAGGAAGTGAATGCAGGCCTATTTTGGCAGTTAATGAGAGCCTAGAGATGGTATTGAAAAGGGTAGATGAACTGGGAGCAGAGAATATGGCATTGAAGGAGCAGCTGAAGGAATACGAAGGACGTTTCACGGAAGTAAAGGAGTCGACTGCATGGACGGTGGTAGGTAAACAAAAAGTCAAGGATTTGGAGGATATTATGAAAGAGCAAAAGGAAGAAATTAATATGACCAAAAAAGTTTTGAGAGTGCAGTTGTAGGGGTCATGAAGAACAAGGAGAGTGTCGTGAGGGAGGCCATGGACAGGGATAGGGGTGTAATCTTGTATGGAGATATAGAGACTCATATGAATGATAATTTTTTTTTTTTTTTTTTTCTATGTGATTGAGGGAGGCAAAAGGCATAACTGCCTATAGCGAGTGCCTCCCCCATAGTTGAAAGAGTGACAGGGCCAAAATCAAGGGACGTTCGAGCCAAAATGCCTGGACACGGAGTTTGAAGCAATTTAAGTCATAGGAAGAGGGAAAGACTGATTCTGGGAGAGAGTTCCAGAGCTCAGATGTTGAGTAGAAGAAAGTTTGAGAGTAACGTTTCACTCTTGGGTTGGAGAGTTGCACAGAGTAGGGGTGGGATTGAGTTGCAAGACGGGTACCACGTGCCCTACGTAAAGGAGGTGGTATGCACTGGGATAGCTCTGAGGAACACTGATTATTATAGTAGCGATAGAATAGCGAGAGAGATGCAACATTGCGGCGGAGAGAGATGCAACATTGCGGCGGAGAGAGAGAGATTGCAGAGAGTTGGTGAGTGGACGGGAGTTAATGATACGAAAGGCCTTCCTTTCAACTTTGTCTAGGAGAGCGGTGTGAGAGGAACCTCCCCACACATGTGAACAATACTCAATACAAGGGCGCACTATGCCCCTGTACAGAGCAAGAAGCTGTGCAGGGGAAAAGAACCCCCTTAGGCGGTTGAGCACACCCAGCTTCTGGGAGGCTGCCTTAGCAAGACTGGTAATATGGTCCTTCCAAATGAGAGCAGAAGAAAAAGAGACACCAAGAATATTGAGAGAAGATGAAGGGTTGATTTTTGTATTGTTTAAGAATAAGGGATAGTCCGCTGGGAGATCCTGACGGGTAGATAGATGGAGAAATTGGGTTTGGAAGCATTAAAGTTAACAAGGTTTTCTCTGCCCCAATTGGAAATAGTATTTAGATCAGAATTTAAGAGTTCTATGGCTTCATTACGTTTGTCGTTGAGGGATTGCTGGCTGGGGCGTTCTGAAAAACTAATGGAGTAGTGTAAGGTTGAGTCGTCTGCGTATGAATGGATGGGAATTAAGGTACAGTTAAGGAGATCATTTATAAAAATTAGAAAGAGAATAGGAGATAGGACAGAGCCCTGAGGAACACCGGAGTTTATAAGGTGAGGAAGTGAACAATGGCCGTCCACAACCGCAGCTATGGAACGGGCGAAAGGAAATTAGAGACAAAGGCACAGATGGAGGGATAGAAACCGAAGGAGGGTAGTTTAGAAATTAACGATTTATGCCAGACTCTATCGAAGGCTTTCGATATGTCTAGTGCAATAGAAAAAGTCTCACCGAAGTCCCGAAAGGAGGATGACCAAGAGTTAGTAAGATATGAAAGAAGATCACCAGTAGAGCGACCCTTAAGGAAGCCATACTGGCGATCTGAGAGCAGATTATGAGAAGAGAAATGCTTAAGAAATTGGAAGCAAGAATAGTTTCAAAAACTTTAGAAAGACAAGAGATAAGAGCAATTGGACGATAGTTGGAGGGTTGAGAGCGGTCACCCTTCTTTGGGACAGGTTGATGAGCAAAATTCCAGCATGAAGGGAAGACGTTAGAGGATAGACAGAGACGAAAGAGTTTGCCTAGGCAGGGAGTCAGCACGGAAGCACAGTTTTTGAGAACAACAGGAGGAACACCGTCCGGACCGTACGCCTTATTAGTGTTAAGCCCAGAGAGGGTAGAAAGTACATCTTTAGAAGAGATTACGATTAGGCATAAGTAAGAGAGAGGAGGGCGGAGAGGAAGGAATAGCACCGGAATCATCCAAGGTGGAGTTTCTAGCAAAAGTTTGAGCGAAGAGTTTAGCTTTGTCAGAGGAAGAAGTGATGGTTGTGCCATCAGAGTGGGAAAGGGGAGGGAAAGACGAGGAAGATAAATTGTTGGAGAGGTTTTTGGCTAGATGCCAGAAAGCTTGGGAAGAGCTAGAGTTGGATAGTTCAGTGCATTTATTATTGATGAAAGAGTGTTTGGCAAGTCGAAGAACAAATTTGGTTTGATTCCGGGCAGAAACATATGAAGAATGAGAGTCTTGAGTTTTAAGGCGTCGGTACCGTTTGAATGCTTCCTCCTTATTGCGGACAGCAGTAGAACAGGCGTGAGTAAACCAAGATTTTTTAGCATTAGTCTGAGAGAAAGAGAATGGAATGTATGCTTCCATGCCCGATAGGATTACCTCGGAGTGAGAAAAGTGAGGGATATGGAGACAGTGAAGGAGGTCTTGAAAGGTGTGGATGAGGACGAACATGGATGGGAAGGGCAGGTGGAGGAGGTCAGTAGGATAGGTAGATATAAAAGGGGAGAGATGAGACCTATAAGGGTACAGTTTAAAACTAGGGTAGTGGCGGAGACTGTGACAAATTTTAGTTGGAGGCTAAATACAAATGATAAACTGAAACACATAAGACTAAAGAAGGATTTGAGTATAGAACAAAGGAAAAAAATTAAGGAATTACAAGAAAAGGCTGATGAAAATAATGGAAAGTTGGTTGAGGAGGATAAGAGAAATTTTTACTGGAGAGTGAGGGACGGAAAAGTGAGGAAGTGGTTTATAAGAGTAGAAGAGAGGGGGAGATCAGGGAGGGGAGAGAATGTGATGGGAGTTGTGACGGAGGAGGAGAACGGGGTGGAGGTGTCACAGGGAGAGACAGGAGACAAAGAGGCAGACCCAGTAGAGCTAACGGGGGAGTAGGGTACGGACTGGAGGAGCGGGATGGTGTAATTGCTGAAGGAATGGTAGATGGATTAAGGATTATGTTTAGTAATGTGGATGTGTTTACCCAGGACAAGAAAAGAGAACTGATATGTAGGTTGCAGGATGAAGAGGAAAAACCTGATGTCATAGCCCTACAGGAAGTAAGACCAAAAAATGCTAGAATTGAAAGGGAACTGGTGGAATATAGTTTGGAGGGTTTTGAGTTATATGAGAGAAATGCTATTAGAGCAGAGGTTGGAAGAGGACTGTTTATTTATGTAAGAAAAGAGCTCAAGGTTAATGAGGTGGATATGAGACAGCAGTATTGTGAGTATTTGTGTATTGAAGTAAAATGTGTAAGAGGATCAATTCTAATTGCCTCTATATATAGAAGCCCAAATAATAGCAGGGGAGAGGATGATAACCTACTGAAAGCAATGGAGGAGATAGATAATAGAGAGAACAAATATAAAATTTTGATTGGAGATTTCAATTTGCCAAGGATCAACTGGGCAAATTGTACTACTCCAGCGGGACAGGGTAGCCTGGAAAATAAGTTTATAGAGAAAGTGAGAGATTGTTTTTTAACGCAACATATTGTAGAGATGACAAGATATAGAGATGGGACGCAGGGGAGTGTACTTGATTTGATTTTTAGCAATGAAGAGGATATAGTGGAACATGTTAATGTGGATAGCCCTATAAGTCGTAGTGACCATGCCTGTATAAGCTTTAGTTGTAACATTAAATCAGAGAGGGATAATAGAAGCAATAGAAAAATATACATGTATGATAGAGCAGATTATGAGCTGCTGAGACGGTGTTTGGACATTGACTGGGGGGAATACTTGAACGGTGAAGACGCTGAAGGAATGTGGAGGAAAATTAGAGTCAAACTGGAGAATGCTGTATCCAAAAGTGTACCAGTAAGGGAATATAAGGATAAAACAAAATTGAGGAAAAGAACTAACCCAGAATTGCCAATGAAAAGAAAGCTTTGGATATTGATTAGAAGAAAGAAACGATTGTGGAAAGATTAAAATTGTTAAAAAAGAACAGGGGGTCTAGTATAGAGGCTATGTGATGGGAGTAGAGCGGAGACTGATAAGGAGAAAGCAGAGGTGCTGGGGAAATACTTTGGGGGGGTACTAACAGTGGAGTCGGAGGATGCAGTGCCTACTATTCCCATCAAACAGGCACCGGCACTAGAACTAATAGAGTTTTCCCATGCTAGAATAAGAAGGGCTATAGAAAAAATGAACAGAAGTAAGTCACCGGGACCGGATGGGATACACCCAAGAATCATAAAGGAAGGAGGGGAGATGTTAGTAGAGCCATTGAAAATGTTATTTGAGGTATCGTTTAATACAGGACAAATCCCGATGGACTGGAGAGAGGCGAACATAACAGCTATATTTAAGAAGGGAAAGAGAAATGACCCAGGGAATTATAGACCAGTCAGTTTGACAAGTGTTGTGTGTAAACTAATGGAAATGGTAATTAGAGAAGGAATAATGGATCATATGAAGTCAAACCAACTTTTCAGTGGGAGACAGTTCGGATTCTTGCCGGGGAGGTCGACGGTACTACAGCTAATTAAGGTGGTAGAGGATTGGATGCAAATTCTAGAAGATGGTGATGTAATAGACGTGGTATATTGCGATTTTATGAAGGCCTTCGATAAGGTCCCACATAAAAGGTTAATAGAGAAAGTTAGAAGCTATAATATAGGGGAGAAATGTGTGAAATGGATAGAAGCCTTCCTGAAAGATCGGAGACAGAGGGTACTGGTGAATGGAATAGGCTCGGGGTAGAGGGAAATTACAAGTGGGGTACCTCAGGGATCTGTGTTGGGACCACTGCTGTTCGTTATATTTATCAACGACTTGCCTGAAGTTATAACTAATGGAAGTGAGGTATACCTGTATGTGGATGACACTAAGCTGTATAGAAGAGTGAGGAGTAAGGAAGATATGGGTTTACTTCAAGGAGATGTGGAGGGCATGAAGGGATGGTCTGAGCATTAGTTAATGCCTTTTCATCCAAAAAAATGCAAGTACATGCGGATTGGGACCAGCAAGATAGACAAGGTAGGATACAGTATGTATGAAGCGATGGAGGAAGTGAATGCAGAAAAGGATATAGGAGTAGTGATAGACAATAAGTTAAATTTCTCAGAATATTTAGCAGAAAAGATAAACAAAGCCAATAGAATTGTAGGGCTGATAAGGAGGACATTTGTGTCACTTGACGAAGAAATCTTCAGGAATCTCTATACAGCGCTGGTTAGGCCGCACCTGGAATATGCGAACCAGGTGTGGGCTCCATATATGGTAAAGGATATAGAAGCAGTGGAGAAAGTGCAGAGGAGAGCTAGCAAGCTGGTACCAACGTTGAAGAACGCGGGCTATGAGCAGAGGTTGAGGACACTGGGGCTTCCGACACTGGCATATAGGAGAAAGAGAGGGGATATGATAGAGACTTTTAAGATAGTGTCAGGAAAGTACGATGAGGATGTGTGTGAAGGTATCTTCTTGATGCGGGAGGGAACAAAAACGAGAGGACACTCTAAGAAAATTTACAAAGAAAGAAATAGGCTTGAGAAGGCAAAGAACTCATTTTGTGATAGAGTGGTAAATGAGTGGAACGCACTGCCCCAGTATGTAGTCGATTCCGAATCAATAAGGGAGTTTGAAAGTAATCTTGATAAAGCATGGGGAAGACAAGATTTGAAGTTTGATTATAAAACAAAAATACAGAATAGTAAAAATGTTGCGTCTGCTACCGCCGCCGCCAACACCGTGAACGACCGCAGCAGTGCAAGTACTGGTACTGAGCTGGATACACAGGCATAGTTTGCCTTTTTCCAGAGGATCTACTGTAAGAAACTGTAAGAATAAATTATCACTTACAAATATTGAAAACTACCAAAACAGAAAATATAAATAGCAGGAGAGTTGAGAGACCTATTATGTAACCTTGACCCAAAGTTTCTTCAGATATTTTATGAAAAAGGTATTGATAATAAGAATTAGTTAGTCTCCCATCACTGTAAATAAATTTGCATCCTATTTGCTTCCCTACCTTTCGGGGCCCTTATCCTATTCAACTAGTGGCGTCTGTAAAAAAACAGCTAAACGTAACAATGAAACCTTTATACATTACAAAATGCAACATAAGAAAATCAATCACGGTATGATTAGGAGTAGTGGGCGTACACATTATTTCCATTATGTGTATTGTAATTCCATATTTAAACCCACTATCTTGTAGTTTGAAAGATCGTCTACACCTTGATATACAATTTAGTATACACTAGTAATTCATCATCAGATGAAAAATTATCAATAAAAGATAACATATTTAGCATTGTATGAAATATTACAGGACTCAGTAATGAAAGAAAACTAAAAGTTGGGAAGGATTAACTATCCTATTCTTAGACAATACTCTGCAGATATTTGTTTTGTAAATTTTAGTAAGAATTTATATAATGACATTACGGTACATAATAATAAAGACTTATCCTATTCTATTAATGTCTTTAATAAAGTATGAATACAGTCATCAAACTTAATAATGATATTAGAGGAATGTAGGCTAGTTATAGCCTATAAGAGACTTATTTGAGGAAGGGAAACTTTCAATTATAGGGGCCCACACATGCCTGGAGGCTTACAGTGGACGCACTTGCGTCCAGTGCGTCCGCCTTTGGGCGCCCCTGGGTCTATATGATCTGTGCCCCATGAGTATTCTTTCCTCTCACTTAAACATTAGGCTACCATAGCGCGGTTGGGAATATGAACATGATTAGATTAATATCCAGTATTCGAGAATGGATAATAAGTCGTAGGCGTGTACATAAACCTTTAACCGTTCTGGTGGTGTAATGGTTAGTGTTTAAAAATCTGTGTGTGATAACCCAGGTTCGAATCCCGGTGGATCACATGTATGCTTTCATTAATTTCAATGGAGGTGTTTGGTTTTGTGGTGAAATTAATAAAATATATAGATTAGGCTATACTATCCTGTATAGCCCAAAACTACTGGCTGAAAAATTATATGTTCACATCAACCAACCCTTTCTCCCTCTTCATTGGTCCAGACTCCCTGCTGAACTACGCCAAACTCCCCCACTCCTAGCTCCTTATTGATGACTATAGCATCGGCGGGTATGATGTGTTTACTGGGCACCCTCACTCCAGCTCTCTCCCCGCCCTCCTCTCCCACCACCACCTCGTTGCCTTCGAGTCCCTCCTTCTTAGCAAGCAGTATCTGGAGAAAAATTGGGGTAATTATCATATATTATATGGCACCTACTGGTCAGGGTTCAATCCCAAGAAGGCTCTTAGTATATAATTTTACAGGGGACCATTTTGTGTGTTTATTTTTTTATTTTTATTTTTTATGTAGTTGAAAGAGTCTATCTATTGCCTGACGCCGCAATCCCCGAAGGGGTGGCCACGAACGAACCGCCCCCATGCACCTCTGTCCCCAGTCAGTCGACACCCCTCCTCCCAACCAGCACCGCCTTCATTCATATACTTCCTCACTCCATCCTTCCACCTCTCCTTCGGTGCACCTCTCCCTCTCTGTCCTTCCACCTCGCTCTCGTACACCCTCTTAGTCAATCTCTCGCTTTCCATACGTTCCATATGGCCGAACCATCTCAAGTTGTTCCTTTTCACACTTTCCAGCACATCTACCTCCACACCACACCTCCTTCTTACTTCCTTATTCGTCTGTCTATCCCTCCATGTAACTCCGCACGCACTTCTCAAGTAACTCATTTCCACCGCTCTCACTCTTGGTCTAAGTCTCTTCCCGAACGTCCATGCTTCGCTTCCGTAAGTTAGTGTCGGGATTACCACACTGTCATGCAAGGACTTCTTCACTTCCATACTGACCACCCTATTTCTTGTTACTGCTTTCAACGTTCCTACAACCCTCTTCCCCTGTTGCACCCTCTCCCGTACCTCCTCATTCACAGTCCCATCTTTACTCAACACACTGCCCAGATACTTAAAAGAGCTGACGATCTCCACAGCCTAACCGTTCAACTTCACCTCACACTCTGTGACTTCATCCCTTTCGAGTACCATAACCTTGCTCTTCCCCGCATTTACCTTCAAATTCCGTTTTTTGCACACTGTTCCAAACTCATTTACCAAACCCTGCAGCTCCCATTCATTATCACTCATCAGAACTGTATCATCCGCAAACAGCAGTATAGGCAGCTTCCACTCATTTCCCTCCCTTTTCAGCGATACACCAACATCCACTGCTCTTGATAGTATTTCTTTCATGACTCCATCCATATATACAGTAAACAACCACAGGGACATCACACACCCCTGTTTCAAACCAACCTTCAGGTCAAAGAACTCGCTCTGCTCACTCTCCACACGTACTGCCGCCTTTGCACCCTCATACATACGCTTCACTGCTTTCAGCAACTTGCCATCTACTCCGTATATTCTAAGTACTTTCCACAAACCTTCTCTATCCACTCTGTCATAGGCCTTCTCCAAGTCCATAAAGAAAGTTGAAAGAGTGACAGGGCCAAAATCAAGGGACATTAGAGCCAAAATGCCTGGACACATTGAGTTTAAGCAACTTAAGTCATAGGAAGAGGGAAAGACTGATTCTGGGAGAGAGTTCCAGAGCTCAGCTGTTGAATAGAAGAAAGACAGAGTAACGTTTCACTCTTGGGTTGGAGAGTTGCACAGAGTAGGGGTGGGATTGTGTTGCAAGAGGGGTACCACGTACCCTACTGGGAGAGCTCTGAGGAACACTGATTATTGTAGTAGCGATAGAATTGCGAGAGAGATGCAACATTACGGCAAAGAGAGAGAGATTGCAGAGAGTTGGTGAGTGGACGGGAATTAGTGATACGAAAGGCCTTCCTTTCTACTTTGACTAGGAGTGCTGTGTGAGAGGATCCTCCCCACACATGTGAACAATACTCAATATAAGGATGCACTGTGCCCCTGTATAGAGCAAGAAGCTGTGCAGGGGTAAAGAACCCCTTGAGGCAGTTGAACACACCCAGCTTCTGGGAGGCTGCCTTAGCAGGACTGGTAATATGGTCCTTCCAAGTGAGAGCAGAAGAAAAAGAGACACCAAGAATATTGAGAGAAGATGAAGGATTGATTTTGTATTGTTGAAGTGTAAGCGATAGTCCACTGGGAGTTCCGGACGGGTAGTAAGATGGAGAATATAGGTTTGAGTCCCGGAGGGAAGAAGGAAAACCTAATATTTAGTAGTGGCCCCGGAATCATTGACGATATGCCTTATACAGTAATGGCGCTCTTCAAACCCATGCGTCAGCCGTTTGAAACACCCGCCACAGAGAGATAGAGAGACTAACATCGTAAGTACACGCTAATTCACTTACGGAATCGTCCTTATGATCAGGAGCTCCCTATGAAAAAATATCGTAAAAAATAATAGAAAAAATTAAAAATTAAACTGCTAAAAGCTAGGCCTCCCATCGTGTGGATGTTTGCCAACGTGGGTTTTGCCCGCAGACGCTGACTACCCCAGCGTCATTCTGCCTTCAATGATATATCAAGATAACTTAAAAAACATCAAAAACGAATGGGAAGGGGATGGAAGGGAGGGCCAGAATCGTCAATGATTCCGGGGCCACTACTAAATATTAGGTTTTCCTTCTTCCCTCCAGGACTCAAACCTATAATTTATTAGTGGCCCCTCCATCATTGACGATATGCCTGATATCTCAAGTCTGGAGGGGGACATTCATGACAAATTATAGGTTTGACTCCTGTAAGGAGATTAGGAAAACCTAATATTTAGTAGTGGCCCCGTAATCATTGACGAACATGCCTATTACATAAGGCATCCTCTTCAAACACTAATCCGCCGTAGTTTGAATCTACCGCGCAGAGCATTTAAAAACTGAGGAGCCTTCATCATGAGCGCACGCGACCTCACTCATGGCTTCAGTCATTATGAATTGGGTTCTCACTACGAAAAAACTTCGTAAAAAATAAAAACAAAAAGAAAATAAGAATAACTATCCAATAAGCTTTCCATCATATCGTGGATGTACTTGTGTGGATTTCTGACCAGACGCTGATCCAGGCGTCATTCCTCCTTCACTGACATATCAAGTAAACCAAAATCCTTAATACATCAACGAATGGGAAGGGGACGGTCGGGAGGGCCCCAGTCGTCAATGATTACGGGGCCACTACTAAATATTAGGTTTTCCTAATCTCCTTACAGGAGTCAAACCTATAATTTATTAGTGGCCCCTCCATCATTGACGAACATGCCTGATATCTAAGACTGGAGGGGGACATTCGTAATCATATCATAACTCTAGAAAAGCAGATAATAAAAACAACCACATAGTATTCTTACTTTTGAAAAATGTATTTAATACGGCGTAGGCCGGAAATATACAAGAAAAAGGGGGTTCAGGCAGGTGCGTGCTTCAAAGAAGCCTGCCTGACAAAAATAGGTAACCCTGAAGATTCTGAACACAGATCTGTAGTTACAAAAGGCACCCCACTCAACGAGTGGTGACAAATAATAAGTTATAAGTTTATATGTGCACATCATAAACCCCAAAATACATGTGGAGATCAATTGCTAATGAACTCCATTGAACTAATGTTACATTGCTTTCGCAGCTAAAACTACTATAACAACACTGTTGTTTTGTACTAAACTTTGTACTAGCACAAATTCTCTCAGAGAAATTTTCATATCACATTTCAACCTTAAATTGTTATCACAGTTCTCATACTCCGGCGGGGTCTAGGGTGTCCTATGTCAACTGACTGCCCCCCCCCCCCCCCCTTTCCTTGAAAATAAACATAAGTGACTGCAGGGCCACCTAGACCCTCTGCCTTAAAGCTATACATGGTAAGGAAGGTTTGTCTAGAGCAACTGACAAGTATCTAGAGAGAAACGTATGATTAGACGCCCACAACTGTGTGGACGCAATATCTTCAACTGAAAAGTTTTTCAGGAAACGTAAAGAGGCCGCCCACTTGCGTAAATCGTGGGCCCTACCCACAACGCCGGGATTACTCTCTTTAATGACTTCTACCAGAAGAGAGGCTAATCGCCGTTTAAGTAAGCGTTTACCCGTACTCGCTACCCATAAAGCACCTTGGGGGTTATGAGGAGCTATTCTTAAATATTTGGTTAGAGCTTGCACTGGACATAAATTATGATGCACCTTTCCCCTTTTTAACGCCGGCACCGTGAATTCAGAAAACACGTGTGCACTATGCTCATTCTTGGCTACAAACGCCGGGGAGGGTGCAATGGAAATGGAATCATTAAGTCTACCAAACCTAAGACAATTAGGTGTGTTGCTCATCGCCGCCAGCTCAGACACTCTGTTTCCGGTGGCCAAAGCCAAAAGGAAAACTGCCTTCTTTAAGATTAACGCCAAGTCTGCAGTATTTTGATACAGACGAGAATGAAGTAAAGACAAAGCTTTGTCCAGAGACCAAGTAGGCATGAGCTGACGGGGAGGTGGGCGGAGTTTAAAACAGGCTCTCATAAATCCTGTTTCCTCCGCCACCGGTATGGATAGACCTGTAAGGTCGAAAAAGGGCACTCTAATCGCAGTTAAGTGATTCTTCAGAGTAACCACAGATAAACGTTTCTGCTCAAACAGATAGTTCAAGTAATTAAAAACCAATGCCACTGAGGGTACAGTTTGTTCCGTTCTAACAATCCAAGAAGTAAAAGCTTTCCAATGAGATTGATATTGTCGCTTAGTAGACTGAGTATATTGATTGAGCAATTTATTGGTCACATCCCTACCGTATGGTGCTAGCCACTTGGCCTCCTGAATGTCCATAATGCAAAAGTCAGCGAGGTCTCTAGGTTGCCAATCGTGTCTAAGTGGAAGTGCCTGACCGGGAGCGATACCGGGTCCGGGCACCACATTATTAACTGCTGGCACCACACCTGCGCCGGCCACAGGGGCGCGATTAGCGAGACTAAGCCTCGATAAACTCGTAGTTTGTTCACTACGTGGCACATTAGTGACGCATCTGGCGGTGGAAACAGATAGATGGAGCTCCATCTGTTCCAGTCTGTCACTAGGGCGTCTGGCCCCCCTGCCGGCGTTATCGTCCGGCGGGTGAGGTATAGAGGGAGCTTGTGAGTCTCCTCGGACGCAAAAAGATCCACTTGTGGATGGGAGAGCTCCGCAATCATTAGGTCGAAAATGGGTTGCTTGAGCTCCCATTCTACTGTCGTGCTCTGTCTCCGGGACAGAGCGTCTGTCCAGACGTTCGCTACGCCTGGGAGATAAGATGCGTGAAGATAAATATCTAGACTGGTGGCTAGGACAAAAATCTCTTCCGACACGAGTAGCAACTTCCTTGACCTCGTTGACCCTTGTTTCTGAATACAGTGAACTGCATTCAGATTGTCCATTCTGAAGGCCACTGACTTGCCCCGTAACGCCGAGCCGTGAGCCTGAAGGAAATACAATGGGACTAGTAACTCTTTGACATTTATGTGAGCGATTTCTAAGTGGGACCAAAGTCCCTGACCCTGGTGCCCCTGATTTGACTGAAATCCCCACCCTATGGTGCCTGACGCATCCGTGTCTACCCATACCGTTGGAGGAGGAGAGGTCCATGACATGATTGAGTGCAATGTTTCCCTCTTCGCCCAGACCGCTAGTAAGGTGTGGATTAATTTTGGTATGGGCCATAATTTTCCCGCCGGTAAGAGTGGGAAATATTTGTTGCCCTCCAATATTAATCGTTTTACTTTCAACCGGCCCAACTTGACAGTTAGCTGAATCCAGTTGAGAGAGCCGACCAGAGACTCCCAGACTCTTCGTGTCGTAGTCAGACTGTGAAGAAACCTGAACAGTTTCCTGCGAAACCTGTTGCGATTGTCCACACTCTGACTCAGAGTGAGAGCGGCGGTGTCCCAGACCAGCCCTATCCACTGAATTACTCTTGAGGGAACAAGGTTTGACTTTACCAGATTTACCTTGAAGCCTAGAGTTTTGACATGATTTAAAATGATATTGACATGTTTTATGCATAATTGTTGTGTCTCTGCCACCACCAGCCAGTCGTCTAGATACCACAACACTCTGATTCCCTGTTTTAACAATGGCATCAGGGCTTGCCTGACTAATTTTGTGAATAATCGAGGTGCTAGGTTCAAACCGAACGGCATCCTTTGAAAAACAAAATTTTGGTGCCTGATCCTCAAGGCCAGAAACCTTTGAAATCTTTTGTTGACCGACACGTGCCAATAGGCGTCTGTCAGGTCTAGGGAACACATCCAGCCACCCGGCGGAAGTGTTAGCCTGATTTGATGAACTGTTAACATTCTGAAAGACTCGTTGTAAATGTGAAGATTCAGATACGACAGGTCTACGACCGGCCTCATCTGAACACTGTCCCGTTTGGGAACCAAAAACAGTTTTGACGTGAATACAGGGTAATCTGGGGGTACCGGGATGATGACATTCTTGGCAATCATCTCCTGGACCAGCAGCTCCACCTCTAATGAACCCGAATTTGCCGTTGTCGGCTGACGTAAGCGAGGTCGCCGGAGCCACTGCCAAGTGATGCCTTTGCGTGCCACCATCCGTGCCCATGTTTTTAACGGCCATGCTTGGTGACACGTTCGGAACGACCCAGTTAGCAGACAAGGGTTCGCCGGCTGTACTTCCCTCGGTTCCTCCGGCTCTAAGGTAGGCACTGGGAGTGAGAAAGACTTTAGTTTTTTGATGGTGGTTTTGGTGGTGTTGGCCGCTTCGCCGGCTGGCTGGTGTGGGCCGAAGACTGGCCCTGACCCGGCTTATACTGGCCGCGTCCCCTCTGTCCTGAAAACCCTCTCTGTCTATGCCTGAACTGACCCAGGGGGGATTGGGAGGACTTAGGCGGAAGAAACGGCTTAGAACCCCCTGGCTGAGCTTTAGTAGGAGGCTTAGGTTTGGGGAAGTTAAATGCGGGTTTCTTAGCCTGTGCGGGACTGTGCTTCACGGCCTGTGCCATGTTAAACACTGTTCGCCATACATCAGGGGACATTAAAGAAGGTGTAAGTACTGGGGACATAACCACCTGGTTAGCAATGCGATCAGGCAGCTTGCGAACTAATGACATTCTAAGATCCTGTCGTGCTCGCACCGCCTCAAGTAAGGCTGTGCGTATGTCACCTAAGGATTGAATTGACGACTGAAGAATCAGACGCCGGGATAATTCAACTGATCTTCGAGCATCCGCGTCTGCGATTGCCTGAGTAGACCTGAGTAAAGACTTAGCCACCTGTTGAGAAACTATGTACTGTGAAAACAGGCGGAAAGCTTTTCCCCTAGCCTAAATTCTCTGTCTAGGTGAGAAGGGGTAGGGGTAATGAATGGTTCCTTTAGTTCACAAAGATTAATCTTAGGGGCAGCTAAAAAGGAAAATAAAGCTGACGGAACTCCGCCGGCAGAACCTACCGGCATTGAGAACCATGAATGTGTATCCTGAGGGATCTGGTGGGAAGATTTAGAAGTGAAAGTGGTTGCAAAGTTCTGAGCCTCTACCTCCCAATCCACCCAAGGTCCTGGTCCTAACTGTCCCACCTTCAACACTGGATTAGCTGTCTCGTCTGTGACGGTCTGTAAATCTAGTTCAGGAGTAATAGCCAACAGAGCCTTAATATCATTAAACCCATCCAGCTTAGACCAGTCTGAAAAAAGTTTTGAAGCTGAGGCAGGGGGTAAAGCAGGCTTAGATGCATAAACAAAATAATCCTGATAATAATAACTAGGTATAGCCTTGATATTTACATCCAAAACATTACCCAAGGCATCCAATGCCCTTAATTTCTTAGACTTATTTCCCTGGATAAACCACTCACTTGGTACCGGGAGTTCCCCTGACAAGGTAGGCTGGGCAAGCTCTGGCTTAGAGGGGTTCAAAGGGACCCATGACTCGTCTGGCCCATAAAGCAGGGGCATAGCTACCTTTCTAAGAGGCGCTTTGTCTAGAGGGGGTGGATTAACATCCGTAATGACCCTGACATTTGACGTAGTGAATGCCGCCGTAGCTGGCTTAGAGCTCCCTGCCGGTGACAAAGTAGGAGGGTTAGGAATCTTAGATAAATCGATTGACGTTATCAGAGGCCGTACCGCAGAACCTGTCAAGGGAGCCCCCAAGTCCATTGTGGGGTTTTCTCGTTGTTGATTAAAGAATTTTGATAGAGCATGAGTAAGTAACCCATCAATTTCTTGTGCTGTAACAAACTGGTTAGGTGCAGAACTTTCAGGTGAATTAGTATTATCATGGGCGGCGTCCAGGCCTGAGCCTGACCCTTGTCCTTCCCTATCTGAAATTAATGACACTTCATCTTGTCCCTCCCGATCCTCCTGAGAAGACCCCGCCGAGGCAGGGGCACCTTGTTTCCAAGATAAATCAGGGATAGAGGATGGGGTCGCCGCGTCCCTGTGGACATCGGCTACTGTGTGACTCGTATGAGTCGGACGTGGATGGACAGACCCTGGCTGAGCAAAACGCCAAACACCGAGGCTCTGGCCTACGCTCTCTTGAGAGTCTGAAACATTCTCAATTATTGAATATCCTGAACTCCCCATTTCTAGGGTTAAATATCAATAGGTAAATCTTGTTTAGGGACAGGCGCTTCACTATACTCTGAGGCTGTAACAGAAACATTGTCAGGTGTAGAGGTACGATGAGATGCACTAGACTTAGAAGAATGTCGAGAGGACTTCTTATGGGAATCCTTTTTGGAGGATTTATGGCTACGGTGTGACCGCGAACTGGACCTAGGTTTGGAAGGATCACCACCATGGTCCCTGGGGGAAGCTTCAGTCTTGCACTTCTTACTAGCCGGGGAAGAGGCCCGACTTGAAGACCGTTGTCTGAGGGGAGACCTTGACCTCGATCTCGCCTGCGACGAGGAGGTGGCTGCCGGGGAGTAGGCTCTCTCGGGCGTTTAAACGTCTCCACAGACGATACAGAATCCTGGCTAGTCTCTGTCGGCTTAAAACCCCTTACTCTAGAGGTACGTTTAGGGGGAGGGTGCTCTGACAGCAACTTATCCCAAAGTGGGACGTTGTCACATTGAAGTGACTTATGTGCGACAATGGTAGTGTAGGCCGACATTTGTTGTCTGACCTCTCTCAACGCTACCGCCGCGGTCCTGTCATTGTCACACAGGACTTTATTGGTTAATTGGGAGCAAAAAGAACAATTACTTGTAACCCAGAGACCCCTTGAACGGTCTAGACATCTAACACACCTTATGCAAAGGGTATGTGCAAAAATTGGGATACCCGCGCAAGTAGGGGTAATGCACAGGGCAAAAACTGGGGTGACATTAGCCATGACAGAGACTGGTGAGAGGAACTACCGCCGGGTCTGTATTGGTCCGCCGGAGCTCAGCTCTGGAAAAATAAAGAAAATTTCCAGGAATTAATGCTCATAAGGTTAACCCAAGTGTTCGCATACAAGTGTTAATAACCCGCCGGGTAACGGGATGCAAAGACACAGCTAACACATCTCGCCACGCGGCTGGGTATAAAGAGGCTAAACAAGTCTTCTTAGCTAAGAACATGAAGAATACCCTCTGATATAATGGTCCAGTATGGCACTTATAGTCTGTAGGAGGTGGTGACTGTCTCAAGATTCAATTTTGTAACAAAGCCCCCCCTCATAAAGACGCCGGCCCTTGAAATATTTTAGTAGAATAGCCCAGGGCAGGAAAATACGAGATCTGATTTTTTAACGAATTGTCCCAAACGATCGTCGTAAAAATAGAAGGCGGTGATACTGAAAGTATCACCCAATTAAGGTTAATCGAAATTGAATTTGTTTATAAATTCTTTAGTTCCTATACTTAGGGACACCCGCCGGGTGTGGAAATCGATTTGGTTAAACCTCACTGATCCTTCAAATGCCGTAAGAGTAAAGGCGGCGATACACAGAGTATCACTCACATGGATTGGTTAACTATAAGAGACCTAAGTCGTTTTATCCCACCCTGCTAAGGTGCACCCGCCGGGTGAGAAGTCTAAAAGTTAACCCCACAAGTTCCTGACCCCACTACTTTGTAAAAGATCGCCGGGGAGGAACGCCTAAACAACAGCTAGGTTTTCCCCGTGGTTTGTCGTAAACCAGGTAGAAAAACCTATAAAAAACAAGTGTTCTCACGAACATCGTTTCTTTATATATAACTAAATATATATGTAAGGATGGGTACAGCCATCCCGCCGGGAAATAAAGGAGGCCTGAAACCAGGCACCCACAGATACGCAGTCCTGGAGAGCCACAGACACCTCCCCCCGCCGGGGAACCAGCCAGTGTTAACAACCACGTGTGGCCTAACACTGCTCATCGGTCAGATTTTTTCACGGTGAAACCGAGAAAAACCCGCCGGAAGGCAAACCCCACCCTGAACAGACACCATCTGAACAATACGACACGAGGAGAGACACGCACGACTAACCAAGGTCACAACATAATCCGTGGAATTAGCCAATACACAACTAACCAGGAAACAAATATAGTCCGAGGAATTAGCCAATACACAACTAAAACCCGGATACACATGACACAGTAGGGCATATTTATAAAATAAATAATAACACTAGACATGTGGCAAAGCTACGAGCGGCTGGCTAGGCCTAGGTAGACGGCAAGAAATAGTTGAAATATAAACACACACTGGAATATCACAACAGGAACCACCGCCAACACACCACCGAAGCGAAAACTTCCCAACCCCGGGAAGCCTGACACGGACCCAGAAAAAACTTCACTAAGTGAAGAAAATACGCTGGGAACGTCAGCAAACATACAGCTTACCTCATCAGAAGGATAAAAGGCAGCAATAATTAACGCGTAATGAAAGCCGCCTGCATCACCAACTAAACCAAACTGTGAAAAGTTCACGTGTCCACAACAGGACCACGAGGGTACATCCGAAATAGATGCCCCATACATACGACCCAAAATACATTGCACTGCGGGCAACCAGCCCAGGACACTCCTGCTACGCCTATCCTAACCTTACTCGATACATCCCAGAGTAAACAAATGAGAAAAAACTCACTAGGGACGCCACGAATGCGGAACCAGCGGAGCCTGAAAGGAACGTCCGGGCAGGCTGAGCGCAGAGCAAAGAAGGAGGAATGACGCCTGGATCAGCGTCTGGTCAGAAATCCACACAAGTACATCCACGATATGATGGAAAGCTTATTGGATAGTTATTCTTATTTTCTTTTTGTTTTTATTTTTTACGAAGTTTTTTCGTAGTGAGAACCCAATTCATAATGACTGAAGCCATGAGTGAGGTCGCGTGCGCTCATGATGAAGGCTCCTCAGTTTTTAAATGCTCTGCGCGGTAGATTCAAACTACGGCGGATTAGTGTTTGAAGAGGATGCCTTATGTAATAGGCATGTTCGTCAATGATGGAGGGGCCACTAATAAATATCAACCACTAACAAATCAGCGATAGGATGAGAAAACACAATCTAGATATAGCATTCTTAACATTTATTTTGTACATACAAAATATATAAAAATGGAAAAGTAATACAAGTAGCGTACTTCAAAGAAGACCTGTGTATCAACCCTTCTGAAAATCATGGCTATGATAATAGGAAGATTGCTTAACATAACCTATTAGGTACACCGTACATGTAACAAACGATCACAAATGTATCAAACATTTTAATCATTAAATAAATCTTTGTTTACAGTAGGAACATAAATTCTTTATACAAAAATATGTTAACTTATAACTCTGATAAGTCCTTGAGTAATGTAAGGTACTGTACATGCATATCACAACAATATTTGGTTACGTATATCAATACAAAATATTTAGGCTTATGACTTATTGCATAACCTGACCAGTATGTCTATGTATCAAAAATACAATAAACGAAAAAACATCTCACTGAGAGACCATCTATCCACCTCCAAAGATGAGGCAAGACTGGCTCATGTCACCCTTCAGTGGGTCTCATATAAGTTAAAATGTAAAACTTGCAAACTAAACAAACCAAAATTGGGACAAGGACAATATAAAGTCAAATTAATTTAAATCGCTATGTGGAAACAATGCTTACTAAAATGAAAATTATTAAATAAAAGAACACAATCCACCACATAGGGTGTACATTACTACATGAGCAAGTTAATCTGAGAAGTGTTGCCAACACGGGAACAGTGCTCAAAAGGTTGTGGTAACTGGCACAGGGTTGTACAGGCAGTGGTGATGGGCTGGTCTATCAGAATGAGAGTTGAGCGTTCTCTGCCATACCCATAGCTTACTCTGACTGTTCCTTTTACTTATATATTTTCTAGATCTCAAGTGATGGCGTCTTTTCCGTGGATTGACCTCCCTACTGCCAACCCTGGCAGATTGGGAGCCAAAGCGTCACATTTTTCCTTTGCCCCTCAACTTTCCCTTTATAATTGCTGAGGGGCACAGGGCCTTGGGTGGGGCTTTTGTTTCCCGGGCATTTCCGCACCCTCCTCAGCTCCCCGCCTTTGAGTGGCTTCGGTCACCTGGGCATTATTGGTGGTAAGCTGGGAGGGTTCTGTGGGGGTGCTCGGTTATGGCCTTGGCCTTGCTCGGGACCTTGGGGCTGCTCGGCCAGACAGCCTGAGGAACAGCAACAACAACAACAACATCTCACTGAACTGTACTTCCAGTCCTTAAACTTAATTATATCAGATTGCTTGTGTATTCATAACCTGTCCGGCGGGGCTGAGGGTCTTTGCTATACAGTACGGCTGTTCGCCTCCATCATGAACCAACTCTACTAGAACTATTCCATTCCACAGATAACTATCGTTCAACCATTCCGGTGCCATTCCCTATATTGTCTCGCCAATTGCTCTCAACTTACAATATCACCGTTCCTCCCATAACTCCTCCTCCTAGTCACATCACTCCATGGACCCTAAAACACCCTACATTCTGCTTTCACCTAGCAGACCAACTTGATGCCCAATCCCCACCTCAATGTCGACATCTCGCTTTACAACATCTTGATAGTCATATCCCGGCTGAATTCATTTACACCGATGGCTCAAAAAATGCGGATGCCGTAAGTTGTGCTGCAGTCTCAGACCTTGGCTTGTATCAAAGCGCCTTACACCATCACTCCACGGTTATCACTACTGAATTGTGGCCTATTCAAGGTGCTTTAAACACCATCTCCTCATTGTCGAGGACCTCTCCACAGGTCGTTATCTGTAGTGACTCAAAGAGTGCACTACAAGCCTTATGTGTATTTGCCCCCAAGGACCCATTGGTCAAGACTATCATCCACACAATACACAAATTACAGTGCGCTAATCGATCCATCACGCTGTGCTGGATCCCCGCGCATGTAGGAATTCCCGGGAATGAACGTGCCGACTTCCTCGCTAAGCAGGCGTGTCATGGTACACCCTCTGCTACTTTGCTGCGTTCGGAGGATATGCTCCCTGTCCTCCGTCGCCATGTGTATGATGCATGGTGAGTTGAGCGGATAGCGCAACCATTAACTGGCCACCTTCGCTCCATTAAGGATGACATACACTTGTGGCCCTCTTCAATTAATGGTTCACGCGCAGACCAAACCCTATTAACCAGATTACGTTTAGGCCACACACGCCTCACACATGGTTACCTGATGTCCACCCCTCGTGAATGCCAACATTGCCATACATCATTGACTATTTTTCACTTTCTTTGTATTTGTCCCGTATATGCATCTGAAAGACGGCAATTTTTAAAGAACACCTCATTACATGACATCCTCTCCGACTCGGACTCTTTCAATTTCACCCCATTCGTCACTTCCTGAGAGCTATAAGTTTATACAATGACATATAACTACTGACGTATACGTGACTTAAAACTCTGTACCACCTCCTCCAACACTAGCCTTGAGAGGGCCTAGGCCCAGTGGGATAGTATAAAATAAAAGCATCATCAACAACAACAGTACTCCCCCCCCCCCCCCCTGTTTTCACTCTTAAAATTAACCTTAATCCTAAGTGCACCAGACTGTCAGACCTGTTGTCTCAATGCGACACAGGTTAGACTCGGTTTATCTAGGGTAATAGAGAGATATCGCGTTAGGAAGGTGTGATTAGATGCCCATAATTGCGTATTTTCAATATTTGTGATTGAATAATTCTTCAAGAACCGGAGAGACACTGCCCATTTATGGATGTCATGTGCACGTCCTACGGACCCCAGGTTGCTTTCCCGTATCACATCCACAAGTAAAGTTGCTATTCCTCTTCGTAAGGCGTATACCCGTTCTATTTACCCAGATGGCGCCCGGCTGGTTAGGCAGGGACACTTTCATAAATTTCATTAGAGAATTCACCGGGCATAATTTACGACGAGTATCTCCTCTTTTGAGCGCCGGAACCGTGAATGCCGTAAAAACATGCTCACTGTGCTCGTTTTTAGCAATGGTGGTGGAACGATGAGGTAGAATATGCTGTGAAAGAGAAAAGGAGATGCTTCAAAGCATGGAAGAAGGGAGGCAGCAAGGAGGAATACCAGGCAGCTAAACAAACTGCCAAAAGAGTTATTTACAATGCTAAAAAAGGCATTAAGGACCTGGTCCTCGAACAAGTGTGTAACACTGACAATCCCAATGGGATCTTCAACCTAGCTAGGCGAGTTAGAAATGACAGTAGGGATATTATAGGTTCTACAGATGGTTTGATCTCTTTGAGCTTATCAAGGACATTGTCAGACCACTCAGCCTGCCATTTAGACAACATAGCAGACTTAATGAGAGGCAAATAATCACTGTAGTGCAACAGGAGGTCATTATCGAAGATATCAGCATGCTTAGCTGCAGAATACATACATACAGCCGTCCGGCTGGCTCAGTTGATAGCATGCCTGATTCCCATCTTGAAGGTCTCGCGTTCAATCCCCGCTCAGATTGAAAAGTTTTTCTGGTATATAGCCAGCGGTTACCATCTCCCCATGAGCAAGGGGGATGGGTAATGGTCTCTGGTAGACTAAAGAAAGCCAAGCGCTTGTGAATCCTCGAAGGAGGAGATACGGGCGCTATATAAGTAACCAGAAGATTATTATTATTATTACATACATAACATTTTAAGACTGAGTGTTCCACACATACGTACAGTTTCAGTCTCTTGTCCTAATGGCGGCGTTCCAGGCAACCCTGTTAAGGGCTGCTTCACTTGTCAAGTTCTTGGATTTGAGATCGGCACGTATAGTCCGATCCCAGGTCTTCCTCGGTCCACCCCTTGGTGCAGCTCCCTCCACAATCACAGACCTGCATTTTTTCACCCAATTTTGTTCATCCATTCTCTCCACATGTCCATACCATCCCAGTCTACTTGTACGCATCACCTCGCTAATACTCTTCATACCTAAACGTCTCCTCAGCTCAACATTTGTTACTCTATCCTGTAGCCTGGCCCCAAACATCCATCTCACCATTCTCATCTCATTACGTTCCATTCTGTTGACATCCTCTACTTTAACGGCCCATGTTTCTGAGGGATACGTCATTGCACTTCTAACACATGAGGCATATACCTTTCCCTTCAGGGGGAAAGGCATTCTTTTCATGGTCAGGATTGGCAGCAGTTCTCTGAACTTCCCCCAGCCACACCTAATTCTAGCAACAGTGGCAGCCTCGGCCCCATCACCAGCAGAGATGGTATCTCCTAGGTAACAAAACTTGTTCACCAGCTCCAATGACTCATTTCTAAAATTCACAGCCAAAGGATCATCACTTAACACAAGCTCGCCTTTGCACACTACGCACTCAAATCTCTATTTCTGACTTATCCTTCGGCAGGGGTCCCTTTATTCTACTACAGCGCTTACTCCCATGGTGTACCCAACATCGACAGATGCTACATTGAATTGAGTTAACGCCCACACCCTTTCCACACACTGCACATGGGTATGCACCGCTCTTTTCCACATTGCCTCGTCTCAATCTACAATGCATAACCTTGGTTTTGTTAATATTGACTCAAACCCTTGCTCGCCATGCCCTCTCTCCATCCTCTGAATTTGGCCTCAGCATCTTGCATACTGTCAGCTATTAGGACTAAATCGTCTGCATAAAACAGTTCCGTCCGCCTCTAAAAACTCTAGACAGTGCCTCCAAGACCATACTAAAGAGAAGGGGGCTTAACATTTAACCCTGATGGACTCCAACACAGACTGCGAACTCATCACTCAGTACACCCTTCACCCTCACCGCACTTCGCGAATCGTCATACATCTTCATTATCACACGCACCAGCCACTCTTCCACACCAAGTTTCCTCATAGCCCACTGCACAACATCTCTAGGTACCCTATCAAAGGCCTTCTCCAGGTCTACAAAAACAAAGTAAAGATCCCTGCCTTATAGTAAGTATCTTTCCTGTATCTGCCTGACTATGAAGATAGCATCGGTTGTACCCCGTCCTGGCATAAAACCAAACTGCATATCATCAATGGAGATGCTTTGCCTGATCAAACCCTCAAAGACTCTCTCACAGACTTTCATGATTTGGTCAAGCCTTTTCAGGCCCCTATAATTTCCTCTATCTAGTGCATCCCTTTTCCTTTGTATATATTTACTATTACACATTTGAGCCAATCCTCTGGGATTTTCTCATCTTTAATAATGGTGTTTATCAATTTAGTGACTAAGTTGACACCAGTCTCCCCTGAGGCTTTTATCATCTCAGCGACAATGCAGCCTCATAACCATGGATTCCCACATGCGCTGGTGTCCAACAGAAAGAGACCAATTTATGTCGAGATGCAAGAATGACGAGTCATTTAATTATCTCTGTAAGTATCGGGCTCCCACGGAATTCCCCTTGAAGGGCATCGAGAGAGCTTCTAGAATCCGAGCAAATCACGAAGGAGCTCCCCTCAAGTTTCCCAACCATCTTGAGTGTCCGTAGGATAGCGGATAATTCTGCTGCAAAAATAGAGGCTATTGGAGAGAGGCGTCGGCTAAAAGTAATCCCTTCAGTCACCACTGCATACGCCATAAAATCTACACTCTTAGATCCATCTGTGTACACCTTCGTTTCCTCCTCATGCTTGCTAGCATGCTGAAAAAACAAAGACCTGAAGACCGGCGCAGGTGTTTCGCCCTTCACAATATTGTTGAGTTCTCTGCATGATTCAAGCGGGGGAATGCTCCAAGGAGCTGGACTCTCCTCAAAATCCCAGATGTCGATCCCCTCAGGCAGTACTTCACCAATGAGGTTAGCTGCAACCAAACCAAAGGGTTTCCATGCTGAGCGGTCATGAAAAAGACCCTCAGCTGAGAATAGTATGCGACAGATAGGATGGTTAGGATGTTGCTTGCACTTTAGATAGTGTTTCATGAGGAGGTACTGCCTGCGAAACTTCAATGGCAAGACCCCGGCCTCCACATATAGACTGCCTGTCCTAGACGACTTGAAGGCACCAATGCTAAGGCGAATGCCAGGATGAAGTACTGGATCAAGCATCTGAAGTACCTTTGGTTTGGCCAGGCCATAAGCTTGACAAGCAAAATCAAGCTTCGACTGGATGAAAGCTGTGTAGAGTTGTAGTAGCACCTTTCTATCAGCACCCCAAGATGTATGAGCCAAACGCTTGACGACATTCATTGAGCGATAGCATCGGGCCTTTAGATCTCTTATGTGCAGTAACCATGACAAACGACAATAAAAAATAACACCCAGGAACCGAACCTCATCTTTGAACTGAATGGGTTCACCATGAAGACGTAAAGTCCCCCTATCTGGGCAGATTTTTTTTTTTGTTTTTTTTTTTTTTTTCCTATGTGATTGAGGGAGGCAAAAGGCATAACTGCCTATAGCGAGTGCCTCCCCCATAGTTGAAAGAGTGACAGGGCCAAAATCAAGGGACGTTCGAGCTAAAATGCCTGGACACACAGAGTTTGAAGCAATTTAAGTCATAGGAAGAGGGAAAGACTGATTCTGGGAGAGAGTTCCAGAGCTCAGCTGTTGAGTAGAAGAAAGTTTGAGAGTAAAGTTTCACTCTTGGGTTGGAGAGTTGCACAGAGTAGGGGTGGGATTGAGTTGCAAGACGGGTACCACGTGCCCTACGTAAAGGAGGTGGTATGCACTGGGATAGCTCTGAGGAACACTGATTATTATAGTAGCGATAGAATAGCGAGAGAGATGCAACATTGCGGCGGAGAAGAGAGATTGCAGAGTGATGGACGGGAGTTAATGATACGAAAGGCCTTCCTTTCAACTTTGTCTAGGAGAGCGGTGTGAGAGGAACCTCCCCACACATGTGAACAATACTCAATACAAGGGCGCACTATGCCCCTGTACAGAGCAAGAAGCTGTGCAGGGGAAAAGAACCCCCTAAGGTGGTTGAGCACACCCAGCTTCTGGGAGGCTGCCTTAGCAAGACTGGTAATATGGTCCTTCCAAATGAGAGCAGAAGAAAAAGAGACACCAAGAATATTGAGAGAAGATGAAGGGTTGATTTTTGTATTGTTGAAGAATAAGGGATAGTCCGCTGGGAGATCCTGACGGGTAGATAGATGGATAAATTGGGTTTTGGAAGCATTAAAGTTAACAAGGTTTTTCTTTTCCTTGGTGATGGGCTGGTCTATCAGAGTGAGAGCTGAGCAATCTCTGCCATACCCATAGCTTACTCTGACTGTTCCTTTAACTTATATATTTTCTAGATCTCAAGTGACGGCGTCTCTTCCGTGGATTGACCTCCCAATCTACCAAGATTGGAAGCCAAAGCGTCACATTTTTCCCTTGCCCCTCAACTTTCTCTTCATAATTGCTGAGGGGCACAGGGCCCTGGGTGGGGCTTTGGTTTCCCGGGCGTTTCCGCACCCTCCTCAGCTCCCCGCCATGGAGTGGCTTCGGTCACCCAGGCTTTATTGTGGTCGGCGGGGAGGGTTCTGTGGGGGCACTCGGTTAGGGCCTTGGAATTGCTCGGGGCCTTGGGGCTGTTCGGCCAGGCAGCTTGGGGAACAACAACAAGGTTTTCTCTGCCCCAATTGGAAATAGTATTTAGATCAGAATTTAAGAGTACTATGGCTTCATTACGTTTGTCGTTGAGGGATTGCTGGCTGGGGCGTTCTGAAAAACTAATGGAGTAGTGCAAGGTTGAGTCGTCTGCGTATGAATGGATAGGAATTAAGGTACAGTTAAGGAGATCATTTATAAAAATTAGAAAGAGAATAGGAGATAGGACAGAGCCCTGAGGAACACCAGAGTTTATAGGGTGAGGAAGTGAACAATGGCCGTCCACAACCGCGGCTATGGAACGGCCGGAAAGGAAATTGGAGACAAAGGCACATATGGAGGGATAGAAACCGAAGGAGGGTAGTTTAGAAATTAAAGATTTATGCCAGACTCTATCGAAGGCTTTCGATATGTCTAGTGCAATAGAAAAAGTCTCACCGAAGTCCCGAAAGGAGGATGACCAAGAGTTAGTAAGATATGAAAGAAGATCACCAGTAGAGCGACCCTTAAGGAAGCCATACTGGCGATCTGAGAGCAGATTATTTATTAGTGGCCCCTCCATCATTGACGAACATGCCTATTACATAAGGCATCCTCTTCAAACACTAATCCGCCGTAGTTTGAATCTACCGCGCAGAGCATTTAAAAACTGAGGAGCCTTCATCATGAGCGCACGCGACCTCACTCATGGCTTCAGTCATTATGAATTGGGTTCTCACTACGAAAAAACTTCGTAAAAAATAAAAACAAAAAGAAAATAAGAATAACTATCCAATAAGCTTTCCATCATATCGTGGATGTACTTGTGTGGATTTCTGACCAGACGCTGAATCAGGCGTCATTCCTCCTTCTTTGCTCTGCGCTCAGCCTGCCCGGACGTACCTTTCAGGCTCCGCTGGTTCCGCATTCGTTGCGTCCCTAGTGAGTTTTTTCTCATTTGTTTACTCTAGGATGTATCGAGTAAGGTTAGGATAGGCGTAGCAGGAGTGTCCTGGGCTGGTTGCCCGCAGTGCAGTGTATTTTGGGTCGTGTGTATGGGGCATCTATTTCGGATGTACCCTCGTGGTCCTGTTGTGGACACGTGAACTTTTCACAGTTGTGTTAGTTGGTGATGCAGGCGGCTTTCATTATGCGTTAATTATTGCTGCCTTTTATCCTTCTGATGAGGTAAGCTGTGTGTTTGCTGACGTTCCCAGCGCATTTTTCTTCACTTAGTGAAGTTTTTTCTGGGTCCGTGTCAGGCTTCCCGGGGTGGGAAGTTATCGCTTCGGTGGTGTGTTGGCGGTGGTTCCTGTTGTGATATTCCAGTGTGTGTTTATATTTCAACTATTTTCATGCCGTCTACCTAGGCCTAGCCAGCCGCTCGTAGCTTTGCCACATGTCTAGTGTTATTATTTATTTTATAAATATGCCCTACTGTGTCATGTGTATCCGGGTTTTAGTTGTGTATTGGCTAATTCCTCGGACTATAATTGTTTCCTGGTTTAGTTGTGTATTGGCTAATTCCACGGATTATGTTGTGACCTTGGTTAGTCGTGCGTGTCTCTCCTCGTGTCGTATTGTTCAGATGGTGTCTGTTCAGGGTGGGGTTTGCCTTCCGGCGGGTTTTTTCTCGGTTTCACCATGAAAAATCCTGACCGATGAGCAGTGTTGGGCCACACGTGGTTTTTAACTCTGGCTGGTTCCCCGGCGTGGGGAGGTGTCTGTGGCTCTCCAGGACTGCGTCTCTGTGGGTGCCTGGTTTCAGGCCTCCTTTAAATTCCCGGCGGGATGGCTGTACCCATCCTTACATATATATATAGATATATATAAAGAAACGACGTTCTTGAGAACACTCGTTTTTATAGGTTTTTCTACCTGGTTTACGACAACCACATGGAAAACCTAGCTGTTGTTTAGGCGTTCCTCCCCGGCGATCTTTTACAAAGAAGTGGGGTCAGGAACTTGTGGGGTTAACTTTTAGACTTCTCACCCGGCGGGTGCACCTGAGCAGGGTGGGATAAACGACTTAGGTCTCATATAGTTAACCAATCCATTTGAGTGATACTCTGTGTATCGCTGCCTTTACTCTTACGGCAATTGAAGGTTCAGTGAGGTTTAACCAAATCGATTCCCACACCCGGCGGGTGCCCCTAAGTGGAGGAACTAAGGAATTTATAAACAAATTCAATTTCGATTAACCTTAATTGGGTGATACTTTCAGTATCGCCGCCTTCTATTTTTACGACGATCGTTTGGGACAATTCGTTAAAAAATCAGATCTCGTATATTCCTGCCCTGGGCTATTCTACTAAAATATTTCAAGGGCCGGCATCTTTATGAGGGGGGCTTTGTTACAAAATTGAATCTTGAGACAGTCACCACCTCCTACAGACTATAAGTGCCATACTGGACCATTATATCAGAGGGTATTCTTCATGTTCTTTAGCTAAGAAGATTTGTTTAGCCTCTTTACACCCAGCCGCGTAGCGAGATGTGTTAGCTGTGTCTTTGCATCCCGTTACCCGGCGGGTTATTAACACTTGTATGCGAACACGTGGGTTAACCTTATGAGCATTAATTCCTGGAAATTTTTCTTTATTTTTCCAGAGCTGAGCTCCGGCGGACCAATACAGACCCGGCGGTAGTTTCCTCACACCAGTCTCTGTCATGGCTACTGTGGCCCCAGTTTTTGCCCTGTGCATTACCCCTACTTGCGCGGGTATCCCAATTTTTGCGCATACCCTTTGCATAAGGTGTGTTAGATGTCTAGACCGTTCAAGGGGTCTCTGGGTTACACTTAATTGTTCCTTTTGCTCCCAATTAGCCAATAAAGTCCTGTGTGACAATGACAAGACCGCGGCGGTAGCGTTGAGAGAGGTCAGACAACAAATGTCGGCCTACACTACCATTGTCGCACATAAGTCACTTCAATGTGACAACGTCCCACTTTGGGATAAGTTGCTGTCAGAGCACCCTCCCCCTAAACGTACCTCTAGAGTAACGGGTTTTAAGCCGACAGAGACTAGCCAGGGTTCTGTATCGTCTGTGGATACGTCTAAACGCCCGAGAGAGCCTACTCCCCCGGCAGCCACCTCCTCGTCGCAGGCGAGATCGAGGTCAAGGTCACCTCTCAGACAGCAGTCTTCAAGTCGGGCCTCTTCCCCGGCTAGTAAGAAGTGTAAGACTGAAGCTTCCCCCAGTGGTCATGGTGGTGATTCTTCCAAACCTAGGTCTAGTTCGCGGTCACACCGTAGCCACAAATCCTCCAAAAAGGATTCCCATAAGAAGTCCTCTCGACATTCTACTAAGTCTAGTGCATCTCATCGTACCTCTACACCTGAAAATGTTTCTGTTACAGCCTCAGAGTATAGTGAAGCGCCTGTCCCTAAACAAGATTTACCTATTGATATTTTAACCCTAGAAACGGAAAGTTCAGGAAATTCAATAATTGAGAATGTTTCAGACTCTCAAGAGAGCGTAGGCCAGAGCCTCGGTGTTTGGCGGTTTGCTCAGCCAGGGTCTGACCATCCACGTCCGACTCATACGAGTCACACAGTAGCCGATGTCCACAGGGACGCGGCGACCCCATCCTCTATCCCTGACTTATCTTGGAAACAAGGTGCCCCTGCCTCGGCGGGGTCTTCTAAGGAGGATCGGGAGGAACAAGATGAAGTGTCATTAATTTCAGATAGGGATGGACAAGGGTCAGGCTCAGGCCTGGACGCCGCCCATGATAATACTGATTCACCTGAAAGTTCTGCATCTAACCAGTTTGTTACAGCACAAGAAATTGATGGGTTACTTACTCATGCTCTATCGAAATTCTTTAATCAACAACGAGAAAACCCCACAATGGACTTGGGGGCTCCCTTGACAAGTTCTGCGGTACGGCCTCTGATAACGTCAATCGATTTATCTAAGATTCCTAACCCTCCTACTCTGTCACCGGCAGGGAGCTCTAAGCCAGCTACGGCGGCATTCACTACGTCAAATGTCAGGGTCATTACGGATGTTAATCCACCCCCTCTAGACAAAGCGCCTCTTAGAAAGGTAGCTATGCCCCTGCTTTATGGGCCAGACGAGTCATGGGTCCCTTTGAACCCCTCTAAGCCAGAGCTTGCCCAGCCTACCTTGTCAGGGGAACTCCCGGTACCACGTGAGTGGTTTATCCAGGGAAATAAGTCAAAGAAATTAAGGGCATTGGATGCCTTGGGTAATGTTTTGGACGTAAATATCAAGGCTATACCTAGTTATTATCATCAGGATTATTTTGTTTATGCATCTAAGCCTGCTTTACCCCCTGCCTCAGCTTCAAAACTTTTTTCAGACTGGTCTAAGCTGGATGGGTTTAATGATATTAAGGCTCTGTCGGCTCTTACTCCTGAACTAGATTTACAGACCGTCACAGACGAGACAGCTAATCCAGTGTTGAAGGTGGGACAGTTGGGACCAGGACCTTGGGTGGATTGGGAGGTAGAGGCTCAAAACTTTGCAACCACTTTCACTTCTAAATCTTCCCACCAGATCCCTCAGGATACACATTCATGGTTCTCCATGCCGGTAGGTTCTGCCGGCGGAGTTCCGTCAGCTTTATTTTCTTTTCTAGCTGCCCCTAAGATTAATCTTTGTGAACTAAAGGAACCATTCACTACCCCTACCCCTTCTCACCTAGACAGAGAATTTAGGCTAAGGGGAAAAGCTTTCCGCCTGTTTTCACAGTACATAGTTTCTCAACAGGTGGCTAAGTCTTTACTCAGGTCTACTCAGGCAATCGCAGACGCGGATGCTCGAAGATCAGTCGAGTTATCCCGGCGTCTGATTCTTCAGTCGTCGATTCAATCCTTAGGTGACATACGCACAGCCTTACTTGAGGCGGTGCGAGCACGACAGGATCTTAGGATGTCATTAGTTCGCAAGCTGCCTGATCGCATTGCTAATCAGGTGGTAATGTCCCCAGTACTTACGCCTTCTTTAATGTCCCCTGATGTATGGCGAACAGTGTTTAACATGGCACAGGCCGTGAAGCACAGTCCCGCACAGGCTAAGAAACCTGCATTTAACTTCCCCAAACCTAAGCCTCCTACTAAAGCTCAGCCAGGGGGTTCTAAGCCGTTTCTTCCGCCTAAGTCCTCCCAATCCCCCCTGGGTCAGTTCAGGCATAGACAGAGAGGGTTTTCAGGACAGAGGGGACGCGGCCAGTATAAGCCGGGGCAGGGCCAGTCTTCGGCCCACACCAGCCAGCCGGCGAAGCGTCCAACACCACCAAACCCACCATCAAAAAACTAAAGTCTTTCTCACTCCCAGTGCCTGTCTTAGAGCCGGAGGAACCGAGGGAAGTACAGCCGGCGAACCCTTGTCTGCTAACTGGGTCGTTCCGAACGTGTCACCAAGCATGGCCGTTAAAAACCTGGGCACGGATGGTGGCACGCAAAGGCATCACTTGGCAGTGGCTCCGGCGACCTCGCTTACGTCAGCCGACAACGGCAAATTGTGTTTCATTAGAGGTGGAGTCGCTGGTCCAGGAGATGATTGCCAAGAATGTCATCATCCCGGTCCCTCCAGATTACCCTGTATTCACGTCAAAACTGTTTTTGGTTCCCAAACGGGACAGTGTTCAGATGAGGCCGGTCGTAGACCTGTCTTATCTGAATCTTCACATTTACAACGAGTCTTTCAGAATGTTAACAGTTCATCAAATCAGGCTAACACTTCCGCCGGGAGGCTGGATGTGTTCCCTAGACCTGACAGACGCCTATTGGCACGTGTCGGTCAACAAAAGATTTCAAAGGTTTCTGGCCTTGAGGATCAGGCACCAAAATTTTGTTTTTCAGAGGATGCCGTTCAGTTTGAACCTAGCACCTCGATTATTCACGAAACTAGTCCGGCAAGCCCTGATGCCGTTGTTAAAACAGGGAATCAGAGTGTTGTGGTATCTAGACGACTGGCTGGTGGTGGCAGAGACACAACAATTATGCATAAAACATGTCAATATCATTTTAAATCATGTCAAAACTCTAGGCTTCAAGGTAAATCTGGTAAAGTCAAACCTTGTTCCCTCAAGAGTAATTCAGTGGATAGGGCTGGTCTGGGACACCGCCGCTCTCACTCTGAGTCAGAGTGTGGACAATCGCAACAGGTTTCGCAGGAAACTGTTCAGGTTTCTTCACAGTCTGACTACGACACGAAGAGTCTGGGAGTCTCTGGTCGGCTCTCTCAACTGGATTCAGCTAACTGTCAAGTTGGGCCGGTTGAAAGTAAAACGATTAATATTGGAAGGCAACAAATATTTCCCACTCTTACCGGCGGGAAAATTATGGCCCATACCAAAATTAATCCACACCTTACTAGCGGTCTGGGCGAAGAGGGAAACATTGCACTCAATCATGTCATGGACCTCTCCTCCTCCAACGGTATGGGTAGACACGGATGCGTCAGGCACCATAGGGTGGGGATTTCAGTCAAATCAGGGGCACCAGGGTCAGGGACTTTGGTCCCACTTAGAAATCTCTCACATAAATGTCAAAGAGTTACTAGTCCCCTTGTATTTCCTTCAGGCTCACGGCCCGGCGTTACGGGGCAAGTCGGTGGCCTTCAGAATGGACAATCTGAATGCAGTTCACTGTATTCAGAAACAAGGGTCAACGAGGTCAAGGAAGTTGCTACTCGTGTCGGAAGAGATTTTTGTTCTAGCCACCAGTCTAGATATTTATCTTCACGCATCTTATCTCCCAGGCGTAGCGAACGTCTGGGCAGACGCTCTGTCCCGGAGACAGAGCACGACAGTAGAATGGGAGCTCAAGCAACCCATTTTCGACCTAATGATTGCGGAGCTCTCCCATCCACAAGTGGATCTTTTTGCGTCCGAGGAGACTCACAAGCTCCCTCTATACCTCACCCGCCGGGCGATAACGCCGGCAGGGGGGCCAGACGCCCTAGTGACAGACTGGAACAGATGGAGCTCCATCTATCTGTTTCCGCCGCCAGATGCGTCACTAATGTGCCACGTAGTGAACAAACTACGAGTTTATCGAGGCTTAGTCTCGCTAATCGCGCCCCTGTGGCCGGCGCAGGTGTGGTACCAGCAATTAATAATGTGGTGCCCGGACCCGGTATCGCTCCCGGTCGGGTATTTCCACTTAGACACGATTGGCAACCTAGAGACCTCGCTGACTTTTGCATTATGGACATTCAGGAGGCCAAGTGGCTAGCACCATACGGTAGGGATGTGACCAATAAATTGCTCAATCAATATACTCAGTCTACTAAGCGACAATATCAATCTCATTGGAAAGCTTTTACTTCTTGGATTGTTAGAACGGAACAAACTGTACCCTCAGTGGCATTGGTTTTTAATTACTTGAACTATCTGTTTGAGCAGAAACGTTTATCTGTGGTTACTTTGAAGAATCACTTAACTGCGATTAGAGTGCCCTTTTTCGACCTTACAGGTCTATCCATACCGGTGGCGGAGGAAACAGGATTTATGAGAGCGTGTTTTAAACTCCGCCCACCTCCCCGTCAGCTCATGCCTACTTGGTCTCTGGACAAAGCTTTGTCTTTACTTCATTCTCGTCTGTATCAAAATACTGCAGACTTTGCTTTAATCTTAAAGAAGGCAGTTTTCCTTTTGGCTTTGGCCACCGGAAACAGAGTGTCTGAGCTGGCGGCGATGAGCAACACACCTAATTGTCTTAGGTTTGGTAGACTTAATGATTCAATTTCCATTGCACCCTCCCCGGCGTTTGTAGCCAAGAATGAGCATAGTGCACACGTGTTTTCTGAGTTCACGGTGCCGGCGTTAAAAAGGGGAAAGGTGCATCATAATTTATGTCCAGTGCAAGCTCTAACCAAATATTTGAGAATAGCTCCTCATAACCCCCAAGGTGCTTTATGGGTAGCGAGTACGGGTAAACGCTTACTTAAACGGCGATTAGCCTCTCTTCTGGTAGAAGTCATTAAAGAGAGTAATCCCGGCATTGTGGGTAGGGCCCACGATTTACGCAAGTGGGCGGCCTCTTTACGTTTCCTGAAAAACTTTTCAGTTGAAGATATTGCGTCCACACAGTTGTGGGCGTCTAATCATACGTTTCTCTCTAGATACTTGTCAGTTGCTCTAGACAAACCTTCCTTACCATGTATAGCTTTAAGGCAGAGGGTCTAGGTGGCCCTGCAGTCACTTATGTTTATTTTCACGGAAGGGGGGGGGGGGGTGCAGTCAGTTGACATAGGACACCCTAGACCCCGCCGGAGTATGAGAGCTGTGATACAATTTAAGGTTAAAATGTGATATGAAAATTTCTCTGCGAGAATTTGTGCTAGTACAAAGTTTAGTACAAAACAACGGTGTTGTTATAGTAGTTTTAGCTGCGAAAGCAATGTAATATTAGTTCAATGGAGTTCATTAGCAATTGATCTCCACATGTATTTTGGGGTTTATGATGTGCACATATAAACTTATAACTTATTATTTTTGTCACCACTCGTTGAGTGGGGTGCCTTTTGTAACTACAGATCTGTGTTCAGAATCTTCAGGGTTACCCATTTTTGTCGGGCAGGCTTCTTTGAAGCACGCACCTGCCTGAACCCCTTTTTCTTGTATATTTCCGGCCTACGCCGTATTAAATACATTTTTCAAAAAGTAAGAATACTATGTGGTTGTTTTTATTATCTGCTTTTCTAGAGTTATGATATGATTACGAATGTCCCCCTCCAGTCTTAGATATCAGGCATGTTCGTCAATGATGGAGGGGCCACTAATAAATTATAGGTTTGACTCCTGTAAGGAGATAAAGAAAACCTAATATTTAGTAGTGGCCCCGTAATCATTGACGACTGGGGCCCTCCCGACCGTCCCCTTCCCATTCGTTGATGTATTAAGGATTTTGGTTTACTTGATATGTCAGTGAAGGAGGAATGACGCCTGATTCAGCGTCTGGTCAGAAATCCACACAAGTACATCCACGATATGATGGAAAGCTTATTGGATAGTTATTCTTATTTTCTTTTTGTTTTTATTTTTTACGAAGTTTTTTCGTAGTGAGAACCCAATTCATAATGACTGAAGCCATGAGTGAGGTCGCGTGCGCTCATGATGAAGGCTCCTCAGTTTTTAAATGCTCTGCGCGGTAGATTCAAACTACGGCGGATTAGTGTTTGAAGAGGATGCCTTATGTAATAGGCATGTTCGTCAATGATTACGGGGCCACTACTAAATATTAGGTTTTCTTTATCTCCTTACAGGAGTCAAACCTATACTATGCCCCTGTACAGAGCAAGAAGCTGTGCAGGGGAAAAGAACCCCCTAAGGTGGTTGAGCACACCCAGCTTCTGGGAGGCTGCCTTAGCAAGACTGGTAATATGGTCCTTCCAAATGAGAGCAGAAGAAAAAGAGACACCAAGAATATTGAGAGAAGATGAAGGGTTGATTTTTGTATTGTTGAAGAATAAGGGATAGTCCGCTGGGAGATCCTGACGGGTAGATAGATGGGGAAATTGGGTTTTGGAAGCAT
The DNA here is from genome assembly GCA_032716605.1 of Paralithodes platypus. Taxonomy (NCBI): domain Eukaryota; kingdom Metazoa; phylum Arthropoda; class Malacostraca; order Decapoda; family Lithodidae; genus Paralithodes; species Paralithodes platypus. Next base: position 1,735,005 of record CM064499.1, on the reverse strand, counting down.
TAAAGTTAACAAGGTTTTCTCTGCCCCAATTGGAAATAGTATTTAGATCAGAATTTAAGAGTTGTATGGCTTCATTACGTTTGTCGTTGAGGGATTGCTAGCTGGGGCGTTCTGAAAAAGTAATGGAGTAGTGTAAGGTTGAGTCGTCTGCGTATGAATGGATGGGAATTAAGGTACAGTTAAGGAGATCATTTATAAAAATTAGAAATAGAATAGGAGATAGGACAGAGCCCTGAGGAACACCGGAGTTTATAGGGTGAGGAAGTGAACAATGGCCGTCCACAACCGCGGCTATGGAACGGCCGGAAAGGAAATTAGAGACAAAGGCACAGATGGAGGGATAGAAACCGAAGGAGGGTAGTTTAGAAATTAAAGATTTATGCCAGACTCTATCGAAGGCTTTCGATATGTCTAGTCTTCGGCAGGTATTTGCCACTCTTGGGAGGCCAGGAGGTTCTTGATGTGTGCTATGTGCTCTTCCATCTCCCTCAGTCTCTTCATCTGCCATTTCCCTCCTTGCCTTTTTCCTCTGTCTCGTCCTCGCATAGCTAGAGAGGTTTTTTGGCTACCATTCGTGTTAGGTCTAGCATATCTCCAAGTGCCTTTAATATGAAAAGCTGGGCATTTCATATTGTAACAGGTCTTTTTCTCAAGTGATGTGTTGCAAAGGGATGGGTGGTGGTATTTGCAGTTTTCACCAAATCTGCATTTTCCATGACTGGTTAGGTTGTTGCAAATTTTGGGGTGAGCAAATCTACATGACTTCCCATTATATTCCCCCTTTTGACCAAAGTAGCACCTTCTTTTCAGATAATATCTGCACACTGGTGTAGACAACCCCAGTAGGTGTGGCTGGGGCTGAGAGGGATTATGTGGTGAGCTAAGTGAGGTTGTGGGTGATGGTGGGCTTTGTGTATGGGTGGGGGAGGCCTGCAGGGGGGTGGTGTTACGGGTCGGTTGTAGGTGGGCAGGTGGCAGTGGTGAGGGGGGAGGTGATGTGGAAGGGTTATCTGTGATGTTGGGATTAGGGGAGCCTGATATGGAGGCTTGTTGCATCCTACTTTCATCTTGAAAATGTATTTGATCAACAGCAGTAGGGTGGTCAATGACCATAGATGGGATTAATGTGGGGGTTTTCTGGGTGGAAGGATTTTGCAGAGAGGTGGCCTCCGTGTGACGGAGCGTCTGAGCATTGTGGGCGGGATTTGGGCGGGGATGAGTGAGTGAGGGGGATTTGTGCTGGGGAGGTGTGGGTTGGTGTGAGGCAGGGTTTGTGGATTTGTAGGTTGAGAAAGGTTGGTGTTCGGCAGGCGATGTGTGTTGATGTGCAGGAGGCAATGCAGGCTTTTTCATGGGAGGGTGTGTGTGTGTGTGGCTTGTGATACTGGTATGGGCCCAGAGGCCCCTATGGTTCCCCATTTTCTATGAAAAGTAAGCTACGTCTTGGCTATATTTCTGTCTTCTTGTACTTCGGTATTTTCTACAGTCTGCATGACTTGCCATGTGATATCGAAACAATTATAACAGAAATGGAGGTTCTTCCCTCTTGTATTGTACGCCTCATTTATTGGTATCAATCCTATGCAAACCCAATGGTATGGTTTCTTACATATCTGACATGCTGTGCCCTTATCCACGAGTATATTAAACTTACACCTCGTACAGGTGTCCCTGGTAGACATTCTTGAAGTTATCTTTTTCTTTTCTTTTTATTTATTTATTTATTTCCCCCCGACCTTACATGGGGGAGAGTGGGGAAGACAAGGGAGGTGTTTGTTTTGCGGTTAGTGGGGAGGGGTGGTAGTGTCACCCGTATCCCTTATGTACAGTGATCACTCCCATAACCGAACTATATGGGCCATGGCCAGTTCGGTCACAGGGAGTATCCGGATACACAGAGTTAACTATCTATTTGTCATTATTATTAGGTTATTAGTCCTTCAACTATTTATTTGTCTCTATAGCCTATTATTATATTGGCAACATACCTTCATACCAGGGGTCATAAATATATCCAAATAAGTCCTGTGGGACTATGAAATAGCTATTATTGGACAAGAAAAATATTTTGTTCACTGGAACATCAACAACAATGTCAACAACGTGTCGCCGTCGGCAGTGTGCAGTACTGCCAATACGTATAGCGACTTCCGCTAGATCTAGAGACCTTTACTTCGATCTAGCAGCAATGACTTACACTAGCGGTTTGTATTTAAACTTTTGTTTTGAAATATCAGAACAATTTCGAAGTGATATTATTATAGGTTTGACTCCTGCAAGGAGATATAGAAAACCTAATATTTAGTAGTGACCCCGTAATCATTGACGATTATGCCTATTACATAAGGCACCCTCTTCAACACTCATCCGCCGTAGTTTTGAATCTACCGCGCAGAGCATAACAAATTTGAGGAGCCTTCATCATGAGCGCACGCAACCTCATTCATGGTTCAGTCATTATGAAATTGGGTTCTCACTACGAAAAAACTTTGTAACAAATAAAAAAGAAAAAGAAAATAAGAATAACTATTCATAAGCTTTCCATATACTCGTGGATGTACTTGTGTGGATCTTTGACAAGATGCTGACTCAGGCGTCATTCTTCCTTCACTGACATATCAAGTATACCAAAATCCTTAATACATCAACGAATGGGAAGGGGATGGTCGGGAGGGCCCCAGTCGTCAATGATTACGGGGCCACTACTAAATATTAGGTTTTCTTTATCTCCTTGCAGGAGTCAAACCATCATTGACGATTATGCCTGATATCTAAGACTGGAGGGGGACATTCCTAATCATATCATAACTCTAGCAAAGGCAGATAATCAAACAACCACATAGTATTCTTACTTTGTAAAAGATATATATTTGGTGCATAAACTTTATACAGCACAACTATACAAAAAGGGGTACAAGCAGGAGTGTGCTTCAAAGAAGCCTGCTTGATAAAAAAGGGTGTTAACTCTGAGATTCTGAGAACAGATCCGCCAGTTAACGAGGCACCCCACTTAAATTAAGTGGTGAAAAATAAAACTTATAAGTTTACATGTGCACATATAAACCCCATAAAATTAGTGGATATACTTTGCAAAATATAACCAATGCTTAATTAGATTGCTTCTCAGCCCAAAAACTACTTACAACTACACTGTTGTTTGTACTAAAATTGTACTAGCACAATTTCCTGTAATGAATAGTACAGAGAAATTTAAATATCACAATACCCATCAACAGTATCACAGCTCTCATATTCTGGCGGGGTCTAGGGTGTCCTATGTTACACTGACTGCAGCCCCCCCCCCCCCACCCTTTTCTTTAAATTAAACAAAAGTGACTTAGGGGCCACCTAGACCCTTTGCCTTAAAGCTATACATGGCAAGGAAGGTTTGTCTAGAGCTACTGAGGTAACGAGTCAAAAACGTATGATTAGAGGCCCACAACTGTGTGGACGTAATATCTTCAACAGAAAAATTCAACAACAACAAACAGAAAAATTCTTAAGAAAACGTAACGAAGCCGCCCACTTGCGTAAATTGTGGGCCCTACCCACAACGCCGGGATTACTCTCTTTAATGACCTCGACCAAGAGAGAAGCCAGTCTACGTTTCATCAAGCGTTTACCCGTACTTGCTACCCATAAAGCACCGTGGTGATTTAGAGGTGCCACTCTCAAATATTTGGTTAGAGCTTGCACTGGACATAAATTATGGTGCACCTTTCCCCTTTTCAACGCCGGCACCGTGAATTCTGAAAACACGTGTTCACTGTGCTCATTCTTGGCTATGAACCCTGGGGAAGGTGCAATGTGAATACACTCATTAAGCCTACCAAACCTGAGGCAATTAGGTGTGTTGCTCATCGCCGCCAGCTCAGATGCTCTGTTCCCGGTAGCCAAGGCCATAAGGAATACTGCCCTTTTTAAAAGTAATGTAAAATCTGCAGTATTTTGGTACAGACGGGAATGAAGTAAAGACAATGCCATGTCCAGAGACCAGGTAGGCATAAGCTGACGGGGAGGTGGGCGGAGTTTAAAACATGCCCTCATAAAACCTTTTTCCTCCGCAACTGGTATGGAGAGACCGGTAAGGTCCAAAAACGGTATCCTAATCGCCGTTAAGTGATTTTTTAACGTCACTACAGACAAACGTTTCTGCTCGAACAGATAATTTAAATAATTAAAAACCAAAGCCACCGAGAGCACAGTTTGTTCTGTTCTAATAATCCAAATAGTAAAGGCCTGCCAATGCGATTGATACTGTCGCTTAGTAGACTGGGTATATTGATTAATGAATTTATTGGTCACGTCTCTACCATATGGTGCTAGCCATTTGGCCTCCTGAATGTCCATAATGCAAAAGTCAGCGAGGTCTTTAGGTTGCCAATTGTGTCTAAGTGGAAAAACCCTACCGGGAGTGATACCGGGTCTGGGCACCACGTCTTCAATTGCTGGTACCACAACTGCGCCGGCCACAGGGGCGCGATTAGCGAGACTACGCCTCGATAATCCTGTAGTTTGTTTACTACGTGGCACATTAGAGATGCATCTGGCGGCGGAAACAGATAAATGGAACTCCACCTGTTCCAGTCTGTCACCAGTGCATCTGGCCCGCCCGCCGGCGTTATCATCCGGCGGGTGAGGTACAGTGGGAGTTTGTGAGTTTCCTCTGACGCAAACAAATCCACTTGTGGATGGTAAGGCTTCGCAACCATTTGGTCGAAAATGGTTTGCTTGAGCGCCCATTCTACTGTTGTGCTCTGTCTCCGAGACAGAGCGTCTGCCCAGACGTTTGCTACACCTGGGAGGTAAGATGCGTGAAGCTGAATGTCAAGCCTGTTGGCTAGAATACAAATATCTTCCGACACGTTTAGCAACCCCCGAGATCTCGTCGACCCTTGTTTCTGAATACAGTGAACTGCATTCAGATTGTCCATTCTGAAGGCCACCGACTTGCCCCGTAAAGTAGAGCCGTGAGCCTGAAGGAAATATAAGGGGACTAGTAATTCTTTGACATTGATGTGGGAGATTTCTAAATGGGACCAAAGCCCTTGACCCTGGTGCCCTTGGTTTGATTGAAATCCCCAACCTATCGTTCCTGACGCATCCGTGTCTACCCATACCGTCGGCGGAGGAGAGGTCCATGACATGACTGAGTGCAATGTTTCCCTCTTCGCCCAGACCGCTAGTAAGTTGTGGATTAATTTTGGTATGGGCCATAATTTTTTCGCCGGCAATAGCGGAAAATATTTGTTGCCCTCCAATATTAAACGTTTGACTCTTAACCGGCCCAACCGTACCGTTAGTTGAATCCAGTTGAGAGAGCCAACCAGAGACTCCCAGATTCTCCGTGTCATAGTCAGACTGTGAAGGAACATAAACAATTTCCTGCGAAATCTGTTGCGATTGTCCACACTCTGACTCAGAGTGAGAGTAGCTGTGTCCCAGGCCAGCCCTATCCACTGAACTACTCTTGAGGGAACAAGGTTTGACTTTACCAGGTTGACCTTGAACCCTAGAGTTTTGACATGTTTTAATGTTATGTTGACATGATTTATGCATACTTGTTCCGTCTCTGCCACCACTAGCCAGTCGTCTAGATACCATAAAATCCTGATCCCTTGCCTTAACAAGGGCATCAGGGCTTGCCGGACTAATTTCGTGAATAAGCGAGGTGCTAGGTTCAATCCAAATGGCATCCTCTCAAAGACATAAGTCTGATGCTTTATTCTTAAGGCCAGAAACCTTTGAAATCTTTTGTTGACCGAGACGTGCCAATACGCGTCCGTCAGGTCTAAAGAACACATCTATCCTCCCGGCGGAAGTGTTAGCCTGATCTGGTTTACTGTAAGCATCCTGAATGACATGTTGTGAATATGGAGGTTCAGATAAGACAGGTCTACGACTGGTCTCATCTGAACACTGTCCCTTTTGGGCACTAGAAATAGTTTGGATGTGAAAACTGGGTAATTTTGAGGAACCGGGATGATGACATTCTTGGCGATCATTTCCTGGACTAGTGACTCCACCTCTAAAGAAACTAAAGTTGCCTTTGTCGGCTGACGTAAACGAGGTCGTCGGAGCCACTGCCAGGTGATGCCCTTGCGTGCCACCATCCTTGCCCAAGTATTTACTGGCCATGCGCGGTGACACGTCCGGAACGACCCAGTTAGCAGACAAGGGATCGCCGGCTGTACTACCCTCTGATCCACCCGCCGTGAGATCGGCCCTGGGAGTGAGAGAGACTTTAGTTTTTTGGTGGTGGCGGTGGTGGTGGTGGTGGATGCTTAGCGGACTGGCTGGCGTTGGCAGAAGACGAGCCCTGGCCTGGTCTGCTATAGCTGCGGCCCTTATGACCTGCAAACTTACCTTGTTTGTACCTGTACTGACCTTGGGGGGAGGCGGACTTAGGTATCTGAAAGGGCTTTGACCCACCCGGCTGAGCTTTTGCGACTGGCTTGGGTTTGGGAAAGTTAAAAGAAGGTTTCTTAGAAGGGGTGGGACTGTGCTTAAAGGCCTGAGCCATATTGAAACCAGTTCTCCACACATCAGGGGACATTAACGAGGGAGTTAGCACCGGCGACATGACCACCTGGTTCGCAATTCTATCAGGGAGTTTCCTCACCAGGGACATCCTGAGATCCTGTCTCGCCCGCACTGCCTCGAGCAAGGCCGTGCGTATATCTCCCAACGACTGAATCGACGTCTGAAGGAGTAATCGCCGAGATAGTTCAACCGATCGTCTGGCTTCCGCGTCCGCCCGAGTGGATCGTAACATAGATTTCGCCACCTGGTGCGTAACAATGTACAGTACTGGGAAAAAAGTCTATACGCCTTTCCTCGTAGCCTAAACTCCCGGTCTAGGTGAGCTGGTGAAGGCGTAGTGAAAGGATCTTTAAGTTCACAGAGATTGATTTTGGGGGCAGCTAAAAAGGCAAACAAAGCAGATGGGACTCCGCCGGCTGAAAAGACTGGCATAGAGAACCAAGAATGGCTGTCCTGAGGAATCTGGTGGGAGGATTTTGAGGTGAAGGTGGTCGCAAAGTTCTGAGCCTCTACTTCCCATTCCACCCAAGGTCCTAGACCCAACTGCCCCACCTTCAACACTGGGTTAGCGGCTGTGTCTGTGACCGTTTGTAAATCTAATTCTGGAGTGAAGCTGACAGTGCTTTTATATCATTAAAACCGTCATGCTTGGTCCAGTCAGAAAACAGCTTTGAAGCTGAGGCAGGGGGCAGTGCAGGTGTAGCTGTATACACAAAAAAGTCATGGTGATAATGGTTCGGAATGGCCTTAATATTAACATAAAGTACATTACCCGCAATATCCAAGGCTCATAACTTTCTAGATTTATTTCCTTGGATTACCCACTCTCGTGGCACTGGAAGTTCCCCTGACAAAGTGGGCTGTGCTGTCTCTGGCTTAGTTGGGATCATTTGAACCCATGAGTCATCTGGACCGTATAAGAGGGGCATAGCTACCTTTCTTAACGGTGCTTTATCCAACGGGGGCGGATTCACATCCGTAACCACCCTTACATTAGAAGTAGTCAGTGCCGCCGAAGCAGGCCTAGCGACTGTATTAGGTGACATAGGGGGAGGGTGCGGAATCTTGGTCAAAGCAATAGAAGCGATCAGAGGCCGAACACTTGAACTTGTCATGGGAGCTCCCAGGTCCACTGTAGGAGTCTCCGGCTGTTGGCCAAATTTTTTTGTGAGAGCAGTTACTAACAACCCATCTATTTCCTCCGCCATGACAAATTTAGTGGATGAAGAACTCAAAGGTGAATCATTCCTATCTTGCGAGTCGTCTAGAGCTGAACCCGAGTCTTGCACTTCCATGTCAGAGATTATAGACACCTCATCCTTGTCATCCGGCCCATCATGAGAGGGTTCCGCCGAAGCCGGAACCTCGTCTTGGTGCCAAGTTAAATCAGGAATGGATGATGGGATCACAGCGTCCCGGTGGACGTCCGTCCGTACCTGTGGCTCTTGAACCAAACGTGGACCTTCATACCCTGGTTGGGAATACCGCCATACACCCAGGCCTTGGCCCAAACTCCCTTGGGAGTCAGAAAGACCATCCACCACTGAGCCCCCACTAGATTCTTCTAAAGGGCGATCACTGCCTACAGAACTCTCCAAGTCTATGTGTGTAATCTCAATTGGTAACCTATCCTCCGGCAACACCCCCCCACAGTCTCTGACTCCACTCCCGCCCCATCAGATTGGACATTAGATGAGTCGGGAGTAGAGGCAAAAAGTGAGGCACGAGGCTCCGGCGAACGCCGGGAGGCCTTTCGCTCCTTAGAATCTTTCCTGGAAGATTTGTGGCTGCGGTGTGACTTAGATTTCTCACTGCTCTTAGACTTTTCTGATCTTTCACTAGAGCTGTCCTTGGACTTTTCCTCCTTGCTCCTCTTTCTTGCTGGTGAAGAGGAGTGACTAGGCGGCTGTTGTCTGAGGGGCGACCTGGACCTGGACCGCGCCCGTGACGTGGAGGCTGTCACCGGGGGCGTGGGTTCACGAGGTCTCGTAGAAGTTGTAGGGACCAGAGAAAGTGCTGTACCCTGCCCAGTCTCTGCCGACTTTCGTACAGTTACTCTAGAGGTACGTTTACTAGGGGGGTGCTCAATCAATAATTTATCCCAAAGAATTACATTATCACATTGCAGCGCTTTATGAGCTACTGTGGTAGCATAAGTTGACAATTGCTGCCTGACCTCCCTCAAAGCGACCGCCGCGGATCCACTATTGTCCCGCAACACTTTGGCACTCAACTGAGTACAGAAGGTACAGTTCCCCGTTACCCACAAACCCCTTGAGCGATCTAGACATTTAACACATCTAATGCAATGAGTGTGTGCAAATATAGGGATACCTGAACAGGAGGAAGCAATACACAAGGCAAAAACAGGGTCTATGGTAGCCATGACAGAGACTGGTGGAAAACACGAACCCACCCCCGGTTTACTCCAGGTTCTCGAAAGTTCCGCCGGAACTCAGCCCTGGAAAAAAAGAAAATTTCCAGGAATTAATGCTCATAAGGCTACACCAACATGTTCGAACACAATTTTTTTTTTTTTTTTTTTTTTAAAGAGACAATGAACGGAGGAAGGAAAAACACAGATAAAACAAAAAGGTCCATGTGCCTAAAGGCATCCTCCATTCATAAAATGTTTGTAACAACTGGATTTAAACATTTGTAGATTGTAAGTTTGTGGAAAGCAATTCGAGGGAAGTGAATTCCAAAGAGTAGTAGCTCTGGGGATAAATGAATTCTGATAAGCAGAAGTTCTGCATTGTGGAGGAGAAAGTGTAAATTCATGGGCGCTTTCAGCTGCCCTAGTTCTACGGGGAAAGATGTGGAGAGGCGGCACAATTGAAGCAAGTTCCTCGGAACAATTGCTGTGAAAATATCTGTAGAATAATGCAAGGGATGCAACGTTTCTTCGTATGGATAATGTAGGAAGGTCCTGTGTGATTGCAGGGTTATTGATTAATCTAATAGCTTTATTTTAAATTTTGTCCAACTGCCTCAATGCAACCACTCCACTTCCACCCCACAGAGGTCAACAGTAATCCATCTGAGAACGCACATGACTTTTATATATCACGGCCAACTGCTCGTCAGTGAAGAATTCTCGAACTCTGTACAGGAGTCCCAGTTTTTTAGAGGCATTCTTAGCAATGCTTCTAACATAATGTGTCCAGCTCAAGTTAGTAGTTAATGTTACACCGAGAATGTCAATACTAGGGGAAGTGGGAATATTTACATCATTAAAAAATATATGGGACTCAGTGAGATTCTGTCGGTTAGAAAATTGAATGTATTTGGTTTTCTGTGCATTAAAGGAAACTAGATTCTTTTGTCCCCATCCATTAATTCTAGAAAGGTCCTGGTTCAGAGAAATTACAGTGTTTATTTTTGAATTTATAAGATCGGGTTGGGTGAAAGAATTGGTAAATGTGAAGGAACTGTGGAGTGTTGAGTCATCTGCGTAGGAATGTATTGGATTATGAGTGGTAGATATGAGATCATTGATATGAATGAGGAACAGAATTGGGGCCAAAACTGATCCCTGGGGAACACCAGCATTTATTGAGTGAAATTGAGAATAAAGGCCATCTACCATTACACATATTTTTCTGTTATGAAGATAAGAAGAAATTAGTGGAACTAATGATGCAAGGCCGTAGTGTGACATCTTCGACAATAAGGATTGATGCCAGACTCTATCAAATGCCTTTGATATATCCAGTGCTATTGTATGTGTTTCACCATGTTGGTCTGTAGCTTGGTTGATTTGATGCGTAAGAAGGCAAAGCATGTCTGCAGTTGATCGACATCGTCTAAAACCATATTGCCTATCACTGATTAATTTATTATTCTCAAGATGCTTAATTATGTGATTATTTAATATAATTTCAAAGACTTTACCAAGAGTGGAAGTTATAGCTATTGGTCTGTAGTTTGATGGATCTGAAGAGGCACCTTATTTAGGAACTGGATGGATGTTTGCTTCTTTCCAGGGTACTGGGAAGCATGAGGTATGAGTACACAGACGGAACATTTTTGCCAATACAGGAGCGAGCACCAAGGAGCAATTCTTAAGTACTATTGGAGGAATTTCATCTGGACCAGGAGCCTTATCTACTGAGAGATTCTGCAAAATAGTTTTGACATGTCTGGTGTGGATCTTAAGTGAGGGAATTTCAGGCGAATTAAAATTAAGTACAGGGACATCTTGATTTATTTCATCTAAGGTTGAGTTGGTGGAGAAAATATCCGCAAGAAGGTTAGCTTTACCTCGTGGGTCACTTACAAGATTGCCAGTCGGAGATTTTAATGGTGGAATGGATGAAGCAGTAGTGAAGTTGGATTTAAATGAGTTAAGAGCAGACCAAAATATTTTGTTATCATTTGGATTATTTAGAAGTTTATTTGCCTGCTTGTGGAGAAAGTTTGATTTAGTTAGGTTTAATACAGTTTTGGCATGATTTCTGATGTTTCTAAAGTAATTAAAGGCTTCATGAGTTTTTATCTTGTGTATGCATTGTAGGTTATTGCTTTTTGTTCAGTTACTCTAGCACAATTATGGTCAAACCATTTAGGTGAATTAGATCTTTTACTGTACTTTTGATGAGGAATAAAAGTTTCCATTCCAATTTTTACAAAATCTTGTATGTGGCTCAAGGTGGAGTGTGCATCATTAGAAAAGAAAGAGGTCCAGGGAATATCAATAAAGAAACCTTGAAGACCCTCCCAGTCTGCCCTATCGTAATGCCATTTAGTCACCAAAACAGGTTCAGAGTGGGAAGGTGTGGTAGGTGATAGACAGGTGGCCTGTATCAGACAGTGATCAGAAGATCCAAGCGGGGACCTCACTGTAACATCATAATTTTCTTAATTGGTTGTTAAAAATAAGTCCAGTTTAGACAACCCGCCGGATAACGAGACGTAATACACAACTATCACGGCTCGCTACGCGGCAGGTTCGTAATTAAAGATTTTAGAATATCTTAACTTGTCCAAAAGATTTATGAATATCCTCTGACATAATATAAAGACCAGCATGGCTTTTTTATACATGACGCAGTCTTCCCAGTGGTGTTATTAAGTTCTTACTGGAACAACCCCTCAAAGACGCCGGCCCCCGTATTATCTCGCAGATCAAAAACTGGGAAGCCTGTCTTAAATGCTAGATCTGGCTTCTCCCGAAGCGTTCTAGATCGCCGTATGTTGAATGCCGGCGATACGTATCGTACCCCCGAATGTCTGGTTAACTTCACTGAATTAAACAAATCCGTTAATCCTACCCTCCCAAGGTGCAACCGCCGGGTGTGAATTTTAACGTCAACCCCAAAATTCCTATCCCCACTTCTTTGCAAAAGATCGCCGGGGAGGAAAGATCAACAAACAGCCTAGTTTTACTGGCTTTGCAAAAACCGGGAAAAACTCAACTCAACAAGTGTCCGTATGAACACTTAGTTAAATGGGTGAAGCCATCCCGCCGGGAAACACAGTACGCCTGAACACAGGCCCCACCACAGAGACGCAGTCCTGGAGAGCCTCAGGCCACTAATCGCCGGGAAAAACAAGCCTTTTTTAACCACGCGTGATTAAAACTCGGCAACCAGCCGGGTTTTCATGGTGTAACCGAGAAAACCCGCCGGGAAAGGCAACCCACCCCGTTCAGATTCAATCTGAACGCACCAAATAGACCGTGGAATTAGCCAAAGCACAACTAACCCAGGTCACATCAATAGTCCGAGGAATTAGCCAATACACAACTAAACCAGGACACATATAGTCCGTGGAATTAGCCAATACACAACTAAACCAGGACACACATGACACAGTAGTACATATTTATAACATAAATCAATAACACTTGTGCATGTGGCAAAGCTACGAGAGGCTGGCTAGGCCTAAGCAGACGGAAAAACACAGTAAACATGTCGTAATATAAACAAAAAGCACTGAATTATATCACAACAGGAACCACCGTCAACACACCACTGTAGCAAACACTTCCAGGTAAAGGGAAGAACTGACTCGGGACCCAGAAAAAACTCCACTAAGTGAAGAAAATTACGCTGGGAACGTCAGAGAATAAAAAGCTACCTCATCAGAAAGATAAAAGGCAGCAAAAATAACGCGTAATGAAAGCCGCCTGGGTAAGATCCTAGCGGTAGTCACCATATTTTGTTTGACCATTAACTAAGGATCCTTATTTATATCCTCATATCTCTTAGTTATTTTCTTCACTTACCTCAACAATACTAAACCCCGATAGCTGGGGAGGGTATGAAATATATCAGGGAAAGAGAGGGGTTGAAACACGGCGATTAACTAGAATATAGCCATCTTGATTAACCAAGCCAAGACGTTGTGTATCCTTGCTTGTGATTGGTTGTTGATTATCGTGATGTCATCAGCCAAGGCGGGCCTCAGCGATGACGTCATTCCAGCCCTCGGCCAACATGTCGTCATTACACCCGCTTATTTTCACACCCGCTTAATCTTACACCCGGTTAATTTAACATCAGCGGTGTATATGTTTCACACAACGTGTATATAAGGGCGGGTGCCCAACCCCGAAAGGGGTTGAAATAGGGGAGATATCCCCCCGCCAAAGGTGGCTTTCTAGGGCCTTTCCTAGCTGATGCTGAGAGGATTAGGTTCTAGTCATGTGGTGATGGGCTGGTCTATCAGAGTGAGAACTGAGTGATCTCTGCCATTACCCATAGCTTACTCTGACTGTTCCTTTTACTTATATGTTTTCTAGATCTCAAGTGACTGCATCTTTTCCGTGGATTGACCTCCCAATCTACCAAGATTGGAAGCCAAAGCGTCACATTTTTCCTTTGCCCCTCAACTTTCTCTTCATAATTGCTGAGGGGCACAGGGTCCTGGATGGGGCTTTGGTTTCCCGGGCGTTTCCGCACCCTCCTCAGCTCCCCGCCATGGAGTGGCTTCGGTCACCCAGGCTTTATTGTGGTCGGCAGGGAGGGTTCTGTGGGGGCGCTCGGTTATGGCCTTGGCCTTGCTCGGGGCCTTGGGGCTGTTCGGCCAGGCAGCTTGGGGAACAACAACAACAACGTGTATTATAATGTCATTAGTGCACTGTGTAATTTGCGTCTTGATATTCAAACAGTTTCTATTTATCAATACTAATTAGTATCCCCCACCCCCGTATTTGCCTTGAGAACGGTAAGGTTAATGTGCGAGAGCGGTATCGTCCCAAGATGAAGTGATATATTGGTAATTATAGGGAATAGGCTCACACCCTTATTTTTTATGTTTTTTCCTCCAGATTTTGAGAAATGAGTGTAGGCCCTATTCATGGTCTTAGTTATAATGCCAATGTTGGATACACGATGGGTTGAGGGGGGGCTTTGCCCCCCCTCACCCCCCCATGAATTATTGAAATCGTCATCAATGTTGCCACCAGGGGGTAAATATTGATTATACTGCATAAAGAAGGCGTTTGTAAACAGTGACTGTCCGAAAGAGCTCTGAGATTTATTAGAATGGCCATTTTTTCGGTCAATATTAAGGAGACGGACCACAGCTATTTTCAATGATTGCATTTTGTGGATTTGTTATTTATATGATTTATAAGGTTTCTATATTACAATTTGTTCATGCAAATTAAGGAAAATATCCAGGAACCTGGCCAACTTTTATTTCGTGAGTTTTTTTTTGGGGGGGTTTTAGCTAGTTTTCATCATTATACAGTGGTTGTCATTAATTAGAATCTCCGGAAAAAAAGTTGTCCCCATTATCCAACAATCTTAAGATACGGCCCCCGATAGTGGGGAGGGCTATGAAGTACAGGGAAATTGAGGGGTAAAAGACGAAAATAAGGGGTAATATTAGCGTAACCTAACAACCTTAACTAACCTAACCTAGTATATTAGGTGGGGGCTGCCGCCCCCACACCCCCGCTGGTTTGGTATTTAATTCATAAAAGATTGACGGTCGCCAAAAGAGGTAATTATAAGAGTGAGAGAACTCTATTTCTTATTGCTAATCTGCCAACCTCTGTGTCATATGAGTCTGAAGGGGTTAAGTGGGCTAAGAGTTAATCAACATGGCTAAATTGCAGATAATGTTTCAACATCACTTTTTCTTTGATATAATTCAGGGCCTCTCCACCTATATGGGTTATTATTGACGAGGTAAGTGAAGGAAATAAGTCTGTATTGAGGATATTCATTAAAGATTCTGTGGTAAACGTAGCCTAGGCTTGGACCCAAATAACGACGGTATAAAACCCTTACCCTTGGTGTACTGGACAATAATGGTCTGCAGCCAAATTAACACAATGCCGCTGGAAGCTCCGTTGGTAATCCCGTTAAATAGAAGATGTTGTAGGTGTTTTCATAAAGCAAAAACACTTCACTATTCATTGAACAACAGTTCCACCATTTCAAATATGGCCGACTGGCCCGAATCCGAGAGATTATAAACACCAAGGATAATAAATGAATCAATGTGACGTCGTAGACGGATTGAGAAACAAAAGAGGCTCATTATATGGACCGACGTGTATTTCTACACCCGTTAAAATGTCGCGAGAATTTGTGACGTCACCGTCTAGTCAGTGACGTACTCCCACAACAACCATTCATATGCCATCATCGCTTGTGACGTCACACCCAGTTTATTGACCAATAGAATATCAGTATACAACTCGACTCACCTCCACTCGTCGCCCACCAGCTGAGCTGGGAAATTGTAAAAGTGAGTCCACAGATGCCCTCTAATTATTAATTTACCAAGTATATTTTCCATTTATAGTATACTACGAAGCAACATACATAATACATATATATGTACAAACAACAAATATGCTATAACACTGCCCAGTTCTTGAGATATAATGCATGCCGTTTCGCAGGAATATACCGCCGCCTGCATCACAAGGCTAGCTAACCGTGAAAAAGTTCACATGTCCACAACAGGACCACGAGGGTACATCCGAAATAGATGCCCCAAACACACGACCCAAAATACACTGCACTGCGGGCAACCCGCCCAGGACCCTCCTGCTACGCATATCCTAACCTTACTCGATACATCCCGGAGTAAACAAATGAGAAAAAACTCACTAGGGACGCAACAAATGCGGAACGAGCGGAGCGTGGGGAAGCACGTCTGGGTTGGTTGAGCGCAGAGCAGAGAAGGAAGACTGATGCCTGAGTCAGCGTCTGGTCAAAGATCCACACAAGTACATCCACGAGTATATGGAAAGCTTATGAATAGTTATTCTTATTTTCTTTTTCTTTTTTATTTGTTACGAAGATTTTTCGTAGTGAGAACCCAATTTCATAATGACTGAACCATGAGTGAGGTTGCGTGCGCTCATGATGAAGGCTCCTCAAATTTGTTATGCTCTGCGCGGTAGATTCAAAACTACGGCGGAGGAGTGTTGAAGAGGGTGCCTTATGTAATAGGCATAATCGTCAATGATGGAGGGGCCACTAATAAATATGGAGTTTGCCAAGTCATATTTCTAGTGGTATTTATCATGTCTTACATCTAACAATATATGCTAGCGGATTTAACTTCAATTGGTAACCCTCCCGCTCGAGTCGGCTCGAAGAAAATCGATGGCGGAACAATGGCGAAAGGCGGACGCAAGTTTTTGAGGCTCCGGCATATATTCATGGGAATGGAGAAGTAATTTACGGAATATCGAGTGCATACGGGGCTAGCAAGGAGAGGAAGGATTTGTTAAGTGTTTGGAGGATATATTGGTGTGGTGGAGGGGTGATATATAGTGTAATAAAAGTGTGTAGTGACGGGACAGCGGTAGTGTTGTGAGTTGTTGAGTTTGTAAACAAACATGGCGGAGAGAATTTCGGGTATGACGGAGGCGGAAGAAAAGTTACAACGTTTTCGTGGGTTTAAGAGCACAGATAATAAGTTAGAAGAGGTTATTATTGTTGTGAAGGATTTGGAAAAGTGGATGAGTGATACGGAGAAATGGAAGGGGGATATTGGTGAGAAAGTTAAGGCACTGTGTGTAATGTGTGGTGTGACAGGTGGGGAAGGGAATAGGCCTAGCGAAGGAAGTGAATGCAGGCCTATTTCGGCAGTTAATGATAGCCTAGAGATGGTATTGAAAAGGGTAGATGAACTGGGAGCAGAGAATATGGCATTGAAGGAGCAGCTGAAGGAATACGAAGGACGATTCAAGGAAGTAAAGGAGTCAACTGCATGGACGGTGGTAGGTAAACAGAAATTCAAGGATTTGGAGGATATTATGAAAGAGCAAAAGGAAGAAATGAATATGACCAAAAAAAGTTTTGAGAGTGCAGTTGTAGGGGTCATGAAGAACAAGGAGAGTGTTGTGAGGGAGGCCATGGACAGGGATAGGGGTGTAATCTTGTATGGAGATATAGAGGCTCATATGAATGATAATGGAGTGAGAAAAGTGAGGGATATGGAGACAGTGAAGGAGGTCATGAAAGGTGTGGATGAGGATGGATATGGATGGGAAGGGCAGGTGGAGGAGGTCAGTAGGATAGGTAGATATAAAAGGGGAGAGATGAGACCTATAAGGGTACAGTTTAAAACCAGGGCAGTGGCAGAGACGGTGACAAATTTTAGTTGGAGGCTAAATACAAATGAAAAACTGAAACATATAAGACTAAAGAAGGATTTGAGTATAGAACAAAGAAAAAAAATTAAGGAATTACAAGAAAAGGCTGATGAAAATAATGGAAAGTTGGGTGAGGAGGATAAGAGAAATTTTTACTGGAGAGTGAGGGACGAAAAATTGAAGAAGTGGTTTATAAGAGTAGAAGGGAGGGGGAGATCAGGGAGGGAAGAGAATGTGATAGGAGTTGTGACGGAGGAGGAGAACGGGGTGGAGGTGTCACAGGGATAGACAGGAGACAAAGTGGCAGACCCAGTAGTGCTAACGGGGGAGTAGGGTACGGACAGGAGGAGCGGGATGGTGTAATTGCTGAAGGAATGGTAGATGGATTAAGGATTATGTTTAGTAATGTGGATGTGTTTACCCAGGACAAGAAAAGAAAACTGATATGTAGGTTGCAGGATGAAGAGGAAAAACCTGATGTCATAGCCTTACAGGAAGTAAGACCAAAAAATTTTAGAATTGAAAGGGAACTGGTGGAGTATAGTTTGGAGGGTTTTGAGTTATATGAGAGGAATGCTATTAGAGCAGAGGTCGGAAGAGGACTGCTTATTTATGTAAGAAAAGAGCTCAAGGTTAATGAGGTGGATATGAGACAGCAGTATTGTGAGTATTTGTGTATTGAAGTAAAATATGCAAGAGGATCAATTCTAATTGCCTCTATATATAGAAGCCCAAATAATAGCAGGGGAGAGGATGATAACCTATTGAAAGCAATGGAGGAGATAGATAATAGAGAGAACAAATATAAAATTTTGATTGGAGATTTCAATTTGCCAAGGATCAACTGGGCAAATTGTACTACTCCAGAGGGACAGGGTAGCCTGGAAAACAAGTTTATAGAGAAAGTGAGAGATTGTTTTTTAACGCAACATATTACAGAGATGACAAGATATAGAGATGGGACGCAGGGGAGTGTACTTGATTTGATTTTTAGCAATGAGGAGGATATAGTGGAACATGTCAATGTGGATAGCCCTATAGGTCGTAGAGACCATGCCTGTATAAGCTTTAGTTGCAATATTAAAACAGAGAGGGATAATAGAAGCAATAGAAAAATATACATGTATGATAGAGCAGATTATGAGCTGCTGAGACGGTGTTTGGACATTGACTGGGGGGAATACTTGAACGGTGAAGACGCTGAAGGAATGTGGAGGAAAATTAGAGTCAAACTGGAGAATGCTGTATCCAAAAGTGTACCAGTAAGGGAATATAAGGATAAAAAAATTGAGGAAAAGAACGAACCCAGAATTGCCAATGAAAAGAAAGCTTTGGACATTGATTAGAAGAAAGAAACGATTGTGGGAAAGACTAAAATTGTTAAAAAAGAACAGGGGGTCTAGTATAGAAGCTAAAGAAGTGGATCTGGAATGCAGACAAATAAACAATAAAATAAGGTGGGAGACAAGGAGGGGGGTGAAGGAGAGGGAGAGAGAGATTGCTAGAAATGTGAAGGATAATCCAAAAATATTCTGGAAGTACATTCAGGAAAAGTTAACAAGAAGAGTAGGGATCCCAGAGCTGATAGGGGGGTTGGATGATGGGAGTAGAGCGGAGACTGATAAGGAGAAAGCAGAGGTGCTGGGGAAATACTTTGGGGGGTACTAACAGTGGAGTCGGATGATGCAGTGCCTACTATTCCCATCAAACAGGCACCAGCACTAGAACTAATAAGAGTTTTCCCATGCTAGAATAAGAAGGGCTATAGAAAAAATGAACAGAAGTAAGTCCCCGGGACCGGATGGGATACACCCAAGAATCATAAAGGAAGGAGGTGAGATGTTAGTAGAGCCATTGAAAATGTTATTTGAGGGATCGTTTAATACAGGACAAATCCCGATGGACTGGAGAGAGGCGAACATAACGGCTATATTTAAGAAGGGAAAGAGAAATGACCCAGGGAATTATAGACCAGTCAGTTTGACAAGTGTTGTGTGTAAACTAATACATACATACATACATACATAACATTTTAAGACTGAGCGTTCCACACATCAGTGCAGTTTCAGTCTCTTGTCCTATTGGCGGCGTTCCAGGCAACCCTGTTAAGGGCTGCTTCACTTGTCAAGTTCTTGGATTGGAGATCGGCGCGTATAGTCCGATCCCAGGTCTTCCTCGGTCCACCCCTTGGTGCAGCTCCCTCCACAATCACAGACCTGCAGTAGAGGCGGGAAAATTTGCTCTAGCCATCACTGCAATTGCCCCACTAAAGCTCCAAATGAGGAACATAGATTTGCTACTTGTCATATGTGATCTGCACAACAATACAATGATACTTTCACCAAACGTCATAGAAGTAATCAAAGAATGATTAAAGCCGATGGTATTAATGCCAGTTCTAAAAGGAACCACAGTTTTCCTATCCCGCACGTTTCTTGTTCCCAATGAGACAGCTTAAAGATGAGACCAGGCAGAGACCTCTCCTCACACAAAATTACAGATTTTGCATGCTCACAGTGCCTCGGATACGGCTACTCCTTCATCAGGACGTGTGACTGATAACGTTGAACCTCAAGGATGCCTTTTGGCACATTCCGTTCTTCACAAGAGATCAAAGATTTCTTACGGACACCTTATCCCGGTGCAAGTGCAAGTCAGTGGAACGGGCACTCACACAAGAAGCTTTCAGCAAGCGGATTCACCCCTGCATTTCAGCCTAGTACCTCCCGGGAAGGGCCAACCTTTGGGGTGACACCTTATCCCGGGGCAAGAGTAGGCTACTCCAGTGGTATGGGCACTCAAACAGGAAGCTTTCGCCAAGTCGACTCTTCCTTCCCATCCACAAGTAGACCTTTTGGCATTCCACACATTAGCAAAGACCCCTCAATCTATAACCCGGTGGTCAATAACCCCGGCGCAGGGACTGGCCTCTTTTGCGGTCAATTCTCCCTACCGACAATTCCTTGAGACCTCTGGTGAACGCTTCGGAACTAACGCCAGAGCTAAGACTGTAGACATCACTATACCAAACACCTATAAGATGTACAGTTTATCTCAAGATTTGTGTGATTCTACACAATTTTCTTATACAGTATACAACTACACTACGTTCTTGTATAGTATAGTAATAAAGGGAAGGTCCATATGCAGCCGATAATGACTACAAACATAATTGTAAGCTGATTATAAACAATTATCAATTATTAATTGACAAAATTGGAAGGAAAATATCTGCTAACTTTGTATTGCAAATATATGTTATGGGTGATTTTAAATATATAAAACAAAAGTATGCATAGGCCAAAGTATGTGTCAGCTACAGAACACAGGGTCGTCCATCTACCTGTTCCCTCCCTCAGATGCACAATCAGACAAGGGTCTAGTGTGTCACTTTGTGCCAATTTGGCCCATACAAGAGGGATACAACCGCCTGAGCCTATAGTGCCCGTATCCAGTGAAATTTCCAATCTCTCAATTCCTCTTGGACCAAGCTGGAAGCCTTCAGATTTCTCTAACTTTTGCATTATGGACGTTTAACGGGCCAAATGGCTAAGAGCAAAATACGATCCTATCTTTCACCCTAAATCGAAGGCCTAATAGTCGGTAACTACTATCAGGCAATAGGCGTCACACTGAAAGAGTTTTATTCACCATGACTAAGTAAGAAGACAAAGGATTTTTCTCGTATAGTAAATAGTATGAGTTGTATGTACTGAATGAGTCTGGTTCTCCTTTCCGCCTTCGGAATCTCCCCCCCCCCAAAAAAAAGAAAAAAAAAAGGGGGGGGGGGGATGTAGAACATTAATAAGTATACAAAGACAAAGAGTTTTCTTCTATAAGGAATAAGTACGAGTTGTATGTACTGAAAAAGTATGAACAAAGTTAATTTTTTGGTTTTTATACCAATGCAAGCAAGAAATGCGCTTGCTAACTTGTTGCACAGCTTCAGGAGCATTATAGTATGAGATGTTTTGACATTAAAGCATCCGTTCATACACATTTTTACATCTTGTTCTCCTCAACACATTTTAAGTTATGACTATTCTTCCATCTTTCCTTCTTTATGAGGCTTCCCAGTATACCCGCCTCTTCTTTCTCTAATACAGTAATTTGAATTTCTCCCGGTGTCAGCCTATCTGTTAACCCGGGAGCTGCGGGGAGACTCTTAAGAGTTCCCCCGGCGCACTGCGGGGAGACTCTTAAGAGTCAGAGAAAAAAAAAATCAACTTTTGACATCGAAAAAAAAATTTTGTTATTTTTTTTTTTTTTTTTTTTTTTTTGGCCCCTGGGCCATGCAAAATCTCAGTCCTCTACCTCCCCTCCTTCCCCACTTTCCTCCTCTCCTTCAGTTATCACCTATTTTCCCTGTTATTCCCTTATTCTGAGGTATATTTTCGTGCTAACATTAGAAATCCGATTGGAGGGTGTGGTCATCACTGATAGCAAGCGAGTGCAAGAGAGAGAGAGAGAGTATCGATCGACTGTGTCTCAGTGGCCTTGGGGGAAATTGGCGGGAAAGCAGATTGCCTCACCCATACATTATACAACTCGCGGGCTATATCTCCGATTTTGACCATCCAAACGCTGTTTTCACTCGTTTTATTGTTGTTTCAGGTTAATACCTTTATAATCAACCCATAATAGGCGCATATGGTTAAGTATTAATGCTATTAATGGCACAATGAATATTTTAGTGACGGAAACACCTCAAATACGTCAGCACAGGGGGACGTTTCCAATTACCCCCATGCGCACTTCAGAGGTTAATTGGTTCTCTCTGGATACGTTGAGCATCTGATGTCCCACCTCCGGTCGTGATATTCTAGGCTCTTCGTCATTGACGAAGGAACCAATACTAAATCACGGGTTTGACAACCCGTAGGGAAGGAAGGAAAACCTTCTATTTAGGAGTGGTTCCGTAGTCAATGACACAAAGGTTCCCTCCCACCTTCCTCTTCCCATGCACATGCCCAACCTGATATAACATTTGAGGCAGATAAACACGCTAGAAAGTCTAGCATCACGTGCAAGGGAAGCATAACGACAGCACAGCTGGAGGGCTGAGGCACCGGGAGGTTTGAAATAGATTCTTCTTTAAATTTTATTTCTAGTGGTATTCATTTTCCATGACGAGCCCTTGGTAAGATTTAATGGGTATTAACCAAGGATTGTTTTTATGCTATATACGCAACGGTTGTGATAAGAACTCCGGGGAATCCCGAACGGATCCCGGAATCTCAGCCTATATATAGTAGAGGCTCTTCGTCATTGACTATGGAACCACTCCTAAATAGAAGGTTTTCCTTCCTTCCCTACGGGTTGTCAAACCCGTAATCTCTCGCGTTTATTATAACCTCTAGTACATCTAGTGATAGGGATGGTTGGCCTGGTGGTAGCAATGAAGGAATTTCATGCTCAAAACACAGAGCAAAGACCAGTCCATGTCGGACGAAAGCGATTGAAATGCCTAGCCTAGACGATGTTAGCCTAGGCTAGGCTAAATATGACTATGATTTATAATAAAATCTGTGTGGTAAGTAATCTTCTCATAATACGTATTTATACGTCTTTTCCTCATAATATGTATTTATTGAATGTATTTGGGGCGAAATGGGTACTTGAGGGGTGGCTGGACGAATTTAGAACCTAGGCCTAGGCTAGGCCTAAAAATTTTCGCATGATAGAAACAATGCCCCAATCTACAGTATTTATGGTTAGGACTGTCATTTAGCCATGTCTACATTATTATTTACAATGCATAAGATTTAGGCCTAGGCTACTTGATGTAGCCTAGACAAAAAACATGTTTTCATAGCCTAACACTGGGAAAAAGTGCGGTAATTGTTTAGATTTTGGGCCTTTTTTTTTCTAGTTATTAAAAACTTATTCTATATGATACAGTATAATGCATAACATTTAATTTGTGTACAATAAAACATGTTTTCATAGGCAAAAAATAGAAAAAGACGCAAATTTTGGCATGAGCACGGAACCGATTGAATTTTCCCCATAAGAACAGTGCCCCGATCTTGGCTGTTTCAATCCTAGCTCTATTTCTGCGGAACCAATTAGCAGCTAGGATGGGGCTCCACTGTATACAGAATAATAATAATAATAATGCATCCTAGCCATCCTTGCCTTTTTCCAGAGGATCTACTGTAAGAAACTGTAAGAATAAAATTACCCCTACCATGAGGCTAGCCACGAGGCCTAGGGCAAGCAACACGACGACATAGCGATACTCTTACC
The DNA here is from genome assembly GCA_032716605.1 of Paralithodes platypus. NCBI lineage: Eukaryota > Metazoa > Arthropoda > Malacostraca > Decapoda > Lithodidae > Paralithodes > Paralithodes platypus. The sequence continues at coordinate 1,711,643 of CM064499.1, read as the reverse complement.
TCCAGGGAAGAACCAGTAGTCAACCACCTCATGACGACACGCACGCATGGAAGGGACGACGCAGTACCCCATAGAAGGTTCTTCACCACGTGAAGCAACCCTTAAACTATAGAGACTGCTGAAGATGAAAAACACGCTTAACCTACCAGACAGGTAGCAGAAAAGCGGGGCCCTGCATCAAAAAGCCTCCTAAATAACTAATAGGCTAAGCTGAATGCAGAGAAATAATGAAAAAAAAAACAATGGCGCATGCGTCCAAGGGGAACGCGTGGGAGCCAGCACAAAGCACCCTATAATAACACACTCCTGTGGGCCTTGCCAATGGGGACACCCGACCTATCTAGTCTAACCCTATTCTAGAACATCTCAGATAATACAAATGAGCAAAAGACTCACTAGGAGACCAGAAGAATGAAGAATAAAGAGAAGTCTGGAACATACGTCCGTCAGCACGGGCCACAGAGAGAGGAAGGAGGAATGGCGCTAGGCGGATCAGCGTTTGCGGGAAATCCCACACGGGAAAACCTCCACAAGTTGGGAAGCTTGGTTCTAATTTTAATTTAATTTTTTATTTTTTCACAAAGTTTTTTCGTAGTGAGCTCCCGATCATAAGGACGATTCCGTAAGAGAATTAGCATACCCTTACGATGTTGGACTCTCTCTCTCTCTCTCTCTGTGGCGTGTGTTTCAAACAGCTGACGCAAGGGTTCGAAAAGTGCCATTACTGTATAAGGCATATCGTCAATGATGAAGGGGCAACTAATAAACAGAATTTGCCTAGGCAGGGAGTCAGCACGGAAGCACAGTTTTTGAGTATAACAGGAGGAACACCGTCCGGACCGTACGCCTTCTTAGTATTAAGCCCAGAGAGGGTAGAAAGTACATCTTTAGAAGAGATTAGGATATTAGGTATAAGTAGAAGAGAGGGGGGTGGAGAGGGAGGAATAGCACCGGAATCATACAAGGTGGAGTTTCTAGCAAAAGTTTGAGCGAAGAGTTCAGCTTTGTCAGAGGAAGAAGTGATGGTTGTGCCATCAGAGTGGACAAGGGGAGGGAAAGACGAGGAAGAACAATTGTTGGAGAGGTTTTTGACTAGATGCCAGAAAGCTTGGGAAGAGCTAGAGTTGGATAGTACAGTGCATTTATTATTGATGAAAGAGTGCTTGTCAAGTCGAAGAAAAGATTTGGCTTGATTCAGGGCAGAAACATAGGAAGAATGAGATTTTTTAGTTTTAAGGCGTCGGTACAGTTTGAATGCTTCTTCCTTGTTGCGGACAGCAGTAGAACAAGCGTGAGTAAACAATTATCTCTATGTGTATGCGTTTTGTCTGAAACTCAGTGTTCTTTAAAGAGCCTTCAATATTCATCAAATCTAAAAATGTTACCATCATTAACTATAATAGGATTTAATCTTTGTCTGTAGAGTCAAGAGCGTAAATAGCAATGCACCTATTTGAATCAGTATCGAATGCAAACGAGACAATACAATGCCCAGATCCTTTAGAACTTGGCTTTATAGGTTCAAAGATTCAAATTGGTGTTACCTTATTTATACTCACGACTGTACATCTATACATGGCCATCCTGTAGATAATTGTTTACTGATTACTGAAATTTACAGTAAGTTATACATCCAGCAGTGTCTCATAAAAACTCAATACCCAGTAGTACATTTGTAATCCAAGTTTCATGCATAGATCTATAAGGATTGAAATTTTGTACAGCAGTTCTGACCTTTTTGAACTTGGAGAGGTAGGTTTGAGGGCAGTATTTGTGGAAGTATTTCTTGAGGCGACGTATCTCTGGCCGAGACATGCCCAGTGCCTGCAGGTCCTCGTCTGCCACAAACTTGATCTGACCAACATTCTGTACCTGCAAAATCAGAATGGGTGAATTTGCTAAACAGTACATACAGTAACATACTCATATCACATGCACAAAATTTATGTTCACTCGACACGCAAGAATCATGACTAATACTCTTTTCATGGTCTAGCAGTGTTATTGAATCTACAGTATAGAGAGAGAGCTTGTAGAGGAAGGGTGTAAGTCTCGATCGCCGCCTCCTGCCTGAGTATACGACTGGGCGGCAAATATTTTTGTTTTTCACCACCCAAATGCTTTCTCCACTTATTTTATCACTCTTCAAGCTTCCAAGTTTTTTTTAACCCCTGCACAGCTTCTTGCTCTGTACAGGAGCACAGTGCGTCCTTGTATCGAGTATTGTTCACATGTGTGGGGTGGATCCTCTCACATCGCACTCCTAGACAAAGTAGAAAGGAAGGCATTTCGTATCATTAACTCCTGTCCATTCACCAACTCTCTGCAATCTCTCTCTCTTCGCCGCAATGTTGCATCTCTCTCGCTATTCTATCGCTACTACAATAATCAGTGTTCCTCAGAGCTCTCCCAGTGTATACCACCTCCTCTACGTAGGGTACGTGGTACCCATCTTGCAACACAATCCCACCCTTCCTCTGTGCAACTCTCCAACCCAAGAATGAAATGTTACTCTGTCTTTCTTCTATTCAACAGCTGATCTCTGGAACTCTCTCCCAGAATCAGCCTTTCCTTCTTCCTATGACTAAAATTGCTTCAAACTCCGTGTGTCCAGGCATTTTGGCTCTAACGTCTCTTGATTTTGGCCCTGTCACTCTTTCAACTCTGGGAGAGGCACTTGTTACAGGAAGTTCTGCCTTTTGTCTCCCTCACTCACATAGAAGAACAAAAATATATATTTAATAGTGGCCCCTTCATCATTGACGATATTGCCTATTAGTATAATAGTCTCCATTCAACATACTGCGTCAGCATTTTGAATCTACCGCGCGGAAGAATCAGGAGGACTCATCATAAGTGCACGCTTAATTCCCTTATGGGATCGTCATTATGATTGGGTACCCTACAGAAAAAAACTGTAAAAAATAAAAAATAAACATTAACTTAATATCTGTTATCATATGACTTACCATATGTGGATTTCTCGTTTTTTGCTAGCCCGACACCAGGCCCCCTAGCGGCCATCTCGCCCTTCCTCCTTCCGCGTCCATTCCATCAACAAGGGACTCGCCTTGCTCGGCTTTATTCTTCGTTCCAGCGCTTTCTAGTGAGTCCTTACTCATTTGTATACACCTGCGTTGTAGTAACAAGGTTCAGATTAGCTAGCAACGGTTACCCTATTGGTATGGCCGCAGGAAGTGTGTAAATTAGGGTACTATTGTAACAGGCGCCCCGTATCCCAGGATCGTCGCGCCACATGTGTTATGGTTTTGTTTTGGCGCCTTTAGCTTTTGTTACATAGCTAGGAGGCTACCATTCTACTATATTATTATGAATAGCAAATGGTCTGGTTTAAGGGTGCCTGCACGTAGTGCTCCACCTTCCAAAGTTCGTAATTTGCTTCTAGGCCCTTCTCGTGGGCCTTCCCTTGTCTGTGTGCTGTGGCTGGGTCTTCGGAGCGTCGTCGGCTGGGTTATCGGTTCGTACCTCATGGTCAGCCTGGTTAGGGGTCTCCGGTTTAGGCTACAGGTAATTTAGGCTTCTGAATTCTCTGTATTTACTTTACCTTTGTGTGCCCCTGGTGTTGAACATGTGTGCTTGCATGTTTTGGGGGGTTGGGAGACGTCCCTATATTGATATCTATATGTATTATAAATATTATGCAATGGGTTTTGGAGGAGGGAGCTGTGCTTTTGTCTCCCCCCTCTAAAATTTTGGTTGTTTTTTCCGGCAGCCTCTTGCAGCAGGGCCTAGGTTACCCGTCTTCAACACGGGTAGAGAACAACCAAATGTCCCGGCGTGGTATGGCTGAACCACATCCCTTCCGGCGGAAGTGCATATTCCTAAGGGAGCTCATAACTCGGTTCGCCGGGTTAACTCTCCCTGATATAACAAGTTACAACGACCAATCGCCCTGCGGCACCATAGTCGAGTGTACAAGTGTGAAGACTCGTTCTGCAAACTCGTTTAATTATCCCCCTAGTGCTTTAGTAAGGGCTAATCATACGCTATTTATCAATGGGTCGCAGTGTCAATCAGCTTATATGAGAAAACCCCAGGTTTTTTCACGGCAGGTCCAGCGGAAGATTAGAGTAGTTGTGAACTATAGCTAATTTTCCGGCGGACTCAAGGTAGGATGTTTAATACCTCGCAGGTTATCCTTATGAGCATTGATTCCTGGAAATTTTTATTTTCCAGAATCCCCGGCTTCTTTGTGACTGCAGCACCGGCGGAGTTGGGGGGGCTGATTCCGGCAGGGGGGGGCTCTTTATCAATCATGCCTCGCTTTGAGTTGTGCGCTACTCCAACCTGTTCCTTATTGCCCATTTTCGCTCATAAGTTGTGCTTGAAGTGCGTTAAATGTTTGGACCGATCAAGAGGTTTGTGGGTGTCACGGCGTTGTCCTGTTTGCTCTGAGCTGAAAGCCGCATTATTCACTAAGAAAGACCTTTCGTGCTTGGCCGCACTGCAACAGATTAACCCTCCAGACCCGGAAGGGCTCTTGAACGCCCATAACAAACTCGGCCCGCGCAACCCGGAAGGGCTCTTGAACGCCCATAACAAACTCGGCCCACGCAACCCGGAAGGGCTCTTGAACGCCCATTGCTTGCGTACGTGCTTTCGAATGCCGCGCATAAATTTTTGGTATCGTGGGAGGGTAGGTGGCGCCACCAGACGTAAACTACGCCACAGCAACAGTATCTACCCCGACGCCATCATGGATAGTACGCCAAATAGTGATTCCGCTGTGTCCGATACCGTGCTCCCTACGACGCCCGCCCTAGTTCGTCGCGCCTTACCCCGACGCCATCGCCTAAATGTGTTATCTCCCGGAGGTATTGAGACGACATCGAGACTTTATGAGCGTGCTGATGCACAGCATAATGTTGATGATGAAGGCAGTGATAACTCGGCTAAGTATCAGTCGAGTGATTATGGCGATGAGAGTGACAAAGACGAGCAATTCGTGGGATTTGCGAGTGAACATGAGAGTGATGAAGGTGATGTACCAGCTTTTGAGGAAGCTGTTTTACCTGAACACAGTGAATTGCAGAGAGTGAGTGAGTGGGAGAGTTCGAGGTCACTCTCCAAGTTTCATATGAGAGACACGACTCCAAGCCCTTCGCCAGCTAAATCGCCTTTCAAGCTACACTTATATAAGAAGCAAATACTTGAAAAGGCGGCCGCGGCAGCTAGGGAAGAAGCCAAAAGACTTGGTGAGGATGAGGCTGTGAGTGAGGGTGAGCGTGGTGACTCGTCTCGCCCGCCATTGTCTCCCTTATCTACCCAAGCCACCCAAGATGACCCGGGTGCCCCGCATTCTTCCTCACCACCCCCACCACTGCCAAGGGTTGAGGACCCCCACTTTCGGCCTATTTGCCTCCTAGGTCCCCCGACAGGAGACATACTGCTGCCGAAAAGGGGAAAGGCAGGAAATATGCCAAAAAAGGACAGAAAAGTAAGCGGGCTTTGTTCGAGGCTCCCGCGGCTTCCACCCCTGCCCGCCCCAGCCATACGCCCCCGCAACTTTCCCCACGGTCCTCCCCACCTCTCCTGCCTTCAACATGTCTTCCTGAAGAAGTATTTGAGCTCGCATCACCAATACCTGGGCCTAGTGTGACGCTCACCGCTTCCCCCAGAACCGCATGGCTTACTCGCTAGGACTCGCCAGGGCAGATAATATAGCTACAGTCTACCTATCATTGTGTACTTTCCTTCTCGAGAAAGCTTGTGTTGCAGACAGTTCAGAACTGTTCTTTATTTTCGTCTGTCACAATCCTTTCTATTTTATTTAGTCAATTGAAAGTATTGTGTTAAGTAGTTGAATGATGGGAAGGCGAGCGGGAGAGAGAGAGAGACCAGGTGGTGTGACTTGATAGGGAGTGCGGCGCGTGGCTGGCCCCCTTACATAGGCCTCGCGGGATTCGTTGCCTCCTGCCTAACACTGCCTACTATGCGGCTGCTTACTGGGCGACTGTCGCGCGCCCTCGTGCCATTCTTGCGAACTGGGACTCCAGCCAGGAGGTCCATGGGAATATCCTTGTCAGATCCTTCCCAGACAGCATACTCTAAGCATCTCCCATGAACTGTTCCACACTCTTGTCTTAGAATCTTTCTCTCCTACTGCCTCTATCATTTCCACTACTTCCTCACCTTTTATTAATATCAATCCCCCTCTGGTTCTCTGCATCCACACCTTGAATTGGTGGCCAGACTGTATTATATGCTGGATCTCACATTTCTTATGTACTAGGTTAAGGTTGAAGATAGTCATTGTCTTTTTGGGAGATTGTATTGCTCGGACTGTCTCCATCAATCACTAATGTTTCTACAGGGTTAAATAATGCTAGACTAGGGATCAGGTACCTTGCTGTTGGTGTTTTCACTGTGTGTAGGCTACTTTTGAGCTACACGACACTACGGATTCTGTGGGATACCTGGGTGGATTTTTTGTCTGTGTACCTTGGAGTTTAGACTGTGTAGTGCGTGAGGGCTGCTTGCCTAATCCACCCAACACTGTTCTAACTCTATTTGCTTTTACTTTTGAGGGTCACCAGGAGGATACTCGATACTTGTGATCGAGAATCCTCAAGAGAGCACCCCTTCATATTAACGTAATCAGGCCGCACAGACCCAAGGTCCACACTAGGCTAGGAGCTGCCTTGCTCCACCAGAATTCTGTACCTTTGCGCATCCCAGCTAGACTTTATTAACCCGGGTAGACATTAGCTGGATTAGATCATATACTCTTTTATGCATACCCATTATTTTTACACAAGCATTTTGAGGTCTAGGTTGCTGTAGAGAGACACAACCAGCATAGACCGGTTTGTTAATAGGAGTACTACTTTTTCGTGGCGAGCATTATTACAGTTGCACCGCTTATAATATTCTTGTGTCCAATAACATTATATGTCCAGCCTCTTTGTGTATTTAGCCTACACGTGCATTGTCCTGCCTCCTGCTATTTTGTGGTTCCATTTCCGATACGTTCTTCTTAGTAGCATCCGACATTATTCAGAAGATTCCTTGTTCGGTGCTTGAGGACTTTACAACACTTTCTTTCATAAAGGAGTGACAGATATTATTTATTAAAGTAACGTTAAGTAAACCTTCTTCTTGTTTGCATTAGATCACTCTTGTGATTTAATTAAGTTAACTATCTTTTCCTTGTGTACCATAACTAAGCAACCATATGTTATAGGTAATAGGCTGTTTCAGAGAACATCAGCCTATAGTAGAAGCACATAGATACTGAGAGTTAAGATACCCCGCTATCGCAGATATAACTCTGGAGGGTATATGTGTTCTTTGTTCGACGGGATTATATATCAGGGGTTGGATCTAGCGTTTCCGTTGTTGCATTTATGCCAGTCTAGTCCAATGTATAAGAGCCATTGATTTATACGAGACCCGATCGTAACACTAGTGACAGTGAAGCATTGCTTTCTGTCACTCGTCGCAGGCCAAGGAGCCCAGGACCTCGGGGGGACATAGCCTCACCTGCCACTCCTTCCCCACCTCGCCCACCCGCACGCCGCCCACGCATCACTCGTTCCCCGCCAGATTATGTGGGGGCCACTGATGATGAAGGGCACCACTCAGAAGACTCTGGCCATGATTATGTAGGTCCACCGTCAGGGCAAGATGACCACTCTGACGATGACTACATGGACATGGACGACCCTCAACCCATCCGCTTGGCCCGGCGTCGTGCTGGCCGCCGCCCTGGCCGCCGCCCTGGCCGCCCTAGGGCGCGCGCCTCCCGAGTTGGCCGTGGGCATGCTGGGCCACCAGCTGGAGCTCCTCGTCAGCGTCGACAAGACCCATTCTACGTTTTTCAGTGGCAAGACGTAGTTGACGGGGATGAGTACAACCCTGATGTGCCAGCTTTTGATGAGGTACAGGAGGGTTCAGGCATTACCCCCAATTTTCCCGCAGGCCCCAATGCTCCACCACACAAACTTTTTGAGGCCTTCTTTGATGAGGAGGTGGTAGGGTATGTTGTCAAAGAGACAAATAAGCAGCACCAATTCCAGGTCCACTTTTTGGGCAAGGTGACCAAGGGCCACATGAGGCAGTGGACCCCAGTGACTCATCACGAGTTCATGGTGTTCCTGGCACTCACCATGCTAATGCCTCATGTCAAGAAGCATAGGTTGCCTGACTATTGGATCACCAATGATCTCATATCCACCCCTGCCTTCGGGAAATATATGTCTCGCGACCGGTACCTTGATATCCTCGCAGCACTCCATCTTGTCACCAATACCGACGTCCACCTCCCAGACAAGCTGTGGAAGATTAGGACGTTGTACGAGATGATGCGAGAACGCTTCACCTCCTACTTCAAGCCCTTCTGCAAGGTCGTCATTGAAGAGTCTCTTGTGCTGTTCCGGGGAAAACTCAGCTTCCAGCAGTACATGCCCTCAAAAAGACATCGCTTTGGCATAAAATTCTTTGTGCTGTGCGACTGCAAAACTGGCTATGTCCTGGACTTCCTGGTCTACAGCGGGAAGGAAGGGGACGTGCTTGTGGACCCCCTCATTGGCTTTGGCGGAGCAGTGGTGCAAGCCATGATGGACCGCTATTTCCACAAGAATCACGTCCTCTTCACGGACAATTACTACACGTCCCCCACTCTCTCAAAGTACCTGCATGAGCGCAAGACGGGGACTGTAGGCACAGTACGAGGGAGAAGGAAGGGCATGCCACCTTTCCCTCCAAAGACCAAAAAAGGCGATGTGTTCAGGAAGAAGTCGGGGCCCATTCTGGCTATCCACTGGCACGACCAGCGGAAGGTCAACCTCCTGAGCACCATCCACAAGGGGGAAATGGTGGAGACTGGCAAGGTGGATCGCCGCACCCAGGCCAGGGTGACCAAGCCCGATGCTGTCCTGGACTACAACATCAACATGAGGCTGGTGGACAAGTCCGACATGCAGATAGGCTTCATTGACTGCCTGCGTACCTCGTGCAGATGGTACAAAAAGTTCTTTCTACACATGGTGGACATGTCCATTCTGAACGCCTACAACATCTACAAGCTTCGGAATGAGAACACACCCAGGAAGTTCAATAGCCTGCGGAGGTTCCAAAAGCAGGTGTTGAAGGAGCTCCTGGAGAAGTATGCTACGCCACAGAGGGCAGTGGCACATGCTGGGCCCGCCGCTACTGACCGCTTGCACAGTGCATGAATATGCACAGGCTTGTTTCCCTGCCTCAGTCAGCATCAGGAAGAACGCAGCAGAAGCGGTGTCATGTCTGCTACAACACCAGGCTGAGGGCGAGGTCAGGTAAAAAGTCCACCCTGGAGTGTGTGGAGTGCAGGGTGGCACTCTGTGCTGAAGGATGCTTCTTTGATTACCACTCCAAGCAGGAGTTCTAATAATCATAGTGAAAGTGCCAAAGATAATGACAATATGTACAGTATATATATAGGCAAAAAGTGGAAGTAAAACAATTTATTGTTATACAACAGTCATGTATTATGAGAACATTTATACAAATACAATTACACCATAATAATATGTGAAAGTGACACATATGTATATAATAAGTGACATTCATATGATTACAACCTATAGAAATATATAAATCAGTTAAAAAAGACACAATAAATTGTATATAAAATGTTTACAAAGCATATAACAAAGTGAAAGTGACACAAGACCTAATATTTGATGGCCAAAGTATAATAAACACCTGTGATAACAAATAATCAGTGCCTAATATACCAATAACCTACCTCAATTACTAATAAAATGTACCGTATCAAGTGAAAATTAGCATTATCAGTGAGTGACACTCTAAAGCATATTTATCAAAGTGAAAGTGACACAAGACCCAATACTTGATGGCCAAAGTATAATAAACACCTGTGATAACGAATAATCAGTGCCTAATATAACAATAACCTACCTCAATTACTAATAAAATGTACCGTATCGAGTGAAAATGAGCATTATCAGTGACAGTGACACTCTCTAAAGCATATTTATCAAAGTGAAAGTGACACAAGACCTAATACTTGATGGCCAAAGTATAATAAACACCTGTGATAACGAATAATCAGTGCCTAATATAACAATAACCTACCTCAATTACTAATAAAATGTACGGTATCGAGTGAAAATGAGCAATATTAGTATTTACCTAATTGTATTTACCTAATTGTAGTTTACAGGAGTTGAGCTAAGCTCGTGTTGTCCCGTCTCTCAGTCTACTTTTTATCCAATTTTTTCTTGAAAATATGGATGTTCCTTGCCCCTACCACCTCCTCCTCCAGCCCATTCCATTTGTCAATACATCTATAGGGGAAGCTAAACTTCCTGATATCGTTCTTGCAGGTAGGTCTTTTTACTTTGTAGCTGTGGCCTCTAGTTATTCCTGTATCCATAATTAATATATCCTCCCTATCCAGCCTCTCCAGCCCCCGGGTACATTTGTACATCATTATCATGTCTCCCCTCTCTCTCCTCTCTTTTAGACTCGGTAGATTTAATAATGCAGGGAGCATTAGGTGTGTCACAGTGACAGTGATACCCTAATAAACATATATACTTTATATAATTGGCCTCAAAATAACTATAATAATATCAAATAAACATCAAATTCTCAATATCAAACACTAAAATCGTCTAAGGGAAATAAACACTTTGGCGCGACGAGCGGCTAGGTGTGTGGTAGCCGTGGCCGGGGCGACGCATCCGAACGCAGGAAGAATTTGCCGCCGAAAAGCACTAGTCTTCCCGCGCTCACCATTACGCAATCACTCGGGATAGAGATCTCTACTCAACGGCATTCTACAGAGGAAGGTTTGTGGAAAATTTTACTTTTTTTATTCATAACATTACATGCCATATTTATTGAATTACAGATGAGTTAACATAGCCCAAAGATCGTCAAAACCCCCGGTACCACAGCACAGTCGCGAGCTAGAGGGCCCGGGGCTGGAGGGTTAAAGCAATTTTTAACTCTTATGCTAAAGATACAGCCCATAAGGCACTTCATTGTGATGACGAAGCCCTCTGGGATAAGTTGATTATCAAGTCGCCTCTCACTAAGCTCGCCTCATTTAAATCTGTTAAGCCTAAAGTCAAGTCGAAAACCCTCATCCCAGAGGTAGTGAGTAGCAGTAGTGACACCGAACTGGCTGAGGTCCCCCCCCCCGTCCGCCCAAAGAGGAGACGATCACCCTCTCCGAAGCGGAAGTCTAAGTCCAGGTCTAGGTCCCCTCCTAGACGGTCTCGGCACTCTTCGACTGAATCTTCCCGGTCCCTCAAGCGCCGGAAAGAGGACTCGGAGTCATCGGTTGATACGCCGCGCAGTGGGCGCCGGTTGGACACCCCTCAACCACCTCCCTCCACCCCTGCGTCTGACACACCTCTGGTCGATTCTGGGGAATCGGAAGTGGGGGTAGAGGCCACGGATTCCACCCCTACTCATGACCAGTCTCTAAGTGTCCCATCTCAGGTGACTTTTGCCATACCTAAATTGAACTATGTGCCCCGCAGTGTCCAATCCGCCGGCCCAAGACGGGTCCCGGCTGAACATTATAGAAGTTTTTCGTCAGGGTCACACACTGATGACAGCTCCCAAATAATTCAGGACTCCCAGCCACCCGCGGCAGGTGGGTGCTGGAGGCAATCAGAACCATCTCTGAGGCACAGAAGGGACTTCCAAGACCTAAGAAATGAGGATAGTCTGGATAAAGTACCCTCTTCAGTCCCAGATTTAATGTGGCCTCCGGCGGAACAGGCACCAGAGCCACATCAGGGTAGTTCTGAGGGTAGTAGGGAGCCGGAGGACTTGCCTTTAGCCCCGGCTCAACAGACTATTACAGGTGGGGAGTCTTGAAGTAAGCTCACAATCATCTAGGAACTCTCATAGTAAGTGTGTTACCTCAGATGAAATCAGTGATATATTACATAGGGTTAATGTGGATAAGATCGAGCCCTTTGTTGGTGAACACTCTGTATTCATCTTTGATTTTGAATGTGTCCTGGCTGGATTCTGAGTTGTTAATACTGTACTTGGTTAATTTACATTAATATTCGGTAGTGAATGCAAGGTACACTTATTGCAAAGGAATTCCCGTTCTTCACTGTTGGTCTTCTTAGAGATGCACTTCATGTGAGCTACATGTTTACACTTTACACAGTTTTGGATCTTCTGAAGTCGTGTTATGAGTGATTCACAAATAAAACAAATGGTTTCGCGATGTTGTACAGCTGAGTTCCTACATTTAACACATTCAACTTCGTTTCTACTGTTAACGTAAGTACATCGGTTATGAACAATTTCATTACAACTGTTGCATTGTAAAAGTGAACTCCTATTGTTGAAACCAATATTACAGACTATACATAGTTTTTTTTACTGTTCATCATACGACTGGAGGTGTGGTTTGGTCCGCGTCGATCAGCTGTTTGTGCGGGAGAGGGCGGGGGATACTCGCGGTCGGGCTGTGGTTGTTTGCTGTTGTTGTTGTTGTTTTCGTTGTCCGTTGATGCTGCTTCCCTGTTGATGTATTTGCGAGTGCTACCTGTTTTTATTGTTGTTCTTGTTGCATGTTGTGCTACTTGGGTCGCCGATATCTGTGGTATTAATGGTAATGCTGCGGGTAATGTAGTGTTGGTGGAGTGGGTAATAGCTAATTCCCTACATTTATCGCATTCCACTTCTTTTCTGCTGGTAACATAAGTACATCGATCGTGTACAGTTTCATTACAAATACTACATTGTGATGTTGGACTCCTTTTGTTGAATCTAATATCGCACACTGTACATAGCTTTCTTTTATTGTTCGTCGTACGTCTGGCGGTGTGGTGATCAGCTGTGCTAGGGTGTGAGCGCGGGGGTTGGAGACTGTCTGTGGCTATGTCTCCCCCTATGACCCCTCCCAGCCCCACCTGTATTTGCTGTTTGATTATGTTGTCCTTATTCCTGGCTGCTGATGCTGCCCCATTGTTGATGTTGTTGCGACTGATACCTTTCTTCCTAGCTGCTCCGGTTACATGTTGAGCCACCGATAGTGTTGGGTTGTGTTGTGGGTTGAATTGGAGCGTGACGGGAGACTGGGTCGCCGACCGTGTTGGGTTGTGTTGTGGGTTGAATTGGAGCGTGACGGGAGGCTGGGGTACCTGTAGGCCCGGTTTGTAATAACTAATTTTTCTGCTAGGGACTGTTGAAATGACGGTGTCTGTCTTACTTGGTTGGTGGTGAGGTTTGTTCAATGTTGAACTCGGGCCGGGGTTGGTCTCTACATCTCCGCAGCTAATTAGAGTATAGCACAATAGGTGTTGTAGCGAGGTTGTGCCAGAGTACTTGCCACGCCGCTGCGTCTTCCCGATATATGAACTTGACCAGGCAGGAATGGTGACAGAAGGTTCACTTATGTGTGATTTTTGTGTGACGAGGTCCCTCAATACTTGTTTAGTGTTGACCTGGTACACTACCGGTCCCCTCTGCACCTTTATATTGGCACAGCCCCTCTGGATGTTGAGGAGGATGATACACAGGGAGAGAGCTACGCACGCACCCTTCACTCCTCTCGCCATCTTGGATGGCTTGGGGATGCACGGGAATGCGGAAGCAGTCAAAATAACAAAGATACGGTAGCCTAGGCGTAGACGTTTTTCGGCCAAAACCCCCGGGTTTCGGTATGGAATACATAGCCGGGTCTGATGGGTTAAAGAAGGCTGTATTCCTCATGACCCTCGCCTCGGGAAATAGGGTGTCTGAGCTGGCGGCGATGAGCAACGAACCTAACTGCCTTAGGTTTGGGAGACTGCACGATCATGTGCAAATCGCGCCGTCTCCCACTTTTATTGCTAAGAACGAGCATTCCAATCATGTTTTTTCTGAGTTTTCTGTCCCGGCATTGAAACGCGGACATACTCATCATATGTTATGCCCTGTGCAAGCCTTATCTACATTTATGAGGGCTGCTCACCCTCGCCAACAAGGTGCTCTGTGGGTGAATCAGGCAGGTAATCGTGTTACGAGAAGAAAGTTAGCTTCCTTACTTGTAGACGTGATTCATGAAAGTAACCCCGGCGTCGTGGGCAGGGCTCACGACGTCAGGAAATGGGCTGTCTCCCTTAGATTCCTCCAAAATGTTTCTATTGAAGACATCGCTAAGACTCAACTTTGGGCTTCCAATAATACTTTCTTAACACGTTACCTGTCGGTCGCTCTTGCCAAACCAAAGCGTACCTGTGTAGCTTTACGACAACGGGTCCAGTAGGTTATGTGCTATTATGTTTGTTATATTTTTTAAAAGGGGGGGGGGGGGGGGGGGGTTGCGGAATAGCCCATACCACACTAAGAACCCGTCCGCCGGAGATTGTGATAAATCACGAGTTGTGATGCAGTTAAAGATATTTTATATTTGTTAAGATTAAGTGGAAATCTAGCAGAAGTTGCATCTATGCAGATTACCTACTGGTACAAATAGTTTTAAGGCAAGAACAAAAATTCTGCAGAATTTGAGTTCACTCTAAGGAAACACATGCATGTCCCCACAGTTATCATGCATAGGATCTTGAAGTAAGATCTGGCCATGAGTAAGCAGATTTTCTTGATGCCACGCACTGCTTGCAATCTTTGATATACTTTTATAAGAAATATATTGTATGCATACAAAAAAACTTTAAAAATTTTATATGGATTTTCATCCCCTGAGGTTAAGGATATTGTCACGAATGTCCCCCTCCAATCTTGGTAACCTGGCAATATCGTCAATGATGAAGGGGCCACTATTAAATTATAGGTTTGATTCCCGAAGGGAAGTCATGAAAACCTAATATTTAGTAGGGCCCCGCAATCATTGACAACAAACGGCCGTCCCAACCATCCCCCTTCCCATTCGTTGATTTCTATAGTTTGATCTTGATATTTCAATGAAGGGCGAGATGGCCGCTAGGGGGCCTGGTGTCGGGCTAGCGCAGGGGTCGGCAACATGCGGCTCAGGAGCCGCATGCGGCTCTTTCAGGACACTTGAGTGGTGATGGGCTGGTCTATCAGAGTGAGAGCTGAGCAATCTCTGCCATACCCATAGCTTACTCTGACTTTTCCTTTAACTTATATATTTTCTAGATCTCAAGTGACGGCGTCTCTTCCGTGGATTGACCTCCCAATCTACCAAGATTGGAAGCCAAAGCGTCACATTTTTCCCTTGCCCCTCAACTTTCTCTTCATAATTGCTGAGGGGCACAGGGCCCTGGGTGGGGCTTTGGTTTCCCGGGCGTTTCCGCACCCTCCTCAGCCCCCCGCCATGGAGTGGCTTCGGTCACCCAGGCTTTATTGTGGTCGGCGGGGAGGGTTCTGTGGGGGCACTCGGTTATGGCCTTGGAATTGCTCGGGGCCTTGGGGCTGTTTGGCCAGGCAGCTTGGGGAACAACAACAACAACAACAACTTGTGTGGCTCCAGAAGCTTCAGAAATAATAATTCTATATATCTATCTATCTATTGCCTGACGCCGTGATCCCCGAAGGGGTGGCCACGAACGAACCGCCCCCATGCACCTCTGTCCTCAGTCAGTCGATGCCCCTCCCCCCAACCAGCACCGCCTTCGTTCATGTACTTCCTCACTCCATCCTTCCACCTCTCATTCGGTCTACATCTCCCTCTCTGTCCCTCCACCTCGCTCTCGTACACCATCTTAGTCATTCTCTCGCTTTCCATTCGTTCCATATGGCCGAACCATCTCAAGTTGTTCCTTTTCACACTTTCCAGCACATCGACCTCCACACCACACCTCCTTCTTACTTACTTCCTCATTAGTCTGTCTATCCCTCCATGTAACTCCGCACGCACTCCTTAACCCTTAATTAGCGGCTCACCACATAAGTCTAGTTAAATAAAGCTGGACTATGTGGCGGCGCTCGACATAGGTCGAGTGGCAATTTCAGCACGTAATGTTGCTGAGAGAGAGAGACAAGTGGTGGCAGGAGAGTAGCGAGCGTATGACTGCTCCAGACCACCGCGGCGAACATACTGACACGAATCCCAGCTCCCTCCTCCCTCTCTCACTCGCTATATAAGGAATTGTATCGGGAAAGTGGCTAATTACATGCTTTTTGCACTCGCGTTGCACGGTTATTGGAAGAAAACTAGCCATCATAAAAGGATCGTTATGGTGTCATTCGAAAGCTCTGTTTATGCCCTTTCAGGGATAGGTACTTGTTTTACGTTCTGGGTCTTATTTAGGCATGAAAATGATCACGTAAACAGATCTATTTTGGCTAAAAACACCCCGCTGGGCGGTACATATAAATAAACCGCATAGGCCGCTCGTAAGGTGTTAAGTACAGTAATTCATTTCCACTGCTCTCACTCTTGGTCTGAGTCTCTCAACCAACGTCCATGCTTCGCTTCCATACGTCAGTGTCGGGATTACCACACTGTCATGCAAGGACTTCTTCACTTCAATACTGACCACCCTATTTCTTGTTACTGCTTTTAGCGTTCCAACAACCCTCTTCCCCTGTTGTACCCTCTCCCGCACTTCTTCATCCATAGTCCCATCTTTACTCAACACACTGCCCAGATACTTAAAAGAGTTGACGATCTCCATAGCCTGACCGTTGAGCTTCACCTCACACTCTGTGACTTCACCCCTTTCGAAGACCATAACCTTGCTCTTCCCCGCATTTACCTTCAAATTCCGTTTTTCGCACACTGTTCCAAACTCATTTACCAGACCCTGCAACTCCCATTCATTATCACTCATCAGAACTGTATCATCCGCAAACAGCAGTATAGGTAGCTTCCACTCAATTCCCTCCCTTTTCAGCGATACACCAACATCCACTGCTCTTGATAGTATTTCTTTCATGACTCCATCCATATATACAGTAAACAACCACGGGGACATCACACACCCCTGTTTCAAACCAACATTCAGGTCAAAGAACTCGCTCTGCTCACTCTCCACACGTACTGCCGCCTTTGCACCCTCATACATGCTCTTCACTGCTTTCAGCAACTTGCCCTCTACTCCGTATATTCTAAGTACTTTCCACAAACCTTCTCTATCCACTCTGTCATAGGCCTTCTCCAAGTCCATAAAGGCAACATACACCTTTTGTTTCTTCTCCAGATATTTCTCCACAACACAATTCAGGGTAAAAATCTGATCTACACATCCTCTTCCCTTCCTAAAACCTCCCTGCTCGTCGCCTATCCATTTCTCCGTTCTCACTCTCACTCTCTACCCTACTGTATACCTTCCCTACTACCAAAGCGTCACATTTTTCCCTTACCCCTCAACTTTCCCTTCATAATTGCTGAGGGGCACAGGGCCTTCGGTGGGGCTTTGGTTTCCCGGGCGTTTCCGCACCTTCCTCAGCTCCCTGCCTTGGGGTGGCTTCGGTCACCCGGGCTTTGTTAGTGGTAAGCAGGGAGGATTTTGTGGGGGCGCTCGTTTATGGCCTTGGCCTTGCTCGAGACCTTGGGGCTGTTCGGCCAGACAGCCTGGGGAACAACAACAACAACTACGCTCAGAAGACATATTCCTCGGTGGTTACCACACACTCCTCTTTCCTCTTTCCCCTTTGCCCTTATATAGGGGGACTATTATGCCAGTCTTCCAGTCATCGGGTGCACTCCCCTTCTCCCATGCTAGTTTGCACATTTTCCATACCCATTCTATCACTATCTCACCACCATACCTCAACATTTCCCCACACACTCCATCTGTTCCTGGTGCTTTCCCCAACTTCACTCTTTTCATGGCTTCCCACACTTCTGACCTCCTGATCCCCACCTCCTCCTCCACTACTTCTCTTCTTCTCCCTCCCATACCATATCCAGCTATGTTTGCTGGCTCTTCATATCTTACATTTAGCAACTCATTGAAGTACTCCCTCCATCTTTTCGACTCTCTCTTGCTTCTCGGCTATCATTCTCCCATTCTTATCTTTCACACCCTTACTGTTTCCCTTTCTACCTTCCCTAACTTTCTTGACTTCTTTCCAGAACAGTTTCTTACTCTCCCTCCATTTTATACTCAGATTCCTTCCAAATTCCTCATCTACTCTTCTCTTACTTTCCTTCACTACTCTCTTCACCACCCTCTTACTCTCCACGTACCTCGCTCGTTTCTGTATCTCGAAATCTTCATTCCATCTACTACCCAACCACTCTCTATATGCTTTCTTCTTTTCTTCCACAGCTATTCTTACCTCTTCTGTCCACCATGCTGTACCTTTCACTCCCCTCCCTCTTCTCCTCACTCCACACACCTCCTCTCATGCTGCACAGATCTCATCCTTAAACACCTTGCTCATCTCCTCCACTTCCTCCATAACTTCCAGGTCGAACCCACCTAGTCGTCTTTCCACTGCTCTCCTGTACTCCTCCCTGACTTCCTCCTCCTGCAACCTCTCCACCCTCCTCACCATTCCACCGTCCTCTCGCCTCCCTCCAGCTCTCCTCACCCACTTCTTTTGTATCCTAACCTTAGCTACCACTACATAATGATCAGACAGACCCCCTCCAATACTCCTATACACCCTAGCATCCATCACAGATTTCTTCATTCGTTCATCCACACATACATAATCAATCAATGACTTTCGTTCCAGCCCTGTCTTATCCTTCATCGTCAACATCAGTTTCCACGTGTACCTGTGGATCATTCTGTGTCGGAAGAAGGTGTTGGCTATCCACAGCCTCCTCCCCACACATACGTCCACAAGTGCACTACCATTCCCATTCACCTCTGATGGTACCCTCCACCCTCCCACCACTCCCTCAACTTTCCTATCACCCACCTTACCATTCATATCCCCAATCAGAAATATTCTTTCGTTCTTGTCAAACTTCTCCAGGTACGCCTCCACATTCATCCAGAACTCCTCTTTCTTTCTTTCTTTCAAGTATCTCCTCTGTCGGGGCATACACGCATACAATCACCCACGTTTGTATTCCTACTTTCATTCTCACCCACACAATCCTTGAACCCACAGACCCATACTCTCTTACCCTTCCATTTGCTACTTACAAACAAACATGCACCTTCTCTCGCTGTTCCTTCGCTCACTCCAGCACACACACCCATTTCACACTCCCACTCTCTCACATCTGAACCTTTCCATTTGGTCTCTGTCATTCCACATACATCCAGCCTGGCATTCACTAACACTTCCAGAACATCTCTCTCTTTTGTGCCATCATTCATGCCACTAACATTCCACGTAGCCATTCTCATAATGTCCGAAGGAATGTCCTTAGTCGGTCGTGGTTCATCAACGTAGGTTCCGTCCGCATCCGAGGCTGTTCGTTAGTTTTTCTTTGCTTAGATATTTTTTCCGGGTGGTTGTCGCAAGCCCACCGACCCAACCTCTTTAGTCGCCTCTTACGACATGCAGAAGGCACGTGAGGCATATTCTATTCCCTAACCCCCAGGGGTAAAGGGGTAAATAATAATTCTTCCTTCAAAATGAAGGCATCATATAACGCATTCAAGGCAACATTAGATTTTGTTTTATTCAACTTCGAAAAGATATATACTGTAGGTATCAATCGCTATGAGGCTAGAAATGTTTCTTAGTTTCTTACAGTAGATCCTCTGGAAAAAGGCAAACTAGGCCTGTGTATCCAGCTCAGTACCAGTACTTGCACTGCTGCGGCCGTTCACGGTGTTGGCAGCGGCGGTAGCAGACTCAATATTTTTACTATTCTGTATTTTTGCTTTATAATCAAACTTCAAATCTTGTCTTCCCCATGCTTTATCAAGATTACTTTCAAACTCCCTTATTGATTCGGAATCGACTACATACTGGGGCAGTGCGTTCCACTCATTTACCACTATCACAAAATGAGTTCTTTGCCTTCTCAAGCCTATTTCTTTCTTTGTAAATTTTCTTAGAGTGTCCTCTCGTTCTTGTTCACTCCCGCATCAAGAAGATACCTTCACACACATCCTCATCATACTTTCCTGACACTATCTTAAAAGTCTCTATCATATCCCCTCTCTTTCTGCTATATGCCAGTGTCGGAAGCCCCAGTGTCCTCAACCTCTGCTCATAGCCCGCGTTCTTCAACGTTGGTACTAGCTTGCTAGCTCTCCTCTGCACTTTCTCCACTGCTTCTATATCCTTTACCATATATCGAGCCCACACCTGGTTCGCATATTCCAGGTGCGGCCTAACCAGCGCTGTATAGAGATTCCTGAAGATTTCTTCGTCAAGTGACACAAATGTCCTCCTTATCAGCCCTACAATTCTATTGACACACGTCTTTCCTATTCTTGTGAATACCAGCATATTGAACAATATCACTATAATTTGTTTAGTTAAAAAATAGGGTATATTCTCTTATTTGTGAAGTACTGTAGATTTTGGTTAATGAGACCATTTTTTTTGTCTTTGTATTGCGGCTCCGACAATACAAATATTTTATGAAACTTTTAAAAAGTGGCTCTTCTAGTTTTAAACCCCCCCCCCCCCCCGGCCTGCCTATCCTAAGGACAGTGTGGGGTACCCGGGTGATTTGGCCGAAAAACGTCTAGGCCTAACTAGGCTACCGTATCTTTGTTATTTTAACTGCTAGAACATTCCCATGCATGTCTAAACATACTGTGGTTTCCAATCTGTAGACTGGTGTTGAGTAGAGCTCTCTAAGTCAACTGGTTCAGTTGTGATGACAATTTCCGTGGAGCGCATTTTGCCACGATTTTAGCCATATGAGACTTTTCACTACTGAAATTATAGGTTTGACTCCTGCAAGGAGGTAAAGAAAACCTAATATTTTGTAGTGGCCCCGTAATCATTGACGATTATGCCTATTACATAAGGCTACCTCTTCAAACGCCCATAAGCTCAGTTTGAAACTACCACCGCAGAGCTCAGAGGAACCTTCATCATAAGCACACGCTAAATCACTCCTGGTTCGTCTTTATGATTGGGTTCTCACTACGAAAAAACTTTGTAACAAATAAACATTAAAAATAAAATAAGAATAACTATTCATAAGCTTTCCATATTCCATGGATGTACTTCTGTGGATTCTTGGACCAGACGCTGTCTAGCGCATTATTCCACCTTCACTGACATATCAAGTATACCAAAATCCTTAATACATCAAAGAATGGGAAGGGGATGGTCGGGAGGGCCCCAGTCGTCAATGATTACGGGGCCACTACTAAATATTAGGTTTTCTTTATCTCCTTGCAGGAGTCAAACCTATAATTTATTAGTGGCCCCTCCATCATTGACGATTATGCCTGATATCTAAGACTGGAGGGGGACATTCGTAATCATATCATAACCATTGCATATAGAATAGGCAGATAATCAAACAACCACATAGTATTCTTACTTTGTAAAAAAATATATATTTATGTATAAACTTTATACAACATATAAAAAGGGGTACAAGCAGAGGCGTGCTTAACCCTTAAAGAGCGACGCTCGACTTAAGTCGTGCACCAATTTGCAGCAAGTTAGGAGCATTATTAAGGCTTTTAAAGGGTTAAAATAGAGTGCAAATGGCCGGGAGCGCAGCGGGCCAGACAGCCGACTCCCAGGGCTTACCGCCGCCCATTAACTCATGTTCCCTGTGTTCTCAAGAGGCCGGCAGTGTAGCCAGTAGTGAGCATAGCTGGGAAAAATATGCCGAAATACGCTAAACTCCCATGTTACTGGTATCACTGTATGAGAACCACGAGTGCTACGTAGCTCGTTCTGGTCTCATTTTGAAGCTTTTAGCGCCTAGTTTTTTGCTAAATATTTTTTTTTCATGCAGATACTAGATTGATCATTCAGGAGGGCCTGAATATGCCCAAAATATCCCAAAACACCCCGCTAGACAAGGGTTAAAGAAGCCTGCTTGAGGAAAAATGGTAACAATGAGAATCTGTTCACAGATCTAAAAGTTAAAGGCACCCCACTTAAATTAAATTAAGTGGTGAAAAATAAAACTTTATGTTTACATGTGCACATATAAACCCCATTATTCTAATGTGTATATTCCTTAAAATTAGACACACAAAAAATAATATAAATTCTTGTACTTTTTGCAGAAGTACTTACTAAAATGATACTCGTAGTTGCAACTACCGAGAACTCTAAACATGAAATTGCTTCCATAGTGTATCCCACTGAAAGAAACAATTGTTGTACTTTATGCATTGTACATCAACAACATTTCCCGTAGTCCTTACTACCGAGAAATTTTAATCACAACCTTTATACATTGTATCACAACTCGTATACTCTGTACATATCCTCCGGCGGGGTCTAGGGTGTCTTATGTTTCACTGACTGCACCCCCCCCCCCCCCTCTTTCTTTCTTAACCTAAACAATTAGTGACTAAGAGACCCATCTAGACCCTTTGCCATAAAGCTACACATGGCATTGATGGTTTGTCTAGTGCTACCCATGTTGAGTAGTAGCTATGTCTTCAACAGAAATTTTTGTTTTAGAAAACGTAAAGATACTGCCCATTTGCGTAAATTGTGGGCCCTACCCACTACGCCGGGATTACTCTCTTTAATGATTTCTACTAGCAGAGAAGCCATTTTACGTTTCATTAATCTTTTACCTGTACTCGACACCCATAACGCACCTTGTTGGTTAAGAGGTGCCACTCTCATATAATTGGTTAAAGGACACAAATTATGGTGCACTTTACCCCGTTTCAACGCCGGCACCGTGAACTCTGAGACAACATGTTCACTGTGTTCATTCTTGGCGATGAACCCTGGGGAAGGAGCAATATGAATGCAATCATTTAGTCTACCAAACCTTATGCAATTAGGGGTGTTGCTCATCGCCGCCAGTTCAGACACCCTGTTACCAGTTGCCAAAGCCATAAGGAACACAGCCTTTTTTAACCCTCCAGCCCCGGCTACGCATTACATAAATATTCCCCGAAACCTGGGTGTTTTGGCCGAAAAACGTCTAGGCTAGGCTACCGTATATTTGTTATTCTGACTGCTTCCCGCATTCCCGCGCATCCCCAAGCGTACGTAGCTGTGTTATTTACCTGTAGAATGGCGTTAAGTAGAGCTCTCTAAGTCAACTGGTTGAGTTGTGATGATGATTTCATTGGATATAACTTTATGGCAAAAACAGCCACTTTACACTACTTTTCGATACTTAACAACAACATACAGGCACACACGAACAAGCGACGCTCTCCTTCTTGTGGAGATGCGGGGCGTCGGTCCAGCCGGCTGTTGTTTACATGCGTCGGACCGACGCCTCGCACACGAAGCTCACAGGCTTTCAACCACTGGGCGTTCAAGAGCCCTTCCGGGTACCTGTTATATGCTTTTTTATGAGCGTTCAAGAGCCCTTCCGTGGTGTAGGGGTTAATAGCAATTCAAAATCTGCCGTATTCTGATACAGACGGGAATGAAGCAAAGATAACGCTTTGTCAAGAGACCAGGTAGGCATGAGCTGACGGGGAGGTGGGCGGAGTTTGAAGTATGCTCTCATGAAACCTGTTTCTTCCGCTTGTGGTATGGTTAGACCTGTAAGGTCAAAGAATGGCACCCTGATAGCTGTTAAGTGATTTTTTAGAGTCACTACAGATAGACGTTTCTGTTCAAACAAATTGTTTAAATAATTAAAAACTAATGCCACCGAAGGTACTGTCTGTTCTGTTCTAATTATCCAAGAAGTAAAGGGCTGCCAATGAGATTGATATTGCCTCTTGGTAAATTGTGTGTACTGATTCATAAAGTTATCTGTCACGTTTCTACCATACGGCGTTAGCCAATTGGCCTCCTGAAGGTCCACAATGCAAATGTCAGCGAGGTCTTTAGGTTGCCAATCGTGTCGAAGTGGAAATACCCGACCGGGAGCGACACCGGGTTCGGGCACTACATTCACAATTGCTGGTACCACAACTGCGCCGGCCACAGGTGCGCGATTAACGAGACTACGCCTCGATAATCCTGTAGTTTCTTGACTAAGTGGCACATTAGAGAAGCGTCTGGTGGCGGAAACAAATAAATGGAACTCTACCTGTTCCAATCCGTCACCAATGCGTCGGGCCCCCACGCCGGCGTTAATGTCCGGCGTGTGAGGTACCGAGGGAGTTTGTGATTCTCCTCTGACGCAAACAGATCCACTTGTGGACGGTAAGGCTCTGCAATCATTTGATCGAAAATGTTTTGCTTGAGTGCCCACTCTACTGTTGTGCTCTGTCTCCGAGACAGCGCGTCTGCCCAGACGTTTGCTACGCCTGGGAGATATGATGCATGAAGATGAATGTGCAGCTTGTTGGCTAGCACAAAAATCTTTTCCGACGCTTCTGACGCGTCTAGCAACTTCCGAGACCTCGTTGACCCTTGTTTCTGAATGCAGTGAACTGCATTGAGATTGTCCATCCTGAAGGCCACCGACTTTTCCCGTAAAGTAGAGCCGTGAACCTGAAGGAAATACAAGGGGACTAGTAACTCTTTTACATTTATGCGAGAGGTTTCTGAAGGGGACCAAAGCCCTTGACCCTGATGCCCGAGGTTTGACTGAAAGCCCCAACCTATCGTCCCTGACGCATCCGTGTCCACCCATACCGTCGGCGGAGGAGAGGTCCATGACATGACTGAGTGCAACATTTCCCTCTTCGCCCAGACCGCTAGTAAGCTGTGTATTAATGTTGGGATAGGCCATAATTTTCCCGCCGGTAAGAGTGGGACATATTTGTTGCCCTCCAAGATTAAACGTTTGACTTTCAACCGGCCCAACTTCACAGTTAGTTGAACCCAGTTGATAGAACCGACTAGAGATTCCCAGAGTTTCCGTGTCGTAGTCAGACTGTGGAGAAACATAAACAGTTTCTTGCAAAATCTGTTTCGATTGTCCACACTCTGACTCGGAGTGAGAGATGCCGTGTCCCAGACCAGTCCTATCCACTGAATTACTCGTGAGGGAACAAGGTTTGACTTTACCAAGTTGACCTTGAATCCTAGAGATTTGACATGGTTTAACGTAATGTTGACATGAGTGTTGCATAACTTTTCTGTCTCTGCCACCACCAGCCAGTCGTCCAGATACCACAAGATCCTGATCCCTTGTTCTAAAATGGGCATCAGGGCTTGCCGGACTAATTTTGTGAATATGCGTGACGCTAGGTTCAACCCAAACGGCATCCTTTGAAAGACATAAGTCTGATGCATTATTCGTAAAGCCAGAAATTTTTGAAATCTCTTGTTTACCGGGACATGCCAATACGCGTCTGTCAGGTCTAATGAACACATCCACCCTCCCGGCGGAAGTGTTAGCCTGATTTGATTCACTGTCAGCATCCTGAAGGACACGTTGTGAATGTGGAGATGCAAATAAGACAGGTCTACGACCGGTCTCATCTGAATACTGTCCCTTTTTGGTACTAGAAATAGTTTGGATGTAAACACCGGGTAAGTCGGGGGGACGGGGATAATGACACTCTTGGTAATCATCTCCTGAACTAGTGACTCCCCTCTAAAGAAACATGATTAGCCTTTGTTGGCTGACGTAAGCGAGGTCGCCGGAGCCACTGCCAAGTGATGCCTTTGTGTACCACAGTCCTCGCCCATGTTCTTAATGGCCATGGGCCCGGAAGGACCCAGTTAGCAGACTGGGGTTCGCCGGCTGGACTACCCTCTTTTCCAACACGCCTTTGACTGGCCCCGGGAGTGAGAGAGACCTTAGTTTTTTGCTGGTGGAGGTGTACCTTTGGACGACTGGCCGGGTTTGGCTGGAGGAGGGCCCTGACCTGGTCGTTGGTGAAACTTGTGGCCTTTACCTGAGAAATTACCCTGTTTATACCTGAACTGAGCCTGACCCTGGGTGGAAGGGGACTTTGGCTGATGAAAATGCTTAGACCCACTAGCTTGAGCTTTCGAAACTGGTTTGGGTTTAGGGAAAGTGAAGGTAGGTTTCTTAGGTTGAGAGGGACTTTGTTTGAATGCTTGTGCCATATTGAAAACAGTCTTCCAAACTGCTGGTGAAATCAAAGAAGGAGTTAGAACTGGAGACAGAACTACTTGGCTTGCAATACGGTCAGGAAGTTTCTTCACTAAGAACATCCTCAGATCCTGCCTTGCTCGAACTGGCTCTAATAAGGCCGTCCGAATATCTCCTAAAGACTGTATGGAAGTCTGGAGAAGCAAGCGCCGGGAAAGTTCAATGGCTTTCTTGACTTCCGCGGCTTCTATTGCCTGAGAAGAGCGTAACAGAGACTTTGTTACTTGCTGGGTAACAATATATTGCAAAAACAGTCTAAACGCTTTTCCTCTTAACCTAAACTCGCGGTCTAGGTGAGCTGGGGAAGGCGTGCTAAAAGGATCTTTTAATTCGCACAAATTGATTTTAGGGGCAGCCAAGAAATTAAACAAAGCGGAGGGGACTCCGCCGGCACTAAAAACCGGAAGAGAGAACCAAGAATGGTGTTCTTGAGGGATTTGGTGGGAAGATTTTGACGTGAAAGTAGTGGCAAAATTTTGAGCCTCTGTTTCCCATTCCACCCAAGGTCCCGTACCCAACTGCCCCACCTGCAAAACTGGATTAGAGGCGGAGTCTGTGATCGGAAACATATCCAACTCCGGCGTCAAAGCAGAAAGTGCCTTGACGTCGTTAAAGCCGTCATTCTTAGTCCAGTCAGAAAATAGCTTTGAAGCTGAGGCAGGGGGTAGGGCTGGTGTTGATGCATACACAAAAAAGTCATGGTTATAATAACTTGGAATGGCCTTAACATGAACATCCAAAACATTTCCTTGACTATCCAAAGCTCTGAGTTTTCTAGACTTATTGCCTTGGATTACCCACTCATGTGGTACAGGGAGCTCCCCCGAAATAGTAGCTTGTGCTGCCTCTGGCTTAGTTGGTAACAGTGCTACCCATGACTCATCAGGCCTGTATAAAAGAGGCATAGCTCCTTTTTTGACCGGCGCCTTGTCTAAAGGAGGGGGAGTTATGTCTGATATGACTCGCACATTGGAAGTAGTGAGAGCTGCTGTGCCTGGCACATTGGAAATTGGATCTGACACAAGAGGGGGTTAGGTATTTTAGCTAAAGCAATGGATGTAGCCAGAGGTCGCACATTCGTCGACGTCGCGGGAGCTCCCGTACCAACTGTAGGAGTTTCCGGCGTAGGGCCAAAGAACCTATTAAGTGCATTCAATAGTAATCCATCAATCTCTTCTGCCGTTACATACCTAGCCGATGACGAACTCCGTGGAGATTCGACAGTACCCCGAGAGTCGTCTAGAAGGTGACTGGACTCTTCAACCTCCATCTCTGAGACCAGAGATCGTTGTTCTTCATCCGTTAAGTCTGGCCTATCATGGGAAGATCCCGCCGAAGCCGGGACCTCCACATGCTGCCATGTTAAATCTGGAATAGAAGATGGTACATCGGCATCCCGGTGGACGTCAGCCACTACTTGAGTCACAAAGGGGGTGTGTTCTGTCCTGCCAGGACTGTGAGTATCGCCATACACCTTGGCTGTGGCTGTCACTCGCTTGCGAGCTTGGTATACTCTCCGATTGAGAGCCCTCACCCGAGCCCCCTAGAGGTTTATAGTTTCTGTAAGACACTTCTAAATCTGAGGCTGACACACGTGACCTGGTAGAAAAAGCATGAATATCAGGTAA
Organism: Paralithodes platypus; assembly: GCA_032716605.1. NCBI lineage: Eukaryota > Metazoa > Arthropoda > Malacostraca > Decapoda > Lithodidae > Paralithodes > Paralithodes platypus. Next base: position 1,684,046 of record CM064499.1, on the reverse strand, counting down.
TGAAATGTCCGCCGGGGCATCCTCCACCACATTCTCTGACTCCACCCCCAACCTGTCAGATTGGACGTTAGACTTGGTGGGGGTAGAGGCAGAAAGCGGGGTACCAGGCTCCGGCGACAGCCGTGAGACCTTTCGCGCCGGAGGATCCCTTTTGGATGATTTATGACTCTTACTTGACTTATGCTTAGTACTAGTGATGTCTTTAGATCCCCCACTCGCTTCCTTTTTCTTCTTCTTTGAAGGTGAAGCAGAGTGGCCCGAATCTGTCACCTGCTTCCTCAGTGGTGACCTTGATGTGGACCTCGTCTCTGTTGCCGAGGGTGACGGTGAGCGAGGCCTCTTAGACTTGCCGGGGGAGGGTGTGGCAACTTGTCCCCGCCCAGTCTCTGAGGTCTTACGTGCACGTATCTTATACTGAGGGGGGGGTATGTTTGATAATTAAAAGCTCCCATAGCTCAAGGTTATCACATTGCAATGCTTTATGTGCTACATTCGTTGAGTAAGTAGCGAGAAGTTGTTTCACTTCTTGTAAAGCCACCGCCGCAGTATTATCTTTCTGAATTAGAACTTTAACACTTAAGAGTTTACAAATAGTGCAATTCTTTGTCACCCAATCCCCCGTGACCGATCTAGGCATTTAACACATTTAATGCAGAGCTTGTGAGCAAAAATAGGGATACCTGAGCATAACGGCGTTGAACATAAAGCAATGAGAGGTTCAAGTGCCGACATGACAGAGACTGGGGAAAATCTACCCCGCCCCCGGGAACTACCTGGTCACCTGGCGCAACGCCGGTACTCCGCCCTGGAAAGAGAAATTTCCAGGAATTAATGCTCATAAGGTTACCCCAAAATGGTACAAAACATGTGCCTCAAAACCGCCGGTCAACAAACCGTAGCACTCCACCACTACTGTTCGTTTTCCTTTAGTTTCATATTAAAGATTTCAGCATATCTTTACCTGTCCAAAAGATTTAAGCATATCTTCTGAATCCTCATAAAGATGAAGCATATCTGTATTAAAGATTTCAGCATATCTTTACCTGTCCAAAAGATTTAAGCATATCTTCTGAATCCACATAAAGATGAAGCATATCTTTATTAAAGATGAAGTCTTTCAAGTATCCCTTTACACTTGAAACACTAGTAAGATTCAGGCATCTTTTTTATCCCATAAAAAGTCTAAGCCTATCTTAATCTCTAATCCGACTTCTCTCAGAAGCCCTCATAGATCGCCGTCTTGAAGGCCGTGATACCCTATTGTATCAATCAATTGTTTGGCAAATTATCGCGAATTGCAAATCCGTTAATATAACCACCCGAAGGTACAACCGCCGGGTTTTATATGCAATGTCAAACCAATTGTACCTGCCCCAGACCTCTTTGTAAAAAGGTCGCCGGGAGGGAAAGACCAAACAAACAAACAGCATTGTTTCAATGGCTTTGAAAAGCCGAGAAAACCATATCCAACAGGTGTCAGCATGATCACCTAGATAAATGTGTGGAGCCCACCTCGCCGGGAATAACACAGGAAGCCTGATCACAGGCTCGACCACAGAAAACGCAGTTTCTGATGAGCCCTCAAGCTACCAAACTCGCCGGGGTAACTTACCTATTTTAGCAATCCTGACTAAAACTCGGTAAACAAAACGGCTTTCTCGGAGCAATCGAGAAAAACCGCCGGCAACCCACACCAAACAGAACGCAGTCTGATAAACATAATCAGACCCACAGTCCGAAGCTCCTGGATCAGCCAATCACAACTAATCCAGGACACACATGGCACATGAATACATATTTATTATAATAAACAATGAAAACGCTTGCATATGCGAGAAAAAAAAACTACGAGTGGCTGGCTAGGCCTGGTGAAAACGGAAAAAACACTTAATGACGTCGAAACACAATCGAAAAACACTTCATCCCACCAAAACTGGAACAGCTGCCACACCAACATCGTAGAAGAAACCCGGGTAAGGGTAACACTGACTCGGGACCCAGAAAGAACTCCACTATGTGAAGAAAAAAACACCAGGAACGTCAGTATAAAATAACATAAGCTACTCCATCTGAAAGATAGCTAGAAGCCCGACATCGCGTAGTTAAAGCCTCCTAACAAGCTAGGACTAAAGATGGCTAAACACGAAAAACAGTTTCAGAGCGTCCTCAACTCGGCCACGAGGGTCCGTCCGAAATAGACGCCCCAACAAAAATGACCCAAAATACACTTGTTCTGCGAGAAAACCACCCATGACACCCCTGCTAAGCTAATCCTAACCTTACTCAAGACATCCCAGAGTAAACAAATGAGAAAAAACTCACTAGGGACGCAAGAATGCGGAATCAAAGCGGAGCACTGTGGGGGACACGTCCGGGTGGGGTGAACGCAGAGCAAGGAAGGTTGAATAATGCGCTAGACAGCGTCTGGTCCAAGAATCCACAGAAGTATATCCACGGAATATGGAAAGCTTATGAATAGTTATTCTTATTTAATTTTTAATTTTTATTTGTTACGAAGTTTTTTCGTAGTGAGAACCCAATCATAAAGACGAACCATGAGTGATTTAGCGTGTGCTTATGATGAAGGTTCCTCTGAGCTCTGCGGCGGTAGTTTCAAACTGCGCTTATGGGCGTTTGAAGAGGTAGCCTTATGTAATAGGCATAATCGTCAATGATGGAGGGGCCACTAATAAATAACAACATACAGACACACAAAAACAAACTACGCCTCTCCTTCTTGTGTTCAGAGGTGCGCGGCGTCGATCCAACCGGCTGTGTTTACATGCGTCGGACGGACAGCTTTCAAAACAAGCTGAATAGGCTTTCAAGCTTACTTCCTGTTATAAGGACACCCGGGGTCCTGCCCATCTGCCGCGGTGTCCTTATATATTTTTCGGTGATTTTTCGGTGATTTTCGGTGTGAGCATCCTGGATTCGAATCCACGGACTGCCACATGTGTTTGTAAATTTCATTAATCGATTTTAGGAGTATAGTTGGTTGTTGGAAGGAACATAATAATTGATATTGGTTCAGGGGTAATTTATCGAGAGGACTTCCCTAGTGGTTAAGGCCCCATTAATTGCTCTTTCCATTCACATATGCATAGCCTACGTGAGTTGCAGTTGGGATGTGTGTACATGCTTAGATTGATATGCAGGATTCGAAGTTGCATAATAAATCGTAGGCAGTGTCCACCATTCTTTAACTGTCTACGTGGTGCGATGCATAAGGTGTTGATTTTCGGTGTGAGCATCCTGGATTCGAATCCACGGACTGCCACATGTGTTTGTAAATTTCATTAATCGATTTTAGGAGTATAGTTGGTTGTTGGAAGGAACATAATAATTGATATTGGTTCAGGGGTAATTTATCGAGAGGACTTCCCTAGTGGTTAAGGCCCCATTAATTGCTCTTTCCATTCACATATGCATAGCCTACGTGAGTTGCAGTTGGGATGTGTGTACATGCTTAGATTGATATGCAGGATTCGAAGTTGCATAATAAATCGTAGGCAGTGTCCACCATTCTTTAACTGTCTACGTGGTGCGATGCATAAGGTGTTGATTTTCGGTGTGAGCATCCTGGATTCGAATCCACGGACTGCCACATGTGTTTGTAAATTTCATTAATCGATTTTAGGAGTATAGTTGGTTGTTGGAAGGAACATAATAATAAGGACAGCCGGGCTGGAAGGGTTAAGGATTGCTGACCATTGGGCTAGCACAACACAAGAAATCCACATATGGTAAGTCATATGATAACAGATATTAAGGGCGGGTGCCCGACCCCGAAAGGGGTTGAAATAGGGGAGCTATCCCCCCGCCAAAGGCGGCTTTCTAGGGCCTTTCCTAGCTGATGCTGAGAGGATTGGGTTCTAGTCATGTGGTGATGGGCTGGTCTATCAGAGTGAGAACTGAGCGATCTCTGCCATACCCATAGCTTACTCTGACTGTGTGGTGATGGGCTGGTCTATCAGAGTGAGAGCTGAGCGATCTCTGCCATACCCATAGCTTACTCTGACTGTTCCTTTTACTTATATATTTTCTAGATCTCAAGTGACGGCATCTTTTCCGTGGATCGACCTCCCTACTGCCAACCTAAAAGTTGGCAGATTGGGAGCCAAAGCGTCACATTTTCCCCTTGCCCCTCAACTTTCCCTTCATAATTGCTGAGGGGCACAGGGCCTTGGGTGGGGCTTTGGTTTCCCGGGCATTTCCGCACCCTCCTCAGCTCCCTGCCTTAGAGTGGCTTCGGTCACCCGGGCTTTGTTAGTGGTAAGCAGAGAGGGTTTTGTGGGGGCTCTCTATGGCCTTTGCCTTGCTCGGGACCTTGGGGCTGTTCGGCCAGGCAGCCTGGGGAACAACAACAACAACAACAACTCTGACTGTTCCTTTAACTTATATATTTTCTAGATCTCAAGTGACGGCGTCTTTTCCGTGGATTGACCTCCCAATCTACCAAGATTGGAAGCCAAAGCGTCACATTTTTCCCTTGCCCCTCAACTTTCTCTTCATAATTGCTGAGGGGCACAGGGCCCTGGGTGGGGCTTTGGTTTCCCGGGCGTTTCCGCACCCTCCTCAGCTCCCCGCCATGGAGTGGCTTCGGTCACCCAGGCTTTATTGTGGTCAGCAGGGAGGGTTCTGTGGCATCTCTTATCATCAGCATCTCGCAGAAAGATCACAAAGCCACCCTGGGAACCGTTACCTGTGAGGTTGGCAAACGAGGCATCCGAGAAACATTCCAGATGGCAGTCATGGATGGGTCCCAATCTAGGAAAATACAGTTTCATGTTATCTGTCTTCACCCTGTCAATCACCTTGTTGAGCCTGAGCAATTCTGCAACAGTAGCTTGTTTTCTGGCCACACTTAACTCACACACGTCAAAGGCGATGTCAGGCCTAGTGTGAGTGGCTATCCAATTCAACTGTCCAATTAATGCTCTATACTCAGACTTCTCTGATTCAGACAATTCTCCCGTTTTTACCAGTGCTCGCTGTCTGCTGATTGTGATTGGCAACAAGGATGAAGCGTACTGGAACTGATCAAGAGTTATGCTGCCATCGCTCTCAGATATGATGTTCAAACCCACATATCTAAAGGCTCTTGACTCCGAGCTGCCGACCAGGAATGCCTGACTCACTGGTTCTATCACGTGTCGCTCAAATTCCGGCCCAGAGAAAATCGTCCACGTATATACATATGATGCCATCAACGTTACTCCCCTATTACTCCAGAAGAACAATGCTGAATCCAAAGATGACATTTGAGCTCCAAGACACAACAGCTGATTCTTAACCCGCAGATACCAGTGCCTGGCAGCATCACATAGACCGTAAACTGTCTTTTTTAACCTCCACAGTCTACCATCAGCATACTCTGGAGGAGGGCGTAGATAAATCACTCGTTCAATCATGTTCCCCTGCAGATAGGCCGCCTTCACATCCATAGAGTGACAAACCCACTGGTTACCTGAGGCAAACGCAAGAGCCAGACGTACCGCCTCCTTTGAACACGTAGGCGAGTCCTTTCGTAAATCCACAGTGTCCTCCTCGAATCCTCTGGCTACCAGACGTGCTTTAACAACCGGCTTGCCATTCTTTATTTTCTCAGTCATCACCCAACGGACAGAAATAGTATCTTGTCCAACGTCATTAATTTCCTCGTACACATCATTATCCCTCCAGTTCTCCATCTCACTGTCCTTAGCCTTTAAAACATCCTCAGAATGGAACAGAATCAACATTTCAACATCATCATCTACCACTTCCCAAGTGCTAAAATCCTTCTGCACATCCACCCAGCCAATACCGCCATCAGAGTCTCTTTGTAAGTTGTAACAATTATTATACTGCCCAGTTGCTTTGCCGCCACGACTCACAATTTTTCCAGACACCGACGTCCCACTCTCTGCATGAATACCTCTAATCCGCTGGCCAATCTTGACCTTAGAAGCCTGATCACCAGATGTACCAGCTACCGCCGGCTGAAGGGTCACCATGTCACCATCCTCGGACTCATTATCTGAAGGGTATTGTGACACAGCTCCCGAAGACTCTTCACTGGATTCCTTCTCGCCCAACTCGGCATTGGAAACCTCAACCACTGTATCCCTTCCCGGAGCCGGCGCTATATGACACTCGTGAGCCCTCGCATAGATGTCCCCGTGTCTTACCAAAACTTGCTCCCCATCTCTGCCGATGACGATACCAGGGCCGTGCCACTCATGACCGTCATCACCCATTTCATGGGTGGCTAGACACCCTGCAGGACTAAAAGTAATACCTGTCAAAGGGCGGATGAACTATATATTAGTCAACGGCCATCTAGCAAACCTATGGTATTTTACCATGATGGATGTTTAGGATGCTGCCATAGCCTGCACCAAGGTCTTCCATTGTCCATTTTCATCCATCCCTGTTGTTTGGTGCTATACAGCAACTTTCCTTCTTTTTCCTGCAATCTCCTGTTTTTTCCCCCACGGTGGTTAGCAGGCCAATGAGGAAGACTTTTGAGTCTGGTGGATTTTCTGGAGATTTGGCATTCTTTTTCTGTTTCTCGTCTTTTCTAAACAAATAAAATCCAGCGCTACTGCTCCCCCCTGGATATGGTGTCTTTGGGGCTTGTTTTATACCTTACCCAGATGTGATGGCTCCGTCTGGGTCGACCTGTTTATATCCATCTTTATGTATTTGTGTATGGATTGCTTTCAACTTTTTCTGTTTTTGTTTCTACTTTTGTCCGGTGATATAGAAGTTAATCCCGGTCCTCACAGACAACCTGTTACAAGTTGTTGTGTATTTTATTCCAATATTCGTGGTCTCTATAAGAACATCAAGGATCTTACATTGGCATCTGTTGATTATGATATTGTCTTTTGTTCTGAAACCCTTGTCTCTGGTTATAGAGATTATTCTGAACTTCTTATACCTAACTTCGGTAAACCAGTTCTTATTCGGCGTGATTCTATTCCTCGTGCTCGTGGAATGAGCTTGTATATTAGATCTGGGTATAATGCTCAGCACTTAACTAAGCATATTTGTAAATGCCATGAGATGCAGTTAGTTAAAGTTTCCAGCAAGTATCATAATCATTACATTATTAGCCTGTACAGAAATCCTGATGTTAACAATGACATATATGACTGCCTCTTAACAGCCATGGCTTCAATACAGTCTGTAGATGTCAAATCATCCTTTATTTTTGTTGGTGATGTCAATGCGCATCATCAAGAGTGGTTGAACTCGGTCTCTCCAACTAATAGAAATGGTCTTGCTGCATTGGATTTTGCAAACTTATCTGGTTGTGAACAGCTAATCCAAGGACCTACTCATATGTCTGGAAATTGTCTTGATCTAGTACTAACAGATATTCCTGGCGTTGTAGAAACCTCCGTTCTTGTACCTGTTGGCACTTCCGACCACAATGCCATCATGTGTAAAATTAATCTTGATTTTTCTGTTCCTGATATTACTCTCTCACGTAAAGTCTACCTTAAATCCCGGGTTAACTGGGACAACGTTTGTAATGATGTTTGTAATATTGAGTGGAATCACATACTAAGATCTCATGACCCGGTTTCAGCTCTCAACAATTCCCTTCCTGGTATCCTTCGCAAAAGAGTTCCATCAAAAACCATTAAGTCTCGTATCAGGGATAAAGCATGGTTTAATGATGACTGCAAGCGTGCATTTGATGACAAACAGGCTGCATATCGTCTATGGAGGCGTAATCAAACCCCCTTGCATTGGAAAAATTATGTTTTTAAAAGGGCAGCTGCGCAGAGAGTTTATGATAGTGCTGAGAGGGATTATAACTCCCATCTTCAGGATGTTCTGGCAGGAGCTACACAGCCTCATAAATGGTGGTCCGCTTTGAAATCCTCTTTATTTGGAATAGATTCCTCCATGCCTCCTCTTTGTGATTCTGATGGCTCCATCTCTTTTGATCCATTATTGAAGGCCAATATTCTATCTAATATTTTTATTAATAAGCAGAGTAATCAGGAATTGTCTTTGCCATTGACATGTTTCGCTAGACCCAACCTCAATTCAATGGCATTCAAATCAGCTGAACTGAAAAGGTACTTGCTGGATCTTGATACCTATGGTGGCACAGACCCGGATGGGTTTTTCCCTCTCTTTTTTAAAAAGGTTGCAGTGGTCTTGGCACCTAAATTGGCCGTGGTGTTTAGGTTGCTTTTGAAATCAGGTAGTTTTCCTTTTTGCTGGCGTAAGGCTATTATCACTCCTATTCCAAAGGGAAATACTGCCTCATCATCTCCTAATGACTATCGCCCTATCTCCATTACACCTATCCTATCCAAGCTCTATGAGAGGCTTTTGTCCAGACGCCTTTCCTCTTATTGTAATAGTCATAATTTGATACCAAACTCACAGTTTGGGTTTCGTAAGGGACTGGGTACATGTGATGCGCTTCTGACACTCACCCATGACTTGCAATCTTCATTGGACCAGGGACATGAGTCTCGTGTCATGGCTATTGACTTTAGTTCTGCTTTTGATTTAGTCAACCATAAAGCACTTCTGTATAAGTTACAGCTCATCGGTATTGGTGCAAATTTTTAAAGGATCTTTGAAGATTTTTTGACGAAAAGATCTCAGTCTGTGGTCATTGATGGGTGTCATTCCCCTTCTGTTACTGTTGTTTCTGGTGTTCCACAAGGCAGTGTCCTTGGGCCTTTGCTTTTTATTATTTTTACTGCTGACCTGTGTTCCGAGCTTGAAAATAAACTAATCTCCTATGCTGATGATACAACTTTATATGCGTCAATTCCATCACCAATAGATCGGCACGTAATAGCTACTGCTCTGAATAGGGATTTAGCCAAAATTATATCATGGTGTGAACTTTGGGGCATGAAACTTAATGCTAGTAAAACACACTCCATTATCATCAGCAGATCTCGTACCTTGGATCCTCCCCATCCTTATCTACAAGTTTCTGGCGAGCAAATTGAGAATGTGGATACTGTGCGTTTGTTAGGAGTTACTCTTGATCCCAAACTTACTTTTGAAAAGCATATTCGTTCTTTCTCCTCTTCCATTTCCCCAAAAATTGGTCTGCTTCGCAAGGTTTATAAAACATTTGCTTGTGACGCCACAGTTATAAAGTCTTTTTATGCTTTTATTTTGCCACATTTCGAGTACTGCTCACCTGTCTGGTTGTCAGCAGCTGACTGCCATCTCAAGTTGCTTGACAGGTCGCTAAATTCCATCAGTTTTATTCTACCTCATTTGTCTCTTGATCTGTGTCATCGACGTAAAGTTGGTGCCCTTAGTCTTTTATATAAAGTTTTTAACAACCCTCAGCATCCCTTACATGGGCTTCTGCCTGGGCCCTATGTCCGGGCTCGTGCAACTAGATTCACAAGCAATCTTAATGATCTTGCCATGAGCCGTGTTAATTTTTCTACTACACAGTTTTCACGGTGTTTTGTGCCGGCCATGGTTGACTTGTGGAATAAGTTGCCAAATGAGCTAGTCAATTCAGCTCATATCTCCATTTTTAAGTCTAGAGTTAATGCTTTTTTGCAGCATTAATTCTAATTTTTAAACTTATTTTATTTTATTTTATTTTATTATATTTATACTTTATATCCTCCACTGCATAATATGTTATCTGTGTTTAATATGTGTATATGTACAGTATACAGTATATGTTTTTATTTTTTCCTAAGTTGCCGTAGTCTCTCTCCAGTGCCTCCGGGTGTTTTGTGTGGATTCATCTTGATGGTGTTTCTGCACCCTGGTTGGAGACTTCGGCATCTCATATAATAATAATAATAATAATTCTCTTATAAAATACGTCATCACCATTCTGTACGATGTTCAAATCACTCGGGCGTACGTTATGCCGCAACGCCCTGGTCAACCGCTCACAGGATTCTATTCTCAGAAATTCCTGTCTCGCCGTGTGAAGAGCATTCAGGTTATCTCTCACAATGCAGGATGGAGGCGTCCCCAACGCAGGAGGATCATTGGCCCAGACACTAGGAAACACAGGGTTGTAGCCAAAAACAAGCTGGTTAGGCGAGAAGCCCGAATAGTTCGTAAGGGCATTCCTCGCAGAGATCGCCCAAGCCAAAGCCACCTCTAAGTTACAACGTGTATCTGCCATGATTTTCCTCACAGTATCACCTATCACCGCATTCTTACGTTCACAAACCCCATTACTCCTAGGGCTCTCAGCAGCTGTGGCCATAATCTTTATGTTAAAAGCCTCACCAAGCGTACGCATATCAGCATTGTTAAATTCACCCCCATTATCGGTAAGAAACTTCCTTGGTGGGCCAAATACAGTAATCCAGCTCCGAAACACTCCATGAAGGATGGTAGAGGCACACTTATCATTAATTACTACCGCACTGCAATATCTTGTGGCCAAGTCAACCATAACCAAAAAATACTGTCTCCCCCAAACCTTGGGACTTGACTTTTTACTCAAAAGTAAAGGAACGTTACACTCTACCACATCCGTCACGACAGTCGCACGCACATCGCCCACCTGGCATGGCAAGGTCACTCGCTTCATCGATGGCACTGTGGCTCCATCCGCAAATGTAAAAGTCGAAGTTGAAGTGCCTTCGGTAATTTGAGCTTTTTCATAATCACTTAACTCATGAATGTAATTTTCAATCCATTCCGATCCACACACAGTTGTAGAACATCCAGTAGAGCACAACCCTTAGCTTCATCAACAAGCTTCTGCAACTTTCCCCTGTGCTTGTCATCCTCACCAGCATAACCCATAAACATGGATAAATGCACTGTCTCTTCCGCATCATCTCTTTCACAAGAATTCCCCTTATTCTCATACGCATCAGGACAATCTCTAGCCCAATGAAATTTTGATCCACAAACTGCACATTTTGACACACTACCATCAGGCCCCAAAGGATTTTGTTTCCTGCCATATCTATGATTAAAACCTCTACCACGGCTTCTCATAGCACCTCTTCTAGCTAAAGGCCGTGCTCGACCCACACCGCCTGTATACAATGCTTCCTCTTCCTTCATGTCACTTTTACCTTCAGTAACAAACACAGGTTCACTTTTAACATTCACAACACTTGTCCCAACAGCTGCTGTCTCACCACCAAAAATACGGCACAGACCTGACTTCATATGTTCATAACTCACTTCAGTAACTGCAGACATGGCCAACTGTCTTTCATTATCAGACAAATTACAAGCGGACAACAGCATAAAGGCCTTTACTGCATCCGGTAATGTCATATCCTGTTCCGAACATTTAAAATACGTATGCTCAAACTTAGACACGAAGGTACGCATATTCATGTCACTAGGCCGCCGTAGATTATAAATGTCATGGAACGCCGCAAACGGCCGTCTTCCTTTGTCCACCAGTAACAACTCATCAAGCTTCTTTAACAATACTTCAACTCCGTCGTCTTTGTTTAAGTCCGCGGCGGGTATTTCGGACGAGGCCTCTCTTGCCCGCCCTGTTAGAGACAAGTGGATCGCCAATGCCTGTTTTTTCTCGGCCAAATCTGTAAACTCACACCAAATGTTTATATCTTTTTTCCAGTTTTCATACCCATCCTCATTCTCCAGTTTCGGTGGCCACTTAGTTGAACACGCCATTGTTTTCCGAACTACGCTCTGCTACCAATAAACGACTGGCTCCGTCTCGACAGCTAGCCCGCCTAATCGGTCCGGCTGTGACGTCATCTCTTACACGTCAGCATATAGTAGACCACGCAATTTGGCGGGAAACTAGTTGGGCAAACTCCTGTGTCGATCGTCTGCTCACATATATAACCAGTTTGCACTCCCACACACATTAACATATTTGCCTATGTTAACACTTGGGACTTCCGACACTGGCATATAGGAGAAAGAGAGGGTATATGATAGAGGCTTTTAAGATAGTGTCAGGAAAGTATGATGAGGATGTGTGTGAAGGTATCTTCTTGATGCAGGAGGGAACAAGAACGAGAGGACACTCTAAGAAAATTTATAAAGAAAGAAATAGGCTTGAAAAGGCAAAAAACTCATTTTGTGATAGAGTGGTAAATGAGTGGAACGCACTGCCCCAGTATGTAGTCGATTCCGAATCAATAAGGAAGTTTGAAAGTAATCTTGATAAAGCATGGGGAAGACAAGATTTGAAGTATGATTATAAAGCAAAAATACAGAATAGTAAAAATGTTGCGTCTGCTGCTGCCGCCGCCGCCGCCAACACCATGAACACAGACACACTTACACTAAATATAAAAGAGCTAACTGGGAAGCTTTCACAAATGAGACAGAACAACACTTTGAAATCTTAAACAGTACACCCATCACTAACATCAACAATGCTGTACACACATTCAACACAACTATCCAAAACACCGACAAGAAACACATTCCAAGAGGTAACATAAAAAAACACAACCCCAACTTCTCACCAGAAATTCAAAACCTCATCATACAACGCGACACACTGAAACACTCCCCAGCACCCCACACACAAGACATCAAACAACAAACTCAAGCACTCAACATCCAGATTAACAACAAAATACAAGAACAACAAACACTAAATTGGAATAACTTCTGTGACGCACCCCAGTGCTGGGCAACGCAACCTGATTGTACTCCTTGGTACTCCACTGTACCGCCCGTGATCTGGCTACCGTCAGCCGCTATGTATATTGAGTGTGACAACTTATAACTATGTTCTTTGTATCTCTGCAAAGGTCTCGTCATGTGCTAACCAGTGGTGGGTTTTGTTTTAAGCCATGTCGAGACCTTCCATTTAATATGTAGTATCAATAGAGAAGTTGATAGATAGGATAATGGGAATTCAGAGAGAGAGAGTGAGTTGGGCTTCAGAGCAAGAGGGTAGCAACACGCCGCGCTGCCGGCCGGGTGGTTGCCAGACGTATGGACTGGTTGGCAGCCTTGCCCTTATAGCTAGGCGCGATAGGGTTGGTAGTCCATTGTTGCCTGCCTGGGCTGGGCCCATGTTGTCGTACAGCACACTGCCTGGAGGTTGGCTGTGTGTTCCTGGACTAGGTTGCCTAGAACCTTTGAGATTCTAACATCCCTTGCTCTCTCTCCCCACTTCTCACGGTTGCACTCTTTCTCTCTGACGACATTACTCTCATTTCATTCTTCTCTCTATTTAAATGCATAACCTTCCCTTGAGGTCCTAAAGGAGTTTCAGCACTCACCTCTCGTATTACTCTTAGGACAAGCATATATTTACATGTATTAGATTTAAGGGGTTAATGTGAACAGCGATCTTCTTGATGAGGATAGTTGGTGAACGTTCTACATGTTCACGAGTTATATGCCCTGCTCATCATCCCATTTGTGACTAGACTGGTGCCATGTGTAAGAGCCCGACCATGCCCAGGAGTTGTCTGTAGAGGGACGAGGACTTAGCCTTGATTTGCATACCGAGCCAGGAGCGAGTGTAGCACCCGAGACTACAGCTCGCTCGTAGTGCCGGTATAGTAGAGTAACGTAATTTATCTGTCCTTGTGTTCTCTACAGTCTTCTCCTGGGTTCTCGCTTTCGGTGCTGGGACTCGTTGTTCCTGTGACTTGGCCTGCTAGCTAGAACACATGGGGATGATGAGTGGGATATATCTTTATTTTACTATGCATTGCAGCTCTCTTTAAGTATATATCTATAACACTTTACAATACACATTACTCACACACAAGACAACACTATTAATACTTTCATGTATCAATTAACTGCACTGTCGTTTTGCTGCTGTGTCCGGAGTTCTGTTGCGTAGGGCGCATACGGACTCGGAGGGGAGACAGAGTGAGAGAAGCGAAGTAGCCTATGCGGTAGTAGGCTACCGGCGCAGTACTGTTGCCTGCAACCTTTTAGTTATTCCAAGTATAGATTCATTATTATAATAAGTGACTACTGTTTATGTTCCTCCCATGTGTATTATTAGGTATCTACTGGATCATGAACATCTTGTATGCTACATGCTAGTGCATGTTAGTAGGGGACAGTTAGTGTAGTACACGCGCTTTCAAGTAGGCGTGTACATTTGTCATTTAGCATTTCACTGTCATACCTTTAGCCTGCTTCTATTCTACATTATTAGAGGCTTAATATTAACGTAGTTTCTTGAGTATTGCATTTCTTTAGTAATAACGTAACCTATAAATGTCTGAGGGAGTTTAGCCTCATAGCCTACCCCTGTTGTACACTTTCGCCGAGTTAAGGTACCTCGTTACCGTAGACGATAACTCTGTAGGGCGTTGGTGCTTTTGTTGTCTGGAGCATATAGTATTTGGGACTGGAATCGAGCGTGTCGTTGTCACTTAAGCCATTTCTGTCCTACGATCAAGAATCCCGAATATGTATTGCCGATCCAGCCGTAACACTTCCTACAAACACTCGATCACAAAACAAACCCCAAAAAAACTCTACAAAACACTAAACAGCATCACACTTTCCAACAGCAACACAACACAATCAGCAACACAACACACTAGGTAGTGCCTACCTAGACTTTAAAAAGGCATTTGACAAAGTTCCACACAAGAGATTGCTATGGAAATTAAAACATGAGGGAAAAGTAGGAGACAAACTGCTGAAATGGATGGAGAGCTACCTTAGCGGAAGACAGATGAGAACAACAGTAAGGGGGAAATCGTCAAACTGGACTCAAATTACGAGTGGGGTACCACAAGGATCTGTTCTAGCCCCAATCATGTTTCTAATATTTGTAAATGACTTGCCTGAGGGACTAACAAGCTACATGAGTATGTTTGCGGACGATGCTAAGCTGCTTAAAACGATCAGAACCCAGGAGGATTGCCTTGAGCTCCAAGCAGATTTGCAAAAGATCCATGAATGGAGCATCAAATGGAATATGGAGTTCAATGCAGGGAAATGTAAGACTCTAGAAATGGGTAAAAGCAAGTACAGACCTAGAAAAGATTATAAACTAGGAAACGAAGTGATTCCCAAAGCAGAAAAAGAAAAAGACTTGGGGATAGAATTTAGGGATAACATGTCTCCAGAAAGCCACGTAAATAAGATAGTGAGAGAATCACTGGCATTATTGGCAAATATTAGGATGTCTTTCAATTATCTTAATGAAAACGCCATGAAACAAATAATAACGGCAATAATAAGACCCAGGATGGAATATGCATCTGTAGTGTGGTCCCCTCACTTGAAGAAACATATCCACAAAATTGAGAGGGTACAGAGAGCAGCTACGAGGATGATCCCAGGTTTGGAAAATTTGGAGTACCAAGAGAGGCTCGAGAGATTGAATCTACCTACACTGGAACAGAGAAGGAAACGAGGACAGCAAATTCAGATATATAAATGTGTTAGAGGTATTGACAAAATCGACCAAGAAAACTTCATAGAGAGGGATGGAGGTGAGAGGACAAGAGGTCACAGCTACAAACTAAAAGTGCTAAATAGTAAATCTGATCTGAAAAGTAAAAGATTTCCTACCAACTCGATTAGTGGGTGGAACAAATTGCCAGCCGAAGTAGTGTCTGCACCATCAGTGCATAGTTTCAAAGCACGGTATGACAAACATATCTTAGGAGGCGGGAATTAACGAGCATGCTCACTCCCGCAAATACAACTAGTGTAAGTACATGCTGCAATCACAACAACAGACTCTACTCCTTCACATAAACAACAAGCAAACACTCTCATCAATCACTTCTCTCATGTCAGTCACCTAAAACCCCACAAAGACGACCGACGTGTCATCCGACGAAAAAGACAATTCCCCACAGACCCTGACTATACACCCTTCACCAACAACCAGACAAAGCATATCATCAACAATCTCAAGCTATCACCCACCTGTGGCCTAGACAACATAAGCAACATTCACCTCAGACACCTGGGACCACAAGGCATACAAACACTCACTAACATATCAAACTACAGCTACTCACACAACACAATACCAGACATCTGGAAGCATGGTATCATCATCACATTCCCCAAACCTAACAAAGATCCCACGCTACCCTCCTCACACCGCCCTATCACACTCCTTTGCACCCCCTCCAAAATCATAGAGCGCCTTGTACTACAACTGATGACACCTGACTTACCCCTTTCTCCAACATAACATGGCTTCAGGCCATTGCACTCCACAAACACTCTTCTAACAGCCACCTATCCAGAATACCTTCCCGCAGGAATAGAAATACTGTAAGTGAGATCCAGTATTCCATATCAAAACTATAGCATACACAAGAATAAAAATTAGAATTCCATATGAACATGAAATCCTCCATTACATCACCATTATGACCCCTAGAAATAAGTAATATATATCACAAGATTAAGAATCTCCACATGCACCCTTTTATATCTGATCTGTATTTTTAGACTAAGTATTACCTTCGCTATAACCATTACAACGAAATCCAGTAAGTTGAACAGTAAAAATAAGTTGAACATAGCCTTACTTTTCCTGAAGAAAAGTAAGCAAAACACGACTGCTGCCTTCTACTGGTATACTACCAGAAGAGGGCTCATGCATGACTGTGAAGCTTTCCCGACGTCCAGCCCCGACTCGCCTTTCCCTGCCCCTGGGACGAGGGCCGTGCCCCTGATGTCCAACCCTTCAGACTCCGAGTCCACGTCAACCAGACTTTCACTAGAGGGCTATCTACTCTACTAACCTTAAGTGTCTCTGAGTTTCTTACGTTGTAGTTATTTATGTGAAAGAAAGGTAAAATATGCGAGTATTCCAGTGTTAATTATTTACTAGATCTGTGCCTAAGATCTATCTTGAAACTGTGTTAATCCTTCAGAAAACATCATATGCATACGTTACATACTCGTGTGAACCTGTGTACCTTAACACGAATACTCTCAGATTTTCCTCTTATGTGTCCATTATTCTTTGTATAAGCTAAGTCGAAGTCGAAGTGTATAACGTGAATCAATTCCTTGCTTAAAACTTGTATTTACCTAGAACATACGCCCAAGTGCATAAATTCCTTATTTCCCCTGTTTATTCCTTTGTTATAAATTAGGAGAATCTTTCTCTTGATATTTGAATTAAATAGAACGCCATTTATTGCTGAACTTATATTTAATTACAGAGTTATCTAATCTGTTCAGTTGTGAAGAATCTAATTTGACCTATTGTCCGAGTCATATGAATTCTCTTCATCTCGTCTAGGAATTGTAGATATATTACATAATCTATTATAATCTTTTGTGATTTAGAATACAACGCTATTTCGTTCTGTGTTCCTATAGGAATCTGTTAATTTATTCAGAACTCCTTTATACTATATCCGATATTTCCTTAAGTGCAACTTAGTCGTGTGCACCATTTTATCTAATCGTATATTTTAAACTATTAGTTCACGCTTATTTTATTATTGCGTTTCTTAGCCTAATTGGTTAAAATATTATCTAATTTATATTAGATTGTGATTTCTATCACATCATCATTCAGTATATACAGTATATATATTAGTAAATCCTAATTCCTCGACCCGTGAGAATATAATTTCATTCATAAGTCAAAGTAATTTTGTACTTAAGTAATATATTCATTCACAACAAACCGCCTAGATACTTTTCTACAAAAGTAACTTATCTTCCTACCTCCCTAAACCTAAATTCCTTTTCCCCAGCCCCAAGAATAAAATTGCATTAATTGTAAAAGTTATTTTCGCCCCCGCGCATCTTACCTCACGCAGCTGAACGATAGCAGAGACCCTAAGTCTTCGTGCCGGAGCCAAAATACTTCAAGCGCGTTGAACGAAACTTTACCACGCCTCTCGTGCATTTGCCAGAATACTTCATGTTAGACACTCGACTCTCATAAATATTATTGTCAATGGTCTTCCTCTATATATGTATTCGTATACCGTTGTAATAATATCATGTCATTGTATCTACTGTATAACCTGAGTTGATATAAAGTAAGTAGAGAGCCATAACTCTCTTCACCTGATGACAATACTTACGCTCTATTTATAATAATAGTTGGGTACAGCATTAAGTTAATTATACCTATGCCCTTGAATAAATTATAGGTTTGACTCATGTAAGGAGATAAAGAAAACCTAATATTTAGTAGTGGCCCCGTAATCATTGACGATTATGCCTATTACATAAGGCACCCTCTTCAAACACTCATCCGCCGTAGTTTGAATCTACCGCGCAGAGCATAAATAATTGAGGAGCCTTCATCATGAGCGCACGCAACCTCACTCATGGTTCAGTCATTATGAAATTGGGTTCTCACTACGAAAAAAACTTCGTAAAAAATAAAAAAATAAAAAGAAAATAAGAATAACTATTCATAAGCTTTCCATATGATCGTGGATGTACTTGTGTGGATCTTTGACCAGACGCTGACTCAGGCGTCATTCTTCCTTCACTGACATATCAAGTAAACCAAAATCCTTAATACATCAACGAATGGGAAGGGGAAGGTCGGGAGGGCCCCAGTCGTCAATGATTACGGGGCCACTACTAAATTATAGGTTTGACTCCTGTAAGGAGATAACAAAAAAAACTAATATTTAGTAGTGGCCCCGTAATCATTGACGAACATGCCTATTACATAAGGCATCCTCTTCAAACACTAATCCGCCGTAGTTTGAATCTACCGCACAGAGCATTTAAAATCTGAGGAGCCTTCATCATGAGCGCACGCGACCTCACTCATGGCTTCAGTCATTATGAATTGGGTTCTCACTACGAAAAAACTTCGTAAAAAAATAAAAACAAAAAGAAAATAAGAATAACTATCCAATAAGCTTTCCATCATATCGTGGATGTACTTGTGTGGATCTTTGACCAGACGCTGATTCAGGCGTCATTCTTCCTTCACTGACATATCAAGTAAACCAAAATCCTTAATACATCAACGAATGGGAAGGGGATGGTCGGGAGGGCCCCAGTCGTCAATGATTACGGGGCCACTACTAAATATTAGGTTTTCTTTATCTCCTTACAGGAGTCAAACCTATAATTTATTAGTGGCCCCTCCATCATTGACGAACATGCCTGATTTCTAAGACTGGAGGGGGACATTCGTAATCATATCATAACTCTAGAAAAGCAAATAATCAAACAACCACATAGTATTCTTACTTTGAAAATATATTTAAATATGGCGCAGCCCATATATATACAAAAAAGGGGTTCAAGCAGGTGCGTGCTTCAAAGAAGCTTGCTTGACAAAAAAGGGTAACTCTGGAGATTCTGTGAACAGATCTGTAGTTACAAAGGCACCCCACTCAATGAGTGGTGACAAAAATTACAAGTTATAAGTTTACATGTGCACATAATAAACCCCATAATATTCGTGGAAATATATTGCAAAAGATCTCCACTGTTTAATACTAAATTGCTTTCACAGCTAAAACTACTATAACAACCCTGTTGTTTGTACTAACATTGTACTAGTATAATTTCTCGCCCTGAATAGAACAGAGAAATTTTCATATCACATTATCCATAATTTGTATCACAGCTCTTACATTCCGGCGGGGTCTAGGGTGTCCTATGTTACACTGACTGCACCCCCCCCCCCCCCTTTTTCCTTGAAAGTAAACAAAAGTGACTGAAGGGCCACCTAGACCCTCTGCCTTAAAGCTATACATGGTAAGGAAGGTTTGTCTAGAGCAACTGACAAGTATCTAGTCAAAAACGTATGATTAGACGCCCACAACTGTGTGGACGAAATATCTTCTACTGAAAAGTTTTTTAGGAAACGTAAAGAGGCTGCCCATTTGCGTAAATCGTGGGCCCTACCCCCAACGCCGGGATTACTCTCTTTAATGACTTCGACCAGAAGAGAAGCTAATCTCCGTTTCAGTAAGCGTTTACCCGTACTCGCTACCCACAAAGCACCTTGGGGGTTTAGAGGAGCTACTCTCAAATATTTGGTTAGAGCTTGCACTGGACATAGATTATGGTGCACCTTTCCCCTTTTTAACGCCGGCACAGTGAACTCAGAAAACACGTGTGCACTGTGCTCATTCTTGGCTACAAATCCCGGGGAAGGTGCAATGTGAATACATTCATTAAGTCTACCAAACCTAAGGCAATTAGGTGTGTTGCTCATCGCCGCCAGCTCAGACACTCTGTTCCCGGTGGCCAAAGCCAAAAGGAATACAGCCTTTTTTAAGAGTAATGCAAAATCTGCAGTATTTTGGTACAGACGAGAGTGAAGTAAAGACAATGCCTTGTCCAGAGACCAAGTAGGCATGAGCTGACGGGGAGGTGGGCGGAGTTTAAAACATGCTCTCATAAAACCTGTTTCCTCCGCTACCGGTATGGAGAGACCTGTAAGGTCTAAAAAGGGCACTCTAATCGCAGTCAAGTGATTTTTTAACGTTACCACAGATAAACGTTTCTGCTCAAACAGATAATTCAAATAATTAAAAACTAATGCCACTGAGGGCACAGTCTGTTCTGTTTTAATGATCCAAGAAGTAAAGGCTTGCCAATGTGATTGATACTGTCGTTTCGTAGACCGAGTATATTGATTGATTAATTTATTGGTCACATCTCTACCATATGGTGCTAGCCACTTGGCCTCTTGAATGTCCATAATGCAAAAGTCAGCGAGGTCGCTAGGTTGCCAATCGTGTCTAAGTGGAAATACTCGACCGGGAGCGACACCGGGTGCGAGCACCACGTCTTCAATTGCTGGTACCATAACTGCGCCGGCCACAGGGGCGCGATTAGCAAGACTAAGCCTCGATAATCTCGTAGTTTGTACACTACGTGGCACATTAGTGACGCGTCTGGCGGCGGAAACAGATAGATGGAGCTCCATCTGTTCCAGTCTGTCACTAGGGCGTCTGGCCCCCCTGCCGGCGTTTTCGTCCGGCGGGTGAGGTATAGAGGGAGTTTGTGAGTCTCCTTGGATGCAAACAGATCCACTTGTGGATGGTAGAGCTCTGCAATCATTAGGTTGAAAATGGGTTGCTTGAGCTCCCATTCTACTGTCGTGCTCTGTCTCCGGGCACGTCTGCCCAGACGTTTGCTACGCCTGGGAGATAAGATGCGTGAAGATAAATGTCTAGCCTGTTGGCTAGAGTAAAAATCTCTTCCGACACGTTTAGCAACTTCTTTGATCTCGTTGACCCCTGTTTCTGAATACAGTGGACTGCATTCAGATTGTCCATTCTGAAGGCCACCGACTTGCCCCGTAAAGTAGAGCCGTGAGCCTGAAGGAAATACAAGGGGACTAGTAATTCTTTGACATTGATGTGGGAGATTTCTAAGTGGGACCAAAGCCCCTGACCCTGGTGCCCCTGATTTGACTGAAATCCCCAACCTATTGTGCCTGACGCATCCGTGTCAACCCATACCGTTGGCAGAGGAGAGGTCCATGACGTTACTGAGTGCAACATTTCCCTCTTCGCCCAGACCGCTAGTAAGGTGTGGATTAATTTTGGGATGGGCCATAATTTTCCCGCCGGTAAGAGTGGGAAATATTTGTTGCCCTCCAATATTAAACGTTTTACTTTCAACCGGCCCAACATTACAGTTAGTTGAATCCAGTTGAGAGAGCCGACCAGAGACTCCCAGATCCTCCGAGTCGTAGTCAGACTGTGAAGAAACATGAACAGTTTCCTGCGAAACCTGTTGCGATTGTCCACACTCTGACTCAGAGTGAGAGCAGCTGTGTCCCAAACCAGCCCTATCCACTGAATTACTCGTGAGGGAACAAGGTTTGACTTTACCAGATTTACCTTGAACCCTAGAGTTTTGACATGATTTAAAACTATGTTGACATGTATGACATAGGAGAGGTGTGGTGGAGTGGTCTTGCCACTGGCCTGGTAATCCAAAGGTCCCGGGTTCAAATCCCGATGTATCAATGGGAAGATATTATTGGGATGGAATTTGTGCTGTACCTAGTATCAGTGCATTACCACAAGCCCACCGAAACGTCAATAAAATACCCTCATTGTTCCCTGATTAAATAGCACTGTATGAATATTCCCATATTCAAAATATGCTATAGGGGTGCAATGCCTGGTGAGTTATCTGCTCAACAGGTGGCGTTGTGTGTGTGTAAGTGTGAGAGTCCGAGTGTAGGGGGTGAGACAGTGAAGCACGGGAACGAGATGGCTTCAGAGATGGGGTCGTTTCGGGCCATGAGTGAGCACCGTGCCTCATGTGAAGGCAAGATGGCAGGTGCTCGTTGTATTCTACGTGTGCTTCACATGTCTCACTCCCTAGACTGGAACAAGACCTCACGGGCTTCACTGTTCATTGTAAAGCGGTGAATGTTAAGGCTCTCAGCCTATGCCCGAGAGGAAGTAAGTTGGAATATAGAAAAAAAAAAAAAAAAAAAAAAAAAATGTTTGATGCATAATTGCTCTGTCTCTGCCACCACCAGCCAGTCGTCTAGGTACCACAAAACTCTGATTCCTTGCTTTAACAACGGCATCAGGGCTTGCCGGACTAATTTCGTGAATAATCGAGGTGCCAGGTTCAAACTGAATGGCATCCTTTGAAAAACAAAATTTTGGTGCCTGATCCGTAAGGCCAGAAACCTTTGAAATCTTTTGTTTACCGATACGTGCCAATAAGCGTCTGTCAGGTCTAGGGAACACATCCAACCTCCCGGCGGAAGTGTTAGCCTGATTTGGTGTACTGTTAACATTCGGAATGACTCGTTGTGAATCTGAAGGTTCAGATAAAACAGGTCTACGACCGGTCTCATCTGAACACTGTCCCTTTTGGGAACCAAAAATAGCTTGGACGTGAATACAAGGTAATTTGGGGGGACCGGGATGATGACATTCTTGGCAATCATTTCCTGGACCAGTGACTCCACCTCTAAAGAAACAAAATTCGCCGTTGTCGGCTGATGTAAGCGAGGTCGCCGGAGCCACTGCCAAGTGATGCCTTTGCGTGGCACCATCCGTGCCCAAGTGTTTAACGGCCATGCTTGGTGACACGTTCGAAACGACCCAGTTAGCAGACAAGGGTTCGCCGGCTGTACTACCCTCGGATCCGCCGGCCTTAAGACTGGCACCGGGAGTGAGAGAGACTTTAGTTTTTTGATGGTGGTGGAGTTGGTGGTGGTGGACGCTTCACCGGCTGGCTGGCGTTGGCAGAAGACGGGCCCTGACCTGGCTTATTATAGCCGCGTCCTCTCTGACCTGAAAACCTACCCTGTCTATGCCTGTACTGACCTTGAGGGGAGGAGGACTTAGGTGGAAGAAAGGGCTTAGATCCCCCCGGCTGAGCCTTAGCGACTGGCCTGGGTTTGGGGAAGTTAAAGGCAGGTTTCTTAGAAGGGGTGGGACTGTGTTTAAAGGCCTGA
Organism: Paralithodes platypus; assembly: GCA_032716605.1. Taxonomy (NCBI): domain Eukaryota; kingdom Metazoa; phylum Arthropoda; class Malacostraca; order Decapoda; family Lithodidae; genus Paralithodes; species Paralithodes platypus. The sequence continues at coordinate 1,660,735 of CM064499.1, read as the reverse complement.
GCCATATTAAAAACCGTTCGCCACACTTCAGGGGACATTAAAGAGGGAGTGAGCACTGGTGACATGACCACCTGATTCGCAATGCGATCAGGCAGTTTTCGGACTAAGGACATTCCGAGATCTTGTCTCGCTCGTACCGCCTCAAGCAAGGCGGTGCGTATGTCACCCAATGATTGGATTGACGACTGAAGAAGCAGTCGCCGGGACAATTCAACCGATCGTCTGGCATCCGCGTCTGCGATTGCCTGAGTGGACCGGAGCAATGACTTTGCTACCTGTTGAGACACTATGTATTGAGAGAACAGGCGAAAAGCTTTCCCCCGTAGCCTAAATTCTCGGTCTAGGTGAGTTGGGGTAGGGGTAGTGAAAGGGTCTTTTAGGTCACAAAGACTAATTTTAGGGGCAGCTAAGAAAGCAAACAAAGCTGAAGGGACTCCGCCGGCAGAACACACTGGCATGGAGAACCAAGAATGAGTATCTTGAGGGATCTGGTGGGAAGTTTTGGAAGTAAATGTGGTCGCAAAGTTTTGAGCCTCTGTCTCCCATTCCACCCAAGGTCCTGGACCCAACTGCCCCACCTTCAAGACTGGATTAGCTGCTGCGTCTGTGACGGTTTTCAAATAGAGTTCTGGAGTGAGAGCTGACAGTGTCTTAATGTCATTAAACCCATCATGCTTAGACCAGTCAGAAAACAATTTTGAAGCTGAGGCAGAGGGTAAAGCAGGCTTAGCAGTATAAACAAAATAGTCCTGGTGATAATAACTAGGTATAGCCTTGATGTTGACATCTAGTACATTCCCCAAAGTATCCAAGGCCCTTAATTTCTTAGATTTATTGCCCTGGATGACCCACTCACGCGGCACTGGAAGTTCCCCTGACAAGGTAGATTGGGCGAGCTCTGGTTTAGTGGGGGTCAAAAGGACCCATGACTCGTCTGGTCCGTAAAGCAAGGGCATAGCTACCTTTCTGAGAGGCGCTCTGTCTAGAGGGGGCGGATTGACATCCGTTATAACCCTTACATTCGAAGTGGTCAATGCCGCCGTAGCAGGCCTAGTAACCACCGAAGGAGACATAGAGGGAGGGTGAGGGATCTGAGTCAAAGCAATAGAAGTCATCAGAGGCCGTACCGTAGAGCTTGTCGTGGGAGCTCCCAAGTCCACTGTGGGAGTTTCCTGCTGTTGGCCAAAAAATTTAGATAAAGCATTACTTAGTAGCCCATCAATTTCCTGTGCAGTGACAAATTGATTTGATGATGTACTCACTGGTGAATCATTAAGATCTTGTGCGGCGTCTAAGCCTGAACCTGACTCTTGCCCTTTCATATCCGATATAATCGAAACCTCGTCTTTATCATCCTGTTCCTCCTGAGAAGATCCCGCCGAAGCTGGGGTACCATCTTGTTGCCAAGATAAGTCAGGAATAGAGGATGGGATCGCCGCGTCCTGGTGGACGTCAGCCACTGTGTGAATAGTTTGAGCCGGAAGTGGGTGGTCAGACACTGGTCGAGAATAACGCCATACACCTAGGCCTTGGCCTACACTCCCTTGGGAGTCCGAAACACTCTCAACCACTGAGCTCCCTGAACTCTCCAAATCCAGGGTTAAAATGTTAATGGGTAAATCATCTTTAGGTACAGGCACTACACTGGACCCTTGAGACTGAACACAAACTCTGTCTGGGGTAGAGGTATGACGAGAAGTACTAGAAACTGGCGAATGTCGGGAGGCCTTTCTATCAAGGGAATCCTTTTTTGAAGATTTATGGCTGCGGTGTGACCGTGAACTACTCTTCGATTTGGAGGATTTATCGCCGTGACTACTGGTGGAACTTTCTGTCTTACTCTTTTTACTCGATGGTGAAGAGGCAAGACTGGGTGGCTGGTGTCTGAGAGGTGACCTAGACCGAGATCTCTCCCGAGACGAGGAGGCTGCCGCCGGGGGTGTAGGCTCACGTTGACGTTTCGAAGTAGCAGGGGATGACACAGAACCCTGTCCAGTCTCCGCCGGCTTACGACTAGTTACTCGAGAGCAACGTTTAGGGGGAGGGTGCTCAAGAAGAAGCCTATCCCAAAGAGGGACATTGTCACATTGAAGTGACTTATGAGCCACAACCGTAGTATACGCTGAAATTTGTTGCCGAACTTCTCGTAAGGCGACCGCTGCGGTCTTATCATTATCTTGGAGGACTTTGACACTTAGTTGGGAGCAAAAGGAACAGTTGCGCATCACCCACAGACCCCTTGAACGGTCTAGACATTTAACACACTTGATACAAAGAGTGTGCGCAAAAAGAGGGATACCGACACAGGTTGGGGTAATGCATAAAGCAAAAACTGGGGCAAAGGTAGCCATGACAGAGACTGGTGGGAAAACTACTGCAGGTTCTGTATTGGTCCGCCGGTGCCCAGCTCTGGAAAAAATAAAATTTCCAGGAATTAATGCTCATAAGGTTAACCCAACATGTTCGCACACAAGTGTTAATAACCCGCCGGGTAACGAGACGTAATGTCACAACGATCACAGCTCGCTACGCGGCGGGGTTCTATAAAGATTTCCGAATATCTAGACATGTCTTAAGAAAGTTAAGAATACCCTCGGACATAATATAAAAGACCAGTATGGAGTTTATAAACATAGTCTTTCCGGTGGTGACTGTTTCAAGATTCAATTTTGGAAAACAACCCCCCACAAAGATGCCGGCCCCTGAATTATCTAGCAGAATAACACAGGGCAGGCTGATACGAGATATGACTTCTAACGAATTGTCACATAGATCGCCGTAAGTTGAAGGCGGCGATACATTAACGTATCTCTCAATTAACTGGTTAACTAAAGTGAATTGTAAATTCCTTATTTCCTCCTCCCAGGATCCTCCCAGGAGCACCCACCGGGTGTGAAAAACTTGTGAAAAAGATGTTAACCCTAATTGAGCCTTCGATCGCCGTAAGTGTGAAGGCGGCGATACATATAGTATCACTAAAATGGACCGGTTAACTGAATTACCAATTCGTTCATCCCACCCTACCAAGGTGCACCCGCCGGGTGAGATCTGATGTATAAACGTTAACCCTATAAGTTCCTATCCCCACTACTTTGTAAAACATCGCCGGGGAGGAAAGCCCACAACAACAGCTAGGTTTTTCCTTTGGTTTGTAAAACTGGGTAGAAAAACTTCATAACATATGTCCGCATGAACAATGTTAGATGGGTACAGCCATTCCGCCGGGAATCAACGGGAGTCTGAAACAGGCACCATCACAGAGACGCAGTCCTGGAGAGCCACAGACACCTACTCGCCGGGGACACAAGCCTGTTTTGAAACCACGCGTGGCCAAACACGGCTCTCGGCCGGGGTTTTTCATGGTGTAACCGAGAAAAACCCGCCGGAAAGTAACCCACCCCGTTCAGAAACCAACTGAACACACATAGGACCCGAGAGATAGCCAAAGCACGACTAGCCCAGGGCCCACAATTATAATCCGTGGAAATAGCCAATACAAAACTAATCCAGGAAACATACATAGTCCGTGGAATTAGCCAATACACAACTAAACCAGGATACACATGACACAGTAGGACATATTTATAAAATAAATCAATAACACTTGTACATGTGGCAAAGCTATGAGCGGCTGGCTAGGCCTAAGCAGACGGCACACGAAAAGTTGAAATATAAACAAAAGCACTGGAAATATTACAACAGGAACCACCGCCAACACACCACTGTAGCAAATACTTCCGACAAAGGGAAGACTGACTCGGGACCCAGAAAAAACTTCACTAAGTGAAGAAAAATACGCTGGGAACGTCAGCAAAGCAATGCTACCTCATCAGAAAGATAAAAGGCAGCCAAAAATAACGCGTAATGAAAGCCGCCTGCATCACAAGCTAACTCAACTGTGAAAAGTTCACATGTCCACAACAGGACCACGAGGGTACATCCGAAATAGATGCCCCAAACACACGACCCAAAATACACTGCACTGCGGGCAACCAGCCCAGGACACTCCTGCTACGCCTATCCTAACCTTACTCGATACATCCCGGAGTAAACAAATGAGAAAAAACTCACTAGGGACGCAACAAATGCGGAACCAGCGGAGCGTGGGGAGACACGTCCGGGCAGGCTGAGCGCAGAGCAGAGAAGGAAGAATGACGCCTGAATCAGCGTCTGGTCAAAGATCCACACAAGTACATCCACGATATGATGGAAAGCTTATTGGATAGTTATTCTTATTTTGTTTTTGTTTTTATTTTTTTACGAAGAGTAATGTAAAATCTGCAGTATTTTGGTACAGACGGGAGTGAAGTAATGATAATGCTTTGTCCAGAGACCAAGTAGGCATGAGCTGACGGGGAGGTGGACGGAGTTTAAAACATGCCCTCATAAAACCTGTTTCCTCCGCAACTGGTATGGAGAGACCGGTAAGGTCCCAAAATGGTATTCTAATCGCTGTTAAGTGATTTTTTAACGTTACCACAGATAAAAGTTTCTGCTCAAACAGATAATTTAAATAATTAAAAACTAAAGCCACTGAGGGCACCGTTTGTTCTGTTCTAAGGATCCAAGAAGTAAAGGCTTGCCAATGCGATTGGTACTGTCGTTTCGTAGATTGAGTATATTGATTCAATAATTTATTGGTCACCTCTCTACCATACGGTGCTAGCCACTTGGCCTCCTGAATGTCCATAATGCAAAAGTCAGCGAGGTCGCTAGGTTGCCAATCGTGTCTAAGTGGAAAAACCCGACCGGGAGCGACACCGGGTCCGGGCACCACGTTTTCAATTGCTGGTACCACAACTGCGCCGGCAACAGGGGCGCGATTATCGAGACTAAGCCCCGATAACCTCGTAGTTTGTTTACTACATGGCACATTAGAGACGCGTCTGGCGGCGGAAACAGATAGATGGAACTCCACCTGTTCCAGTCTGTCACCAGGGCGTCAGGCCCCCCTGCCGGCGTTATTGTCCGGCGGGTGAGGTATAGTGGGAGTTTGTGAGTCTCCTTGGACGCGAACAGATCCACTTGTGGATGGTAAAGCTCTGCAATAATTTGGTTGAAAATGGGTTGCTTGAGCGCCCATTCTACTGTTGTGCTCTGTCTCCGAGACAGAGCGTCTGCCCAGACGTTTGCTACGCCTGGGAGATAAGATGCAAGAAGATGAATGTCCAGCCTGTTGGCTAGAGTAAAAATCTCTTCTGACACGTTTAGCAACTTCCGAGATCTCGTTGACCCTTGTTTCTGAATACAGTGAACCGCATTCAGATTGTCCATTCTGAAGGCCACCGACTTGCCCCGTAAAGTAGAGCCGTGAGCCTGAAGGAAATATAAGGGGACTAGTAATTCCTTGACATTGATGTGGGAGATTTCGAAATGGGACCAAAGCCCCTGACCCTGGTGCCCTTGGTTTGACTGAAAACCCTAACCTATCGTTCCTGACGCATCCGTGTCTACCCATACCGTCGGCGAAGGAGAGGTCCATGACATTACCGAGTGCAACATTTCCCTCTTCGCCCAGACCGCTAGTAAGTTGTGGATTAATTTTGGTATGGGCCATAATTTTGTCGCCGGCAATAACGGAAAATATCTGTTGCCCTCCAATATTAAACGCTTTACTTTCAACCGGCCCAACATTACCGTTAGTTGAATCCAGTTGAGAGAGCCGACCAGAGACTCCCAGATTCTGCGTGTCGTAGTCAGACTGTGAAGGAACCTGAACAGTTTCCTGCGAAATCTGTTCCGATTGTCCACACTCTGACTCAGAGTGAGAGCAGCTGTGTCCCAAACCAGCCCTATCCACTGAACTACTCGTGAGGGAACAAGGTTTGACTTTACCAGATTTACCTTGAACCCTAGAGTTTTGACATGTTTTAATGTTATGTTGACATGATTTATGCATACTTGCTCTGTCTGTGCCACCACCAGCCAGTCATCTAGGTACCATAAAATCCTGATCCCTTGTTGTAACAATGGCATCAGTGCTTGCCGGACTAATTTCGTGAATAAGCGAGGCGCCAGGTTCAAACCGAATGGCATCCTCTGAAAGACATAGTTTTGATCCCTGATCCGTAAGGCCAGAAATTTTTGAAATCTTTTGTTTACCGAGACGTGCCAATAAGCGTCTGTCAGGTCTAAGGAACACATCCAACCTCCCGGCGGAAGTGTTAGCCTGATTTGGTGCACTGTTAACATCCTGAATGACTCGTTGTGAATGTGAAGGTTCAGATAAGACAGGTCTACGACGGGTCTCATCTGAACACTGTCCCTTTTGGGAACCAAAAATAGCTTGGATGTGAAGACTGGGTAATTTTGAGGGACCGGGATGATGACATTCTTGGCTATCATTTCCGTGACCAGTGACTCCACCTCTAAAGAAACTAGATTCGCCGTTGTCGGCTGACGTAAACGAGGTCGCCGGAGCCACTGCCAAGTGATGCCTTTGCGTGCCACCATCCTTGCCCAAGTGTTTAACGGCCATGCTTGGTGACACGTTCGGAATGACCCAGTTAGAAGACAAGGGTTCGCCGGATGTACTACCCTTGGATCCACCCCCCTTAAGACCGGCCCCGGGAATGAGAGAGACATTAGTTTTTTTATGGTGGTGGAGGTGGTGGTGGTGGACGCTTCGCCGGCTGGCTGGCGTTGGCAGAAGACGTGCCCTGACCTGGTTTATTATAGCCTCGTCCTTTCTGATCTGTAAACTTACCCTGTTTGTACCTGTACTGACCTTGAGTGGAGGAGGACTTAGGTAGATGAAAGGGCTTAGATCCCCCCGGCTGTGCTTTTGCGACTGGCTTGGGTTTGGGGAAGTTAAAGGCAGGTTTCCTAGAAGGGGCGGGACTATGTTTAAAGGCCTGAGCCATATTAAAAACGGTTCTCCACACCTCAGGGGACATTAAAGAGGGAGTGAGCACTGGTGACATGACCACCTGATTCGCAATACGATCAGAAAGCCGCCGTACTAAGGACATCCTGAGATCTTGTCGTGCTCGCACCGGCTCAAGCAAGGCTGTGCGGATGTCACCCAATGACTGAATTGACGACTGAAGGAGCAGTCGCCGAGACAGTTCAACCGATCTTCTAGCATCCGCGTCTGCGATTGCCTGAGTGGACCGGAGCATCGATTTAGCCACCTGTTGCGTCACAATGTACTGTGAGAACAGGCGAAATGCTTTCCCCCGTAGCCTAAATTCTCGGTCTAGGTGAGTAGGGGTAGGGGTAGTGAAAGGATCCTTGAGTTCACATAAATTGATTTTGGGGGCAGCTAAGAAATCAAACAAAGCCGAAGGGACTCCGCCGGCAGAACACACTGGCATTGAAAACCAAGAATGACTATCCTGAGCAATCTGGTGGGATTTTTTTTAGGTGAAGGTCGTCGCAAAGTTCTGAGCCTCCGTCTCCCAATCCACCCAAGGTCCCGGACCCAACTGCCCCAACTTCAAAACTGGATTAGCGGCTGAGTCTGTGACAGTTCGCAAATCAAGTTCTGGTGTGAGGGTTGACAGTGTCTTTATGTCATTAAAACCATCGTGCTTGGACCAGTCAGAAAACAGTTTCGAAGCTGAGGCAGGGGGCAGGGCAGGTTTAGCAGTATAAACAAAATAGTCCTGGTGATAATAATTAGGAATGGCCTTAACATTAACATCTAGTACATTCCCCAAAGTATCCAAGGCCCTTAATTTTTTAGATTTATTGCCTTGTATTACCCACTCACGTGGGACCGGAAGTTCCCCTGACAAGGTAGGTTGAGCGACCCCTGGATTAGTGGGGATCAAGTGAACCCATGACTCATCTGGGCCGTACAGTAAGGGCATAGCTACCTTTCTCATAGGTGCTCTATCTAAAGGGGGTGGATTGACATCCGTTATAACCCTTACATTCGAAATAGTCAGTGCCGCCGTAGCAGGCCTAGTGATCACCGATGGTGATATAGAGGGAGGGTGAGGGATTTGAGTCAAAGCAATAGAAGTCATCAGAGGCCGGACGTTAGAACCTGTCATAGGAGCTCCCGGGTCCACTGTAGGAGTCTCCGGCTGTTGGGCAAAAAATTTAGTGAGAGCATTAACTAGCAGCCCATCTATTTCCTCTGCTGTGACAAATTTATTCGATGATGAACTCAAGGGTGAATCATTACGATCCTGTGCGGCGTCTAAAACTGACCCTGACTCCTGCACTTCCATATATGAGATAATAGATACATCGTCTTTGTCATCCGGCTCACCACGAGAGGATTCCGCCGAAGCCGGAGTCTCATCTTGTTGTAAAGACAAGTCAGGAATAGATGATGGGATCGCCGCGTCCCGGTGGACATCAGCCACTGTTTGTGTAGGTCTAGCCATAGGTTGAGAAAACCGCCAAACACCCAAGCCTTGGCCTGCACTCCCTTGGGAGTCTGGACATACCCTCAATTATGGAGTTCCCACTTGACTCTGCCAGTGGACGATCACTGTCCACTGAACTCTCCAAATCTAGAGTTAAAATACTAAGAGGTAAACTATCTTTTGGTACTGGTACTAAATTCTCCCTATGAGATTGCACACTAGCTCTGTCGGGGGTAGAGGTATGACGAGAGTCACTAGACTCCGGTGAACGCCGGGAGGCCTTTCGATCATGGGAGTCCTTCCGGGAAGATTTGTGGCTACGGTGTGACCGCGAACTGCTCTTGGGTATAGAGGATTTCTCGCTAACTTCACTTGTTGACCCCTCTGTCTTACTCTTCTTGTTCGTTGGTGAAGAAGAAAGACTCGGCGGCTGCTGCCTAAGCGGGGACCTGGACTTAGATCTCGCCCGTGACGAGGAGACAGCCACCGGGGGTGTCGGTTCTCGCTGTCGCTTTGCTGTGCCTGGGGCTGGAGCAAGTATTATAGGTTTGACTCCTGTAAGGAGATAAAGAAAACCTAATATTTAGTAGTGGCCCCGTAATCATTGACGAACATGCCTATTACATAAGGCATCCTCTTCAAACACTAATCCGCCGTAGTTTGAATCTACCGCGCAGAGCATTTAAAAAACTGAGGAGCCTTCATCATGAGCGCACGCGACCTCACTCATGGCTTCAGTCATTATGAATTGGGTTCTCACTACGAAAAAACTTCGTAAAAAATAAAAAGAAAAAGAAAAATAAGAATAACTATCTAATAAGCTTTCCATCATATCGTGGATGTACTTGTGTGGATCTTTGACCAGACGCTGACTCAGGCGTCATTCTTCCTTCACTGACATATCAAGTAAACCAAAATCCTGAATACATCAACGAATGGGAAGGGGATGGTCGGGAGGGCCCCAGTCGTCAATGATTACGGGGCCACTACTAAATATTAGGTTTTCTTTATCTCCTTACAGGAGTCAAACCTATAATTTATTAGTGGCCCCTCCATCATTGACGAACATGCCGGATTTCTAAGACTGGAGGGGGACATTCGTAATCATATCATAACTCTAGAACAGCAGATAATCAAACAACCACATAGTATTCTTACTCTTGTAAAAAAGAGATATTCGGGTGCATAAACTTTATACAGCCTAAATCTTCAAAAAGGGGTACAAGCAGGAGCGTGCTTCAAAGAAGCCTGCTTGAAAAAGGGTTAACTCTGAGACTCTGTACACAGATCTGCTAGTTAAGAAGGCACCCCACTTAAAGTAAGTGGTGAAAACTAAAAACTTAGAAGTTTACATGTGCACATATAAACCCCATTAACTAGTGGATATATTCCTAAAAATATAACCAAACATAAATGAATTCTTGTACATTCATAGACGTACTGAACTCGTGTACTTATGGAGAAGTAATTACTTCAAAAGTAAAAGTCGTAGTTGCAACTACCGAGATTTCTCAAAAATCTATTGCTTCACAGCCAAAGCTACTTACAACAAGAATTGTTGTAACACTACTATTGGCCTTTAGCACAATTTCCTGAAAATAAATACTACAGAGAAATTTTATAAAACAATGCCTACAAACAGTATCCCAGCTCGTATGTTCGGAACACATACTCCGGAGGGGTCTAGGGTGTCCTATGTCACACTGACTGCACCCTCCCCCCCCCTTTTTCTTGAAATTAAACAAAACGTGACTAAAAGGGCCACCTAGACCCTCTGCCGTAAAGCTATACATGGCAAGGAAGGTTTGTCCAGAGCTACTGAAAGGCATCGCGTCAAAAAACTCCTGATTAGAGGCCCACAACTGTGTGGACTTAATAACTTCCACCGAAAGATTATTAAGGAAACGTAAAGAGGCTGTCCCCTTGCGTAAATCGTGGGTCTTACCCACAACGCCGGGATTCTTCTCTTTAAAGTCCTTGACCAAGAGAGAAGCCAGTGTACGCTCCATCAAGCGTTCACCCGGACTTGCGACCCATAAAGCACCCTGGTGATTTAGAGGTGCCACTCTTAAATATTTGGTTAGAGCTTGCACTGGGCAAAAAAGATGGTGCACCTTTCCCCTTTTTAACGCCGGCACCGTGAACTCTGAAAACACGTGTTCACTGTGCTCATTCTTGGCTAAGAATCCTGGGGAAGGTGCAATGTGAATACACTCATGAAGCCTATCAAACCTGAGGCAAATAGGTGTGTTGCTCATCGCCGCCAGCTCAGATACTCTGTTCCCGGTAGCCAAAGCCATAAGGAATACTGCCCTTTTGTAAAATCTGCAGTCTTTGGTACATACGGGAACGAGAATAACTACGATGTTTTGTCCAGAGACCATGTAGGCCTGAGCTGACGGGGAGGTGGGCGGAGTTTAAAACCTGCCCTCATAAATCAATTTCAGATAAATGTTTCTGCATGAACAGATACATTAAATAATTAACAACCAACGCCACCGAGGGCACAGTTTGGTTTGTTCTAAGAATCCAAGACATAAAAGCTTGCCAATGCGATTGAAATTGTCGCTTTGTAGACTGGGTATATTGATTCGTGAATATCTTGGTCACGTCGCTACCATATGGTGCTAGCCACTTGGCCTCCTGAATGTCCATAATGAACAAGTCCGCGAGGTTTCTAGGTTGCCAATTGTGTTCTAAGTGGAACAACCCGACCGGGAGTGACACTGGGTGCGGGCACCACGTGTACAAATGCTGGTACCAAACTGCACCGGCCACAGGGGCGCGATTAGCGAGACTACGCCTCGCTAATCCTGTAGTTTGTTGACTACGTGGCACATTAGAGACGCGTCTGGCGGCGGAAAATAGATAAAAGGAACTCAACCTGTTCTCGTCCGTCATCAGAGCGTCAGGTCCGCCCGCCGGCGTTATCGTCCGGCGGGTGAGGTACAGTGGGAGTTTGCAAGTCTTCTCAGACGCAAACAAATCCACTTGTGGATGGTCATGCTCCGCACACGCAAGAGCGCCCATTCCACTGAAGTGCTTTGTCTCTGAGACAGAGCGTCTGCCCAGACGTTTGCAACGCCTGGGAGATAAGATATGTGAAGATGAATGTTCAGCCTGTTGGCTAGTATAAAAATCTTTTCGGACACGTTTAGCCACTTCCGAGATCTTATTGACCCTTGTTTCTGAATACAGTGGACCACATTCAGATTGTCCATTCTGAAGGCCACCGACTAGCCCCGTAAAGCAGAGCCGTGAGCCTGAAGGACAGATAAGGGGACTAGAAAGTCTTTGACATTGATGTGGAAGATTTCTAAATGGGACCAAAACCTTTGACCCTGATGCCCGAGGTTTGACTACAAGCCCCAACCTATCGTGCCTGACGCATCCATGTCCACCCAAACCGACGGCGGAGGAGAGGTTCATGACATGACTGCGTGCAACCTTTCTCCCGTCGCCCAAACCGCTAGTAAGTTGTGTAATAACGTTGGGATAGGCCATACTATCCCCGCCGGTAATAGTGGGAAAAATGTGTTGCCCTCCAAGATTAAACGTTAGACTTTCAACCGGCCCAACTTCACAGTTAGCTGAACCCCGTTGAGAGAACCGACTAGAGATTCCCAAAGTTTCTGTGTCGTATTCAGACTGTGGAGAAACATAAACAGTTTTTGCGAAATCTGTTTCGAGTGTCCACACTCTGACTCAGAGTGAGAGAAGCTGTGTCCTCGACCAGCCCTATCCCCTGAAATACTCGTGGGGGAACAAGGGTTTGACTTTTACTAAGTTGACCTTGAATCCTAGAGATATGAGATGGTTTAACGTAACGTAGACATGACTGATGCGTAACTTTTCTGTTTCTGCCACCACCAGTTAGTCGCCCAGATACCACCAGATCCCTTGTTCTAACAAGGGCATCAGGGCTTGCGGGGACCTTGCTTGAATGCTTGTGCCAAATTGAAAACAGTCTTCCAAACTGCTGGTGAAATCAAAGAAGGAATTAGAACTGGAGACAGAACTACTTGGCTTGCAATACGGTCAAGAAGTTTCTTCACTAAGAACATCCTCAGATCTTGCCTTGCTCGAACTGCCTCTAATAAGGCCGTCCGAATATCTCCTAAAGACTTGGATGGAAGTCTGGAGAAGCAAGCGCCGGGAAAGTTCAATGGCTTTCCTGACTTCCGCGGCTTCTATTGCCTGAGAAGAGCGTAACAGAGACTTTGTTACTTGCTGGGAACCATATATTGCGAAAACAGTTTAAACGTTTTTCCTCTTAACCTAAACTCGCGGTCTAGGTAAGCTGGGGAAGGCGTGCTAATGGCAGCCAAGCAGAGGGGACTCCGCCGGCACCAAAAACCGGAAGAGAGAACCAAGAATGGCGTTCTGGAGGGATTTGGTGGTAAGAATAAGTCATGGTTATAATAACTTGGAATGTCCGTAATATGAACATCCAAAACATTTCCGTAACATTGCTACCCCTGACTCATCAGGCCCGTAAAAAGAGGCATAGCTCCTGTTTTTGACTGGTGCCTTGTCTAAAGGAGGGGGAGATATGTCTGATATGACTCGCACAGTGGAAGTAGTGAGAGCTGTTGTGCCTGGCACATTGGAAATTGGGCCTGACACAAGCGGATGGCTAGGTATTTTCGCTAAAGCAAAGGATGTAGCCAGAGGTCGCACATTCGTCGACATCGCGGGATCTCCCGTATCAGGAGTTTCCGGCGTAGGGCCAAAGAACCTATTAAGTGCACTCAATAGTAGTCCATCAATCTCTTCCGCCGGTACATACCTAGCCGATGACGAACTCCGTGGAGATTCGACAGTACACTGAGAGTCGCCTAGAAGGTGACTGGACTCTTCAACCTCCATCTCTGAGACCAGAGATCGTTGTTCTTCATCCGTTAAGTCTGGCTTATCATGGGAAGATCCCGCCGAAGCCGGGACCTCCACATGTTGCCATGTTAAAACTGGGGTAGAAGATGGTACATCGGCATCCCGTGGACGTCAGCACTAGTTGAGTCACAAAGGGATGTGTTCTGTCCTGCCAGGACTGTGAGTATCGCCATACACCTTGGCTGTGGCTGTCCCTCGCTTGCGAGCTCGGTATACTCTCTAAAAGAGAGCCCTGTAAAGGTTTATGATAATTAAAAGCTCCCATAGCTCATTAACACATTGAAAGCAGAGCTGGTGAGCAAAATCATAAAGTATACTAATTAATTTAATTTATATTTAATTGTATTAAAATAAATTACTATAAATAAACATAATATTATCCTAATATAATCATAGAAAATATATATGGTTATTATTATTCAGTGATTAAATTATTTCATTAACAAATGAAAATAATATAGGGATACCTGATCTTAACGGCGTTGAACATACAGCAATGAGAGGTTCAAGTGCCGACATGGCAGAGACTGGGGGAAAACTACCCCGCCCCCGGGAACTACCTGGTCACCTGGTGCAACACCGGTACTCCGCCCTGGAAAGAGAATTTTCCGGGGATTAATGCTCATAGGGTTACACCCAAAAAATGGTACAAAATATGTGTCACAAGACCGCCGGTCAACGAACCGTAGCACTCCACCACTACTTTTCGTTTTCCTTTAGTTTCATATTAAAGATTTCAGGATATATTTACCTGTCCAGAAGATTTTAAGCATATCTTTTGAATCCTCATAAAGATGAAGTATATCTTTATTAAAGATGAAGTCTTTCAAGTATCCTTTACACTTGAAACATTAGTAAGATTCCGGCATCTTTTTATCCCATAAAAAGTCTAAGCCTATCCTAATCTCTAATCCGGCTTCTCCCAGAAGCCCTCTTAGATCGCCGACTTGAAGGCCGTGATACCCTATTGTATCAATCAATTGTTTGGCAAATGATCGCGAATTGCTAATCAGTTAATATAACCACCCGAAGGTATAACCGCCGGGTTTTATATGCAATGTCAAACCAATTGTACCTGCCCCAGACCTTTTTTGTAAAAAGGTCGCCGGGAGAGAAAGACTAAACAAACAAACAACATTGTTCCAATTGTTTATTAAGGATTTCAGCATATCTTTTACCTGTTCGAAAGAATTAAGCATAACTTCTGAATCCTCATAAAGATGAAACATATCTTTATTAAAGATGAAGTCCTTCAAGTATCCCTTTACACTTGAAACACTAGTAAGATTCAGGCATCTTTTTATCCCATAAAAAGTCTAAGCCTATCTTAATCTCTAATCCGGCTTCTGCCAGAAGCCCTCATAGATCGCCGTCTTGACGGCCGTGATACCCTATTGTATCAATCAATTTGTTTGGCAAATTATCGCGAATCGCAAATTCGTTAATATAACCACCCGAAGGTACAACCGCCGGGTTTTATATGCAATGTCAAACCACTTATACCTGCCCCAGACCTCTTTGTAAAAAAGGTCGCCGGGAGGGAAAGACCAAACAAAATAACTGTGTGGAGCCCCCCTCACCGGGAATAACACAGGAAGCCTGATCCCAGGCTTGACCACAGAAAACGCAGTTTCTGATGAGCCCTCAAGCGACCAAACTCGTCGGGGTAACTTACCTATTTTAGCCATCCTGACTAAAACTCGGTAACCAAAAACGGTGTTCTCGGAGCAACGAGAAAAAACGCCGGAAAGGTAACCCACACCAAACGAGACATAACAGGAGGGCGTAATGCATAAAGCAATGAATAACACAGGAAGCCTGATCCCAGGTTCGACCACAGAAAACGCAGTTTCTGATGAGCCCTCAAGCGACCAAACTCGTCGGGGTAACTTACCTATTTTAGCCATCCTGACTAAAACTCGGTAAACAAAAACGGTGTTCTCGGAGCAACGAGAAAAACGCCGGAAAGGTAACCCCCACCAAACGAGACATTTTAACACATTTTATACAAAGGGTGTGCGCAAAAATTGGGATACCTGAACAGGAGGGCGTAATGCATACAGCAAAAACCGGGGCAAAGGTAGCCATGACAGAGACTGGAGGGAAACTACTCCAGGTTCTGCATAGACCCGCCGGGACCCAGCTCTGGAAAATTTAAAATTTCCAGGAATTAATGCTCATAAGGTTAACCCACTCATGTTCGCACACAGGTGTTAAATAACCCGCCGGGTAACGAGACGTAATACTCAACGACCACAGCTCGCTACGCGGTGGGGTTTCCTAAGTAAAAGATTTCAGAATATCTTAATTTGTCCAAAAGATTTATGAATACCCTCTGACATAATATATAAAGACCATCATGGCGTTTATAAGTGATTAAGTCTTTCCGGTGGTGTTTGTTTCCATATTAAATATTGGAAAAAAAAACTAAAAAAGACGCCGGCCCCCGAATTATCTCGTAGATAAAAAACTGGGAAGCCTGACAAATATACGAGATCTAACTTCTGCCGAAGTATCTTTTTAGATCGCCGTATGTTGAAGGCGGCGATACAAAACGTATCCCTCAAATGTCTGGTTAACTAACTGAATTGTAAATTCGTTATTCTCATCCGTGCAAGAAACACCCGCCGGGTGTGAATAATAGTTTAAAAAACGTTAACCCCAATTGTGCCCTAAAGCGCCGTATGTTGAAGGAGGCGATACACAAAGCATCCCTCAATTGACTGGTCAACTAAACTGAATTTTGCAAATTCGGTCATCCCACCCTTCCAGGTTGCACCCACCGGGTGAAATAAAGTTTTAAAAGTTAACCCCAATTGTTCCCATCCCCACTTCTTTGAAACAGATCGCCGGGGAGGAAATACAACTACAGCATAGTTTTATATTGGCTTTGCAAAACCGAAAAAACTACAAACAACACGTGTCCGTATGAACACTGTTAGATGGGTACAGCCAACCCGCCGGGAATCAGAAAGAGCCTGAAACAGGCACCCCAGAGACGCAGTCCTGGGGAGCCACAGACACACACCCGCCGGGGAAACAAGCCTGTTTTAAACCACGCGTGGCCAAAACTTGGCAACCAGCCGGGGTTATCAAGGTGAAACCGAGAAAAACCCGCCGGAAAAGACCCACCCCGTCCAGATACCATCTGAACGCAACACCGGACCGAGGCGTAGCTAAAACACAACTAACGCCGGGCCCAACATAGTCCGTGGAATTAGCCAAAACACAACTAACCCAGGACACATAAATAGTCCGTGGAATTAGCCAATACACAACTAAACCAGGATACACATAACACAGTAGTACATATTTAGAAAATAAATCAATAACACTTGTATATGTGATAAAGCTACGAGAGGCTGGCTAGGCCTAGGCAGACGGATAACAGTAACATGTCGGAAAATAAACAAAAAGCACTGAATTATATCACAACAGGAACCACCGCCAACACACCACTGTAGCAAACACTTCCGGCAAAGGGAAGAACTGACTCGGGACCCAGAAAAAACTTCACTAAGTGAAGAAAAATACGCTGGGAACGACAGCAAAAATACGCTACCTCATCAGAAAGATAAAAGGAAGCAATAACGCGTAATGAAAGCCGCCTGCATCACAAAGCTAGCTTAACTGTGAAAAAATTCACCTGTCCACAACAGGACCACGAGGGTACATCCGAAATAGATGCCCCAAACATACGACCCAAAATACACTGCACTGCGGGCAACCAGCCCCAGACACTCCTGCTACGCATATCCTAACCTTACTCGATACATCCCGGAGTAAACAAATGAGAAAAAACTCACTAGGGACGCAACAAATGCGGAACCCGCGGAGCGTGGGGAGACAGGTCCGGGCAGGCTGAGCGCAGAGCAGAGAAGGAAGAATGACGCCTGCAGTAGCGTCTGGTCAAAGATCCACACAAGTACATCCACGATATGATGGAAAGCTTATTAGATAGTTATTCTTATTTTTCTTTTTCTTTTTATTTTTTACGAAGTTTTTTCGTAGTGAGAACCCAATTCATAATGACTGAAGCCATGAGTGAGGTCGCGTGCGCTCATGATGAAGGCTCCTCAGTTTTTTAAATGGTCTGCGCGGTAGATTCAAACTACGGCGGATTAGTGTTTGAAGAGGATGCCTTATGTAATAGGCATGTTCGTCAATGATGGAGGGGCCACTAATAAATAGAACCCTGTCCAATCTCTGTAGGTTTACGAACAGTTACTCTAGAGGGACGTTTAAGGGGAGGGTGCTCAACTAGTAACTTATCCCATAACTGGACGTTATCGCATTGAAGGGACTTATGAGCCACAATAGTAGTATATGCGGTCATCTGCTGCCTGACCTCCCGTAAGGCGACCGCTGCGGTCTTATCATTGTCTTGTAAGACTTTTAAACTGAGCTGAGAGCAAAAGGTACAATTTCGCATCACCCACAGACCCCTTGAGCGGTCGAGACATTTAACACATTTTATACAAAGGGTGTGCGCAAAAATAGGGATACCTGAACAGGAGGGCGTAATGCATTAAGCAAAAACCGGGGCAAAGGTAGCCATGACAGAGACTGGTGGGAAACTTACTCCAGGTTCTGTATAGACCCACCAGGACCCAGCTCTGGAAAAAAAAAAAATTTCCAGGAATTAATGCTCATAAGGTTAATCCAACATGTCCGCACACAAGTGTTAAATAACCCGCCGGGTAACGAGACGCAATCCACAACGACTACGGCTCGCTACGCGGTGGGGTTCCTGAGTAAAAGATTTCAAATTATCTTAACTTGTCCAAAAAGATTTATGAATACCCTCTGACATAATATAAAGACCCGCATGGCGTTTATAATTGATTTTAGTCTTTCCGGTGGTGTTTGTTTCCAGATTCAATTATGGAAAACCCCCTAAAAAAGACGCCGGCCCCCGAATCATCTCGTAGATCAAAAACTGGGACGCCTGACGCATATACGAGACCTAACTTCTCCCGAAGTATCTTTTTAGATCGCCGTATGCTGAAGGCGGCGATACAAAACGTATCCCTCAATTGTCTGGTTAACTAACTGAATTGTAAATTAGTTATTCCCACCCTTCCAGGGAGCACCCGCCGGGCGTGAATATTAGTTTAAAAAACTGTTAACCTCAATTACGCCTTAAGCTGAAGGCGGCGATACAAAACGTATCCCTCAATTGTCTGGTTAACTAACTGAATTAAAAATTAGTTATTCCCACCCTTCCAGGGAGCACCCGCCGGGTGTGAAGAATAGTATAAACACGTTAACCCCAATTGTGCCTTAATTCGCCGTATGTTGCAGGTGATACACAATGCATCCTCAAAGTCTGGTCAACTAAACTGAATTTCTATTGTAAATTCGTTCATCCCACCCTTCCAGGTTGCACCCGCCGGGTGATTTAACGTTAACACCAACCAATCCTATCCCCACTTCTTTGTAAAAGATCGCCGGGGAGGAAAAACAACAACAGCTTAGGTTTTTTATTAGCTTTGCAAAACCGAAAAAAGTACAAACACGTGTCCGTATGAACACTGTTAGATGGGTACAG
Source organism: Paralithodes platypus (assembly GCA_032716605.1). Lineage (NCBI taxonomy): Eukaryota > Metazoa > Arthropoda > Malacostraca > Decapoda > Lithodidae > Paralithodes > Paralithodes platypus. The sequence continues at coordinate 1,641,970 of CM064499.1, read as the reverse complement.
CCATCCCGCCGGAATTCATAAGGGGGCCTGAAACAGGCACCACAGAGACGCAGTCCTGGGGAGCCACAGACACCCACTCGCCGGGGAAACAAGCCTGTTTTTAAACCACGCGTGGCTAAAACTCGGCAACCAGCCAGGTTTTTCATGGTGTAACCGAGAAAAACCCGCTGGAAATAACCCACCCCGTCCAGATACCATCTGAACGCAAAACAGGACCGAGGCATAGCCAAAACACAACTAACGCCGGGCCCAACATAGTCCGAGGAATTAGCCAATACACAACTAAACCAGGACACATACATAGTCCGTGGAATTAGCCAATACACAACTAAACCAGGACACACATGACACAGTAGTACATATTTATAACATAAATCAATAACACTTGTACATGTGGCAAAGCTACGAGAGGCTGGCTAGGCCTAGGCAGACGGACATAAAAGTAAGCATGTCGTAATATAAACAAAAAGCACTGAATTATATCACAACCTCAACAGGAACCACCGTCAACACACCACTGTAGCAAACACTTCCGGCAAAGGGAAGAACTGACTCGGGACCCAGAAAAAACTTCACTAAGTGAAGAAAAATACTCTGGGAACGTCAGTAAAAATAAGCTACCTCATCAGAAAGATAAAAGGAAGCAATAATAATTTGTAATGAAAGCCGCCTGCATCACAAAGCTAGCTAACAGTGAAAAAGTTCACAAGTCCACAACAGGACCACGAGGGTACATCCGAAATAGATGCCCCAAACACACGACCCAAAATACACTGCACTGCGGGCAACCAGCCCAGGACACTCCTGCTACGCATATCCTAACCTTACTCGATACATCCCGGAGTAAACAAATGAGAAAAAACTCACTAGGGACGCAACAAATGCGGAACCAGCGGAGCGTGGGGAGACACGTCCGGGCAGGCTGAGCGCAGAGCAGAGAAGGAAGAATGACGCCTGAGTCAGCGTCTGGTCAAAGATCCACACAAGTACATCCACGATATTATGGAAAGCTTATTGAATAGTTATTCTTATTTTCTTTTTCTTTTTATTTTTTACAAAGTTTTTTCGTAGTGAGAACCCAATTCATAATGACTGAAGCCATGAGTGAGGTCGCGTGTGCTCATGATGAAGGCTCCTCATATTTTAGATGCTCTGCGCGGTAGATTCAAAACTACGGCGGATGAGTGTTTGAAGAGGGTGCCTTATGTAATAGGCATGTTCGTCAATGATGGAGGGGCCACTAATAAATATATATTTTGGCGCAGCACATATATACAAAAAGGGGGTACAAGCAGGAGCGTGCTTAAAAAAAGCCTGCTTGATAAAAAAGGGTTAACTCTGAGATTCTGAGTACTGTACAGATCTGCCAGTTAATAAGGCACCCCACTTAAAATAAGTGGTGAAAAAAATAAAAACTTATATGTTTACATGTGCACATATAAACCCCATAAAACTAGTGGATATATCTTGCAAAATATATCCAATGCTTAAAATAAGATTGCTTCACAGCCAAAAACTACTTACAACAACACTGTTGTTTGTACTACAATTGTACTAGCACAATTTCCTGCAATGAACAGTACAGAGAAATTTTCATATCACAACACCCATCACTAGTATCACAGCTCGCATGCTCCGGCGGGGTCTAGGGTGTCCTATGTTACACTGACTGCACCCCCCCCCCCCCCCTTTTCGTGAAATTAAACAATAAGTGACTTAGGGGCCACCTAGACCCTCTGCCTTAAAGCTATACATGGCAAGGAAGGTTTGTCTAGAGCTACTGAAAGGTATCAAGTCATACGACTGTGTGGACGTAATATCTTCAACAGAATTTTTTTTAAGGAAACGTAAAGAGGCTGCCCACTTGCGTAAATCGTGGGCCCTACCCACACCGCCGGGATTACTCTCTTTAATGACCTCGACCAAGAGAGAAGCCAGTTTACGTTTCATAAAGCGTTTACCCGTACTTGCTACCCATAAAGCACCCTGGTGATTTAGAAGAGCCACTCTCAAATATTTGGTTAGAGCTTGCACTGGACATAAATTATGGTGCACCTTTCCCCTTTTCAACACCGGCACCTTGAACTCTGAAAACACGTGTTCACTGTGCTCATTCTTGGCTATGAACCCTGGGGAAGGTGCAATGTGAATACACTCAATAAGCCTACCAAACCCGAGGCAATTAGGTGTGTTGCTCATCGCCGCCAGCTCAGATACTCTGTTCCCGGTAGCCAAAGCCATAAGGAATACTGCCCTTTTTAAAAGTAATGTCAAATCTGCAGTATTTTGGTACAGACGGGAATGAAGTAACGACAATGCTTTGTCCAGAGACCAGGTAGGCATGAGCTGACGGGGAGGTGGGCGGAGTTTAAAACATGCCCTCATAAAACCTGTTTCCTCCGCGACTGGTATGGTGAGACCGGTAAGGTCCAAAAATGGCATCCTAATCGCTGTTAAGTGATTTTTTAACGTTACTACAGATAAACGTTTCTGCTCGAACAGATAATTTAAATAATTAAAAACCAAAGCCACCGAGGGCACAGTTTGTTCTGTTCTAAGAATCCAAGACGTAAAGGCTTGCCAATGCGATTGATACTGTCGCTTTGTAGACTGGGTATATTGATTCATAAATTTATTGGTCACGTCTCTACCATATGGTGCTAGCCACTTGGCCTCCTGAATGTCCATAATGCAAAAGTCAGCGAGGTCTCTAGGTTGCCAATTGTGTCTAAGTGGAAAAACCCGACCGGGAGTGACACCGGGTGCGGGCACCACGTTTTCAATTGCTGGTACCACAACTGCGCCGGCCACAGGGGCGCGATTAGCGAGACTACGCCCCGATAATCCTGTAGTTTGTTTACTACGTGGCACATTAGAGACGCGTCTGGCGGCGGAAAGAGATAAATGGAACTCCACCTGTTCCAGTCTGTCACCAGTGCGTCTGGCCCGCCCGCCGGCGTTATCGTTCGGCGGGTGAGGTACAGTGGGAGTTTGTGAGCCTCCTCTGATGCAAACAAATCCACTTGTGGATGGTAAGGCTCCGCAATCATTTGGTCGAAAATGGTTTGCTTGAGCGCCCATTCTACTGTTGTGCTCTGTCTCCGAGACAGAGCGTCTGCCCAGACGTTTGCTACGCCTGGGAGATAAGATGCGTGAAGATGAATGTCCAGCCTGTTGGCTAGAATAAAAATCTTTTCCGACACGTTTAGCAACTTCCGAGATCTCGTTGACCCCTGTTTCTGAATACAGTGAACCGCATTCAGATTGTCCATTCTGAAGGCCACCGACTTGCCCCGTAAAGTAGAACGGTGAGCCTGAAGGAAATATAAGGGGACTAGTAATTCTTTGACATTCATGTGGGAGATTTCTAAATGGGACCAAAGCCCTTGACCTGGTGCCCTTGGTTTGACTGAAAGCCCCAACCTATCGTTCCTGACGCATCCGTGTCTACCCATACTGACGTGTCATCCGACGTAAGCGACAATTCCCCACAGACCCTGACTATACACCCTTCACCAATCACCAGACAAAGCATATCATCAACAATCTCAAGCACTCACCCGCCTGTGGCCTAGACAACATAAGCAACATACACCTCAGACACCTGGGACCACAAGGCATACAAGCACTCACTAACATATCAAACTACAGCTATTCACACAACACAATACCAGACATTTGGAAGCATGGTATCATCATCACATTCCCCAAACCCAACAAAGACCCCACGCTACCCTCCTCGCACCGCCCCATCACACTTCTTTGCTCCCCCTCCAAAGTCATGGAACGCCTAGTATTACAACTAATTACACCTGACCTACCCCTAGCTCCAACACAACATGGCTTTAGGCCACTGCACTCCACAAACACTCTTCTCACAGACCTTACACAAAGAGCTTTCGACGGCATCAACTCAGCTAGACCACCACACAGATCACTATTAGCCACACTCGACATTAGTAAAGCCTTCGATGCCATCCCCCGCCACAACCTAACGAACAAAATCTACAACACAAACATGCACAACAACACAAAAAGGTGGCTGGCCAACTTCCTAGCAGGCAGATGTGCACACTTATCTTTTGCCGGTCAGTCATCTAAAATCAGAAACTTTCCAAACGGAGTCCCACAAGGATCCGTCCTATCGCCCGCACTCTTCAATCTGTACATGCACGATATAACTACACCCAATACGCCCCAAATAAACTTAGCCTCCTATGCAGATGACATAACACTCACATGCCCACACCATGACCCAAAAAGAGCAACAGATCTCCTTCAACCCTATCTCAACACACTACATGGTTGGTGCACTACAAACAGACTTAATCTAGCCCCAGCCAAATCCACCGCAACCCTGCTCACAAGTTGGACAGGAGAACACGAATACATCCCTCAACTCACCATAAACAACACACCCTTAACACATACACACACACCCAAAATCCTAGGAGTAACATATGATACTCATATGACATTCAAACAGCACACCACAAACATTAAAAAGAAACTGACACCCAGACTTAACGCCCTCAGGTCACTTGCTCACACAAAATTTGGACACAACAAAGAAACTACCACCACAGTATATAAACAATACATAAGATCAGTGATGGAATACGCAAGCCCAGCCTGGGCTTCTAACCTAGCTGAAACATCATAAGACCTTACAGACTATTCAAAACAAAGCCCTGAAGATCATTACAGGCTGCACAGCTACTTCACCCACAGATCACCTACATCAAGAAACCAAAATCCTCAAAGTCAAAGACCATCTGGACATGAGAGGCACTCAATTGCTGGCAGCAGCCTCCACGAACCAAGACCACCCACTAAACTACATGGCAACACACCCACAGACACCAAGAAATATCAAAACAACACCCAGCACACGGTATCACACACAATTATTGTCCTCTCTCCCTCCCTGCCCACCCCGAACCAACTTCCAGAAGCACATCCATACTCATATCTCTCACCGATCCATCCACTCACTCACAGACAACACGCAGCTGCATGCACGACCTCCCGAAATCCATCCTTCCGAATCCTCCCTTCCTCGCGAGGACAGAGTCCACCTGGCCAGGCTGAGATGCGGACACCATCCAGCTCTCCTGAGCTATCAGAAGAGACTGGATGACTCCGTTGTCGACGCCTGCCCGGGATGTAACACAGCACCCCATACCATTAAACACATCATAGAAGACTGCATTTCACACAACCACTTACGCCAACAACACAATCTACACTCAATGAGAGCTCTGTGGGAAAGCCCGATCGTGGCCATGGCCTTTCTCAGGGACTCGGGGCTGTTCGGCCAGGCAGCTTAGGGAACAACAACAACAACAACAACAACAACCCATACCGTCGGCGGAGGAGAGGACCATGACATTACTGAGTGCAACGTTTCCCTCGTCGCCCAGACTGCTAGTAAGTTGTGGATTAATTTTGGTATGGGCCATAGTTTTTCCGCCGGTAATAGTGGAAAACATTTGTTGCCTTCCAATATTAACCCTCCAGCCCCGGCTATGTATTATATATATATTCCCCGAAACCCGGGTGTTTTGGCCGAAAAACGTCTAGGCTAGGCTACCGTATATTTGTTAATCTGACTGCTTCCCGCATTCCCGCGCATCCCCAAGCGTAGCTGTGTTATTTACCTGTAGAATGGCGTTAAGTAGAGCTCTCTAAGTCAACTGGTTGAGTTGTGATGATGATTTCATTGGAGATAACTTTATGGCAAAAACAGCCACTTTACACTACTTTTCGATACTTAACAACAACATACAGGCAAACACGAACAAGCAACGCTCTCCTTGTGGCCGGAGATGCGGGGCGTCGGTCCAGCCGGCTGTTGTTTACATGCGTCGGACCGACGCCTCACACACGAAGCTCACAGGCTTTCAACCACGGGGTGTTCAAGAGCCCTTCCGGGTACCTGTTTTATGCTTTTTTATGGGCGTTCAAGAACCCTTCCGTGTTGTAGGGGTTAAACGTTTGACTTTCAACCGGCCCAACTTTACAGTTAGTTGAATCCAGTTGAGAGAGCCGACCAGAGACTCCCAGATTCTCCGTGTCGTAGTCAGACTGTGAAGGAACAGAAACAATTTCCTGCGAAATCTGTTTCGATTGTCCACACTCTGACTCAGAGTGAGAGTAGCTGTGTCCCAAACCAGCCCTATCCACTGAACTACTCGTGAGGGAACAAGGTTTGACTTTACCAGGTTTACCTTGAATCCTAGAGATTTGACATGATTTAATGTTATGTTGACATGATTGACGCATAATTGTTCCGTCTCTGCCACCACTAGCCAGTCGTCTAGATACCACAAAATCCTGATCCCTTGCTCTAACAAGGGCATCAGGGCTTGCCGGACTAATTTCGTGAATAAGCGAGGTGCTAGGTTCAATCCAAACGGCATCCTCTGAAAGACATAAGTCTGATGCATTATTCGTAAGGCCAGAAATTGTTGAAATCTTTTGTTTACCGAGACGTGCCAATACGCATCTGTCAGGTCTAAAGAACACATCCACCCTCCCGGCGGAAGTGTTAGCCTGATTTGATTCACTGTCAGCATCCTGGAGGACACGTTGTGAATGTGGAGGTTCAGATAAGACAGGTCTACGACTGGTCTCATCTGAACACTGTCCCTTTTGGGCACTAGAAATAGTTTGGATGTAAAGACTGGGTAATTTTGAGGAACCGGGATGATGACATTCTTGGCGATCATTTCCCGGATCAGTGACTCCACCTCTAATGAAACTAAATTTGCCTTTGTCGGCTGATGTAAACGAGGTCGCCGGAGCCACTGCCAGGTGATGCCTTTGCGTGCCACCATCCTCGCCCAAGTATTTAATGGCCATGCGTGGTGACACGCCCGGAACGACCCAGTTAGCAGACAAGGGTTCGCCGGCTGTACTACCCTCTGATCCACCCGCCGTGAGACCGGCCCTGGGAGTGAGAGAGACTTTAGTTTTTTGATGGTGGTGGTGTTGGTGGTGGATGCTTAGCCTACTGGCCGGCGTTGGCAGAAGACGGGCCCTGGCCCGGTCTGTTATACCTTTGTCCTTTATGACCTGCAAACTTTCCTTGTTTATACCTGTACTTACCTTGGGGGGAAGAGGACTTGGGTAGATGAAAGGGCTTTGACCCACCCGGCTGAGCTTTTGCGACTGGCTTGGGTTTGGGAAAGTTAAAAGCAGGTTTCTTAGAAGGGGCGGGACTGTGCTTAAAGGCCTGAGCCATGTTAAATACAGTTCTCCACACATCAGGGGACATTAAAGAGGAAGTTAGCACCGGCGACATGACCACCTGGTTCGCAATTCTATCAGGAAGTTTCCTCACCAGGGACATCCTAAGATCCTGTCTCGCCCGCACCGCCTCGAGCAAGGCTGTACGGATATCCCCCAACGACTGAATAGAAGTCTGAAGGAGTAAACGTCGAGATAGTTCAATTGATCTTCTGACATCCGCGTCCGCGATTGCCTGAGTAGATCTTAGCATAGACTTCGCCACCTGGTGCGTAACAATGTATTGGGAAAAAAGTCTATACGCCTTCCCCCGTAGCCTAAACTCCCGGTCGAGGTGAGCTGGGGAAGGTGTAGAGAAAGGATTTTTAAGTTCGCATAGATTGATTTTGGGGGCAGCTAAAAATGAAAACAAAGCAGATGGAACTCCGCCGGCAGAGAGAACCAAGAATGGCTGTCCTGAGGAATTTGGTGCGAAGCTTTTGAGGTGAAGGTGGTCGCAAAGTTCTGAGCCTCTACCTCCCATTCCACCCAAGGTCCTGGACCCAACTGCCCCACTTTCAAAACTGGATTAGCGGCTGTGTCTGTGACCGTTTGTAAATCTAATTCTGGAGTGAGAGCTGACAGTGCTTTTATATCATTAAAACCGTCATGCTTGGTCCAGTCAGAAAACAGTTTTGAAGCTGATGCAGGGGGTAGTGCAGGTGTAGCTGTATACACAAAAAAATCATGGTGATAATAGTTAGGAATGGCCTTAATATTAACATCAAGTACATTACCTCCAATATCTAAAGCTCGTAACTTTCTAGATTTATTTCCTTGGATTACCCACTCTCGTGGCACTGGAAGCTCCCCTGACAAAGTGGGCTGTGCTACCTCTGGCTTAGTTGGGACCATTTGTACCCATGAATCATCTGGACCGTATAAAAGGGGCATAGCTACCTTTCTTAACGGTGCTTTATCTAAAGGGGGAGGATTCACATCCGCTACTACCCTTACACTAGAAGTAGTCAGTGCCACCGGAGCAGGCCTAGTGACCATAGTAGGTGATACAGAAGGAGGGTGCGGAATCTGAGTTAAAGCAATGAAAGTAGTCAAGAGGCCGAACACTTGAATTTGTCATGGAAGCTCCCAGGTCCACTGTAGGAGTCTCCGGCTGCTGGCCAATTTTTTTTGTTAGAGCAGTAGCTAATAACCCATCTATTTCCTCCGCCGTGACAAATTTAGCAGATGAAGCACTAACAGGTGAATCATTCCTATCCTGTGAGTCGTCTAAAACTGAACCCGACTCCTGCACCTCCATGTCAGAGATTATAGACACCTCATCCTTGTCATCTGGCCCGTCATGAGAGGATTCCGCCGAAGCCGGGACCCCGTCATGTTGCCATGTTAAGTCTGGAATGGATGATGGGATCGCAGCGTCCCGGTGGACGTCCGCCATTGCCTGTGTCTCCTGAACCAGACGTGGGCCTTCATTCCCTGGTTGGGAATACCTCCACACACCTAGGCCTTGGCCTGAACTCCCTTGGGAGTCCGTTACCCCCATCAACCACTGAGCCCCCACTAGACCCTTCTAGAGGGCGATCACTGCCCACAGAACTCTCTAATTCTAAGTTTATAATATCCATTGGTAACCTGTCTGCCGGTAACACCCCCACCACAGTCTCTGACTCCACTCCCGCCCCATCAGATTGGACACTAGATACGTCGGGAGTAGAGGCAGAAAGTGAGGCACGAGGCTCCGGCGAACGCCGGGAGGCCTTTCGTTCATCAGAATCTTTCCTGGAAGATTTGTGGCTTCGGTGTGACTTAGATCTATCACTAGAACTGCTCTTGGACTTCTCAGACCTATCACTAGAACTGCTCTTGGACTTCTCCTCTTTGCTCTTCTTCCTCGCCGGTGAAGAAGAGTGACTAAGCGGCTGTTGTCTGAGGGGCGACCTGGACCTGGACCGCGCCCGTAACGTGGAGGCTGTCACCGGGGGCGTAGGTTCACGAGGTCTCTTAGCTGTGCCGGGGGCTGGAGTAAGTGCTGTACCCTGCCCAGTCTCTGCCGACTTTCGTACAATGACTCTAGATTTAGAAGGGGTACGTTTAATAGGGGGGTGCTCAATAAGTAATTTATCCCAAAGAATTACGTTGTCACATTGAAGGGCTTTATGAGCCACTGTGGTAGCATAAGTGGACAACAGCTGCCTGACCTCCCGTAAAGCGACCGCCGCGGGTCTATCATTGTCTCGCAATACTTTATTACTCAATTGAGTACAGAAGGTACAGTTCTGCGTCACCCACAAACCCCTTGAGCGATCTAAACATTTAACACATCTAATGCAAAGAGTGTGTGCAAAGATAGGGATACCTGAACAGGAGGGTGTAACACACAAAGCAAAAACAGGGTCTAAGGCAGCCATGACAGAGACTGGTGGAAAACTAACCCACCCCCGGGTCTACTCCAGGTTCTCGAAAGACCCGCCGGAACTCCGCCCTGGAAAAAAAAAAAAATCCAGGAATTAATGCTCATAAGGCCACACCAATATGTTCGAACACACGTGTTAAATAACCCGCCGGGTAACGAGACGTAATACACAACCATTACAGCTCGCTACGCGGGAGGTTCATAAGTAAAGATTTCAGAATATCTTAACCTGTCCAAAAGATTTACGAATATCCTCTGACATGATATAAAGACCAGCATGGCTTTTTTATAAATGACGCAGTCTTCCCAGTGGTGTTTGTTAAATTTTACTGGAAAACCCATAAAAAGACGCCGGCCCCCGTATTATCTCGCAGATAAAAAACTGGGAAGCCTGTCTTAAATGCTAGATCTGACTTCTCCCGAAGCGTCCTAGATCGCCGTATGTCGAAGGCGGCGATACTTTAACGTATCCCTCAATTGTCTGGTCAACTATACTGAATTGCAAATCCGTTAATCCCACCCTCCCAAGGTGCAACCGCCGGGTGTGAATTTAAGTTTATAACGTTAACCCCAATTGTTCCTATCCCCACTTCTTTGCAAAAGATGGCCGGGGAGGAAAGACCAATCAACAAACAGCCTAGTTTTACTGGCTTTGCAAAACCGGGAAAAACTATTCTCAACAAGTGTCCGCTTGAACACTTAGTTAAATGGGTAAAGCCATCCCGCCGGGGAAACACAGTAAGCCTGAACACAGGCTCCACCACAGAGACGCAGTCCTGGAGAGCCTCAAGCTACCACTCGCCGGGGGAAACAAGCCTATTTTAACCACGCGTGATTAAAACTCGGCAACCAGCCGGGTTTTCACGGTGTAACCGAGAAAACCCGCCGGAAAAGGCAACCCACCCCGCCCAATTCAATCTGAATGCACCAAATAGACCGAGGAATTAGCCAAAGCACAACTAATCCTAGGACACACAATTAGTCCGTGGAAATAGCCAATACACAACTAATCCAGGACACACAAATAGTCCGTGGAAATAGCCAATACACAACTAAACCAGGACACACATGACACAGTAGTACATATTTATAACATAAATCAATAACACTTGTACATGTGGCAAAGCTACGAGAGGCTGGCTAGGCCTAAGCAGACGGAAATAATATGTAATCATGTCGTAATATAAACAAAAAGCACTGAATCATATCACAACAGGAACCACCGTCAACACACCAATGTAGCACAAAATTCCCGGTAAAGGGAAGAACTGACTCGGGACCCAGAAAAAACTTCACTAAGTGAAGAAAAATACGCTGGGAACGTCAGAGAAAAGAAAAAGCTACTTCATCAGAAAGATAAGAAGAAGCCTAATAGCGCGTAGTGAAAGCCACCTACATCACAAAGCTAGCTAACCGCGAAAACGTTTCACGCGTCCACCACGGGACCACGAGGGTACACCCGAAATAGATGTCCCAAACACACGACCCAAAATACACTGCACTGTGAGCAACCCACCCAGGACACTCCCGCTACGCATATCCTAACCTTACTCGATACATCCCGGAGTAAACAAATGAGAAAAACTCACTAGGGACGCAGCAAATGCGGAACCAGCGGAGCGTGGGGAGGCACGTCCGGGTAGGTTGAGCGCAGAGCAGAGAAGGAAGAATGACGCCTGAGTCAGCGTCTGGTCAAAGATCCACACAAGTACATCCACGATTATATGGAAAGCTTATGAATAGTTATTCTTATTTTCTTTTTATTTTTTATTTTCTTACAAAGTTTTTTTCGTAGTGAGAACCCAATTTCATAATGACTGAACCATGAGTGAGGTTGCGTGCGCTCATGATGAAGGCTCCTCAATTTTTTATGCTCTGCGCGGTAGATTCAACCTACGGCGGATGAGTGTTTGAAGAGGGTGCCTTATGTAATAGGCATAATCGTCAATGATGGAGGGGCCACTAATAAATAAGAGTGTACAATTATCCCGTGTGTTCATTGTGTTTATTGTTGCCTGATTGAGTACATAGTTATTAAATACACTACATTAGAGGTGTCCCTGTTGAGTAATATTCCAAATCTAAATATCCAACACCTGGATTGACATTAGATAATATTGAAGCCAGTTGGATTACAACCCGAAATAACAGTACTGTATGCTATTGAATATATCAGTACAGTGTATAGATTACCTTGAGTGTATTTTTAAAGTTGTTGAAGTAGTGCTGGAGTTCTGCCTCTGTGAGGAACTCGTACAGGCCCACTCCTCGTTGTATAGATGTCATGGTGGTGGTGGTGGTGCCCTAAACTGGGTCAACTCTGGATAAGATAATGTGTGTGGGAGGTCATGGAGAAGTTGTAGATAGGGGAGGGGAGAAGTAAAATTGTCAATGTTATGTTCAGTGGAGTTGATTGGAGATAATTTGTATTGGTGAATAATGGAATTTATAAGTAATATTAGTGTTAAGTAAATACTAATTAGGCTGCCAAGATTATTAAAAATTTGTTAAGATCAGTGCTTGCTAATTTTAACTCAATTCTCTCAAAAAGCTAAATAAGGCCACATATATTGACGAGGCACCTTGAGTTGATCAGCAATGTGAGCATTGCTGAGAAATGGTGAGCTGTAGTGAAGGGTTTTGTGTTATGAAGTGTGAGTGATATTACTTGAGTTGAGCACCATAGAAATGTGTTATGAAAAGTGATACATTAAGTGGAAGATGTGGTGTGAAGTGCGTTAGTGTTATGAAGTGTGAGAGATGATGTGGGTTGAGTAGTATTGCTGGACTACTGCAGTGCTAACAATCACTTCGCCACTACCCTGCTCGCTGCTGCTTCACAACCATGGTGCCCAATCTGAAAAGAAAGAGATACACGCATACATAAGAGTACAGTAGACAAGTGCATAGTTTAGTAAACAAAAATACTGTACAGTATATATTAATTTTTTTTTTTTTTGCTTTGGTAACTAAAAATTGTCTGTTATATTTTCCTGGTGTTGGTTCGGGTGTAGTGCACGGGAGATTTCTAAAATCGTCACAATTCGCGGGCTGTCTCTTTCAACCGCTTTTATGAGAAGCTCGAATCAAATCGATTGGGGGATTGGAAAACGTGAAAATTAGAATTTTAGGTGGAAGCATAGATGGGGAAATTATTGCAATACAGTAGAAGTGAGAAGTTTGCTGGCGATCTGCAATGCTGTTGCTTCTCGTAGACTCCGAGGGTATATATACTACTACTGCACACCCACAGCTTGACACTTACACCTGGCAAATAGCGGACTCATCATGTTCCTCCAAGTCCTCTGTATATACAGTAGTTATCCTTGCTTGTGTTTATATCTCTATCAAAATCTCCAAATAGATTAGTAGTCTGTAAGCACATTATAGATGAGTACAACGTATCATCATCTATGTAATAGGCCCTATTATATTATTAGTTTTGTAATACCCTGTACCCGAAAAATCCCACAACCACAAAACTACCCGAGTTGATGTCTGGGATAGCATAAAATAGTCGTTGGTGGCGAAATCTAATAAACCCACCACTTGTATCACCGCGAGACTATCATCTGGTTCTTTCAAGGAGAACTAAGGTTGCTATCCTATTGTACGTCCATGGTAGTACAGTGGGTTAGAGCGTGAGTCTGGTAAAAACCAAGGCAAGAGTTGTGTTATCGAGCGTACGGTATCACCTACCTCTGACCGGGTACCCTATATCCTAGTGTTTACTAGGCTATACCCCTTTGAAAGGACATTAACCTAACCTAACAACCTTACCTAACCTATCCTAGTATTATGGGTGGGGGCTGCCGCCCCCACACCCCCGCCCCCACACCCACGCTGTTTGACATCAACTTACGTGTTTACACGACGTGCGCCCGGTAACAAAACTCATTCCAAAACCTACTTACGGTAGGTCCCTGACCAGGGTTCGAAACCGCGCCAATCTGGTAAAACCTACTAAGGTCCCTAACCAGGGTTCGAACCCGCGCCAGGCAGGCCACTGGGCCTGGAGATTTTCGGGAGGGTTAAATTCCCTTCGCACCCAGCATTTCATTGGTGGCAGTCACGGAACGTGATCTGGTAGCTAGATAGAGCACCCATCATGCAGACCCTAAGAATATTGAGATTGCTGAGGTGATGTAGCTAAGATACCTTACGACCTTAAAAGAGGCTAGGGACTAGCCTTGTTAAAGAAGCATGCTATGTAATACCCTATACCCGCAAAAATCTGCAACAACAAAACTACCTGAGTTGACGTCTGGGATAGCGTAAAATAGTCGTTGGTGGCGAAGTCTAATAAACCCACCACGTGTATCACCACGAGACTATCACCTGGTTCTTTCAAGGACAGCTAATTTAAGGTTGCTATCCTATTGTATGTCCGTGGGTTAGAGTGCGAGTCTGGTAAAAACCTACTGAGGTCCCTGACCAGGGTTCGAAACCGCGCCAATCTGGTAAAACCTATAGGTAGCGCCAACAAACTTGACAAATATATCGACCCCTGACCTCTTCGTAACTCAAAAGGGCCTAGAGCAAACTGGCTGTAAATATCCACACCTATTACCTGGTCGACTCTTCCCAAATGATAGGAATTTCAGCCCAATTGCTTTCATTCATTTTGAGTTATAAGAAGTTAAGGGGTCAAAATTATTGTCAGGTTCGTTGGCGCTACCTATAGTGAGGTCCCTACCCAGGGTTCGAACCCGCGCCAGGCACGCCACTGGGCCTGGGGATTTTCGGGACGGTTAAATTCCCTTCGCACCCAGCATTTCAAGTTTTTTTAATAAGTGTAAATTTATCAAAGTCAGTTTTAATTTGTTTAGTAAGTTTATTGTGCATTAAATAATATTTGATTGTATATGTTAAAACTGCTACTGTAAAGGTATTTCCTTAATTCTACAGCGGCCGACGTAAGCACGTCCTATGTAAAAATATATTTTTGCTGCAGGCGACGTAGCCATATGATTTGGTATTACCGCTGCATTTTGGTATTACTGAGCAGTCTCCGTTATTGCCAAATGCAAGATGGAACTCCAGGCTTCCCTCCCACGAGTCATTCAGTGTGCCACGAGGCTTCCTTGTGAGCAGGTCTTTGCAATTGCAAGAGGTGTTTTGGAACCTGTTATACAAGCATAAACAGGCCTACTTCTACAGTTGAGGTTTATATCATCTTACAGGCCATAACAAATACTGTCTTCCAAACACATTACTTGCTTGCCTAACTGTCTTTTTCATAGAGTTATCGCTAGTGGAAAATTATAAAACTAGGGTGCGTTTGTAGACAGTGACAAAAAGAGCAAAAGTTTTTGGTCAGTGACTGACCTCTCTCAAATCCCAGGACCATTCTGCCAATGGTTTGTAAGCATATCTGCTTTGTTACCATGGTAATAGGTAATGAAAGAAACAAATAATGAAAGAAAACATGTAAAAACTAAAAATTAGGTTGGACTACTCTGCTTATAGCTCAGAGGCCGATTTATATATAAATGTTGAAGCATTTCTATGATGGTTTTATGGGATTGCTTGCTAAACATACCAGTGAATCTTAACCCAGCAAACGCAATAGGCCTCACGGAAGTGTTTGTAATTGTATTGCGTACCGTACGCGATAGGCCTCACGTAAGGCAGCCCATGAAAATATACCCCCAAAACAGGCACAGGCACTGAAATGGAAGCAATATGTGATTAGGTAGTATTATCACTCTCCAGTACCTCCTTCCTCTCCCCTACATGTGTCCCAACCCCCCACTCCCTCTCCCCCCTCCTTGCTATTATTCCTCTTATTGTCATAATTCCTCCCTTTCCCCACACGAAATATGATGAGTCACACTTCCTCCTCCCCTTCACATGTGCGGAAGACAGCTGGGAGGGTCACTGTGCCTCAAGCAGGCCCAGCAAGCAGACCTAGGGTTGGATTCACTAAAGGTCGTACGATCTGAAAACTCCCTTACCATTCCCTTACGGCTCAACGCTGGTATTCACCAAGCGTCGGAGCGGCCATCTTTGATTGTGGACAGTCCCTTTCGCAAAGGGTGGTCCGGACCACCCTTACATGAATATGACCCGGATATACTGTAGGTACACAAATATCGATAACACAACCCGCGACCAAAACAAATTCGTCTGCTGTACAGCTCTTTATGACACACAAAGTCATTATTGAGGCAATAATAGCGCAGTATTATCCAATATACAGTAGGGTCCCGCATAAAACGTGTTCGCATAAAACGAGTCTCGATTAAAACGATCGACCTAAAATATTAATATTTAATTTTCGATCAGAACGAATGTGATCACATAAAACGAGTCCGCCGCCAAAGTGGGGCAAATCCGAGGAGTTTTCATATAGAACGCCGAAATATCGTACAAAACGTACGAAATATCGTTCGTTTTCATATAGAACGCCGAAATATCGTACAAAATATTGTTCGCTTTGTACGAACATTTTCGCTTACAGTGAACATTGACGATATTGCGCCAACAAAATGCTGTGTTCACATAAAACGAAATCGCATAAAACGCCCTCGTTTATCGACCATAAACTCGTTTTATGTGAGACCCTACTGTACATGTTAACTTGTGTTTAAAACACCATTAAGACATTTAATACAAAGGATGATAATATTTGTATCCTTAATGTCTTATGACAGGTCGAATTAAGCTATGAGTAGTCTACCTATGCCAGCCTAGACCTAGTCTAGGTTAATTGATGCACAAATTCATGTGCTGCGACAATACGTAGCCTACCATTAGTAGATTTTAACCCTCATTTATTGCGGAAATGTTTTATTCCAACTCCCCACCACCTTTGAGTTAGAATAGGGTATTTCCTCAACAAATTTGAAAGTATCACAGGAAAAAAAATATATGAAAAGAATTACCCTAGGCCTAGCCTAAAAAATAAATAAATAATAAATGTTGTTGTGAATATTTTTTTTTAGCCTAGCCTAGGCCTAGGCTATAACCTAGGTTTATTTTGAAAAAGTTAGGCCTATTTAGGCTAGAAAAGTTAGGCCTAAGTATGGTATTTTGGTTTGGCTAGCAATACCTAGATTGGTGTAAGCATAGTAAAGTAGAAGCCTAGAGGGTAAAGATGGTGTTTGCTTCTGTACTTATTTATTAGTGGCCCCTCCATCATTGACGATTATGCCTATTACATAAGGCCTCCTCTTCAAACGCTCATTTACCGTAGTTTGAATCTACCGCGCAGAGCATAAAAAATTGAGGAGCCTTCATCATGAGCGCACGCAACCTCACTCATGGTTCTGTCATTATGAAATTGGGTTCTCACTACGAAAAAACTTCGTAACAAAATAAAAATAAAATAAGAATAACTATTCATAAGCTTTCCATAGACTCGTGGATGTACTTGTGTGGATATTTGACCAGACGCTGACTTCAGGCGTCATACTTCCTTCTCTGCTCTGCGCTCAACCTGCCCTGACGTGTCTCCCCACGCTCCGCTGGTTCCGCATTTGCTGCGTCCCTAGTGAGTTTTTTCTCATTTGTTTACTCTGGGATGTATCGAGTAAGGTTAGGATATGCGTAGCAGGAGTGTCAGGGACGGGTTTCCCGCAGTTCAGTGTATTTGGGTCGTGTGTTTGGGACACCTATTTCGGGTGTACCCTCATGGTCCCGTGGTGGACAAGTGTTACATTTTTCGCGGCTAGCTAGCCTAGTTATTTAGTTGGCTTTAACTACGCATTATCAGGCTTCTTCTTATCTTTCTGATGAAGTTGCCTTATTGTTTGTTTACTGACGTTCCTAGCGTATTTTTCTTCACTTAGTGAAGTTTTTTCTAGGTCCCGAGTCAGTGCTTCCCTCTCCTGGGATTTTTTCTACGATGTGGTGATGGCGGTTGTTCCTGTTGTGATATGTTACAGTGCTTTTTGTTTATATTACGACGTGATTAAGTGTTATTTCCGTCTGCTTAGGCCTAGCCAGCCGCTCGTAGCTTTTTACATGTACAAGTGTTATTGATTTATGATTTAAATATGTAATACCGTGTCATGTGTGTCCTGGATTAGTTGTGTTTTGGCTTAATCCAGGGCCTAATTGTGTTTCTCAGATTGCATCTGGCTAATGTGGGATGCCTTTTCCGGCGGGTTTTTTCGATAGCACCGAGAAAATCCGGCTGGTTGCCGAGTTTTATATCACGCGTGGTTAAAATAGGCTAGTTTCCCCCGGCGAGTGGTGGCCTGAGGGCTCTCCAGGACTGCGTCTCTGAGGTGGAGCCTGTGTTCAGGCTTAACCCTCCAACCCTGGCTAGGGTAGATCGTGACTGTACTCTGTGTCCGGGGGTTTTGAGGAATTTTGGTCCATGTTGATTCACCTGTTACTCCTGAAATACATGACACAAAGTTATAAAAAAAAAAGAAAAATGTTGCACAAACCTTCATGTGTAGAATGCCGTTGAGTAGAGGTCTCTAGCCCAAGTGATTGCATAATGGCGAGCGCGGGAAGTGGAGTGATTTTTATGCGGGAAATTTTCCCGCGTTCGGATGCGTCGCCTTGGCCCAGGCCCCGGCTTGGCTAACCTACTGCGCACTTAGCCACTCGTCGCGCCAGAGTTTTTACCTCCCGGAGGCGATTTTATTTATTGATAGTGATGTTATTATAGTTATTTGGAGTCCAATTATATAAAATATGTGTATTAGGCTATCATTGTCACTAATATTTCACATTTTCACTCGATACCGTAGTTTTTATGAGTAATTGAGGCTGGTTATTGTTATATTAGGCAGTGATTATTCGTTATCACAGGTGTTTATTATACTTTGGCCATCTAATATTAGTTCGTGTGTCACTTTCACTTTGGTAAATATGCTTGAGAGAGTCACTGTCACTGATAATGCTCATTTTCACTTGATACGGTACATTTTATTAGTAATTGAGGTAGGTTATTGTTATATTAGGCAGTGATTATTCGTTATCACAGGTGTTTATTATACTTTGGCCATCTAATATTACTTCGTGTGTCACTTTCACTTTGGTAAATATGCTTGAGAGAGTGTCACTGTCACTGATAATGCTCATTTTCACTTGATACGGTACATTTTATTAGTAATTGAGGTAGGTTATTGTTATATTAGGCACTGATTATTCGTTATCACAGGTGTTTATTATACTTTGGCCATCTAATATTATGTCATGTGTCACTTTCACTTAGTTATATGCTTTGTAAACGTTTTATATACAATTTATTGTGTCTTTTTTCACTTATTTATATATGTTTTCATAATACATGACTTTTTTATCACAATACATTGTTTTATTTCCACTTGTTGCCTATATACATACATATTGTCAGTCTTTGGTACTTTCACTATGATTATTAGTTAGTACTCCTGCTTGGTGTGGTATTCAGCAAAGCACGGTATAGCACATAGTGACAGCTGGCACTCCACACACTGCATGGTGGTCTTTTTCTGCTTCCTCGGCCTCACCTGGCTGTTCCAGCAGACATGGCACCGCCTTCTGCTAATGGTGACTCCATCTCGTTCCAGAGGCAGGTAACCGAGCTTGTGCACATTTAGATACTGTGCACACTGCATACGGTCCTGAACGGGGCGCCCAGGTTGTGCCACTGCCCTCTGTGGCGTAGCATACCTGTCCAGGAGCTCCACCAACACCTGTTTTTGGAACCTCCGCAGGCTACTGAACTTCCTGGGTGTGCGCGGATTCCAAAGCCTGTAGATATTGTAGGCATTCAGCATTGACATGTCCACCATGTGCAGAAAGAACTTTTTGTACCATCTGCACGAGGTACGCAGACAGTCGATGAAGCCTATCTGCATGTCGGACTTGTCCACCAGCCTCATATTTATGTTGTAGTCCATTACAGCATCGGGCTTGGTCACCCTGACTTGGGTGCGGCGATCCACCTTGCCAGTCTCAACCATTTCCCCCTTGTGGACGGTGCTCAGGAGGTTGACCTTCCGCTGGTCGTGCCAGTGAATAGCCAGAATGGGTCCCGACTTCTTCTTGAAGACATCGCCTTTCTTGGTTTTAGGAGGGAAAGTTGGCATGCCCTTCCTTTTCGCTCTAACTGTGCCTACAGTCCCCGTCTTGCGCTGATGGAGGTACTTTGAGAGAGTGGGGGACGTGTAGTAGTTGTCCGTGTAGAGGACGTGATTCTTCTGGAAGTACCGGTTCATCATGGCTTGAACCACTGCTCCGCCAAAGCCAATGAGGGGGTCTATTTCCACGTCCCCTTCCTTCCCGCTGTAGACCAGGAAGTCCAGGACATAGCCAGTTTGGCAATCGCACAGCACAAAGAACTTTATACCAAAGCGATGTCTCTTTGAGGGGATGTACTGCCTGAAGCTCAGCTTTCCCCGGAACAGCACAAGAGACTCGTCAATACAGACGTTGCAGAAGGGCGTGAAGTATGACGTGAAACGTTCTCGCATCATCTCGTACAACGTCCTAATCTTCCACAGCTTGTCAGAGAGATGCATGTCGGTGTTGGTGACAAGATGGAGCGCTCCGAGGATGTCGAGGTACCGGTCCCGAGAGATGTATTTCCCGAAGGCAGGGGTGGATATCAGATCTTTGGTGATCCAATAGTCAGCCAACCTGTGCTTCTTTACATGAGGCATTAGCATGGTGATTGCCAGGAACACCATGAACTCGGGATGAGTCACTGGGGTCCACCGCTTCATGTGGCCCTTGGTCACCTTGCCAAAAAAGTTCACCTGGATTTGGTGGTGCTTGTTTGTCTCTTCTATGACAAACTCAGTAACCTCCTTATCAAAAAATGCCTCAAAAAGCTCAAGTGGTGGAGCATTGGGGCCTGCGGGAAAACTTGGGGTAACTCCTGAACCCTCCTGTACCTCATCAAAAGGGGTTACATCAGGGTCATTCACTTCATCAGCAGCCACATCCTGCCAGTTGAAAATATAAAATGGGTCCTGCTGGCGACGCTGACGAGGAGCTGCAGCTGGGGCAGCACGCCCACGAACTTTGGCGGCGCGCACCCTAGGGCGGCCAGGAGCGCGACGGCGCCCAGGCCCAGCCCGGCGGCCAGGGCGGCCAGGAGCACGACGGCCCTGGGCAAAGCGTCTGGGTTGAGGGTCGGCGATGTCCATAAAGTCATCGTCGTTGTCGTCAGAGCCGTCATCTTGCCCTGACGGTGGACCCAGGTAATCATGGCCAGAGTCATCTGTGAGGTGCCCTTCATCTTCAGACCCCCCCTCATAATCTCGCGGGGAACGAATGATGCGTGGGCGGCGTGTAGGTCGGCGAGGTGGGGAAGGAGTGGCAGGTGAGGCTCTGTCATCTTCATGCAGAGGTTCGGGGCTCCTTGGCCTACGACGATTCGTAGACAGCACTGGTTCAGTGTCTGTAGGTGCAGGTATGGATGAAAGGTCAAAAACATCGTCAGGAACCTCTGTTGTAGGCTGGAGAGGTGGGGTGGACCCTGGGGAAACTTGCGGGGGCGTATGGCTGGGACCGGCAGGGGTGGAAGCCGCGGGAGCCTCGAACAAAGAGCGCCTACTTGTAGCTCCTTTTTTCACATATTTTCTCCCTTTTCCCTTTTCTGTAGTAGTATGTCTCCTCTCGGGGGAAATAGGGGGTAAATAGGCCGAAAGTGGGGGGTCCTCAACCCTAGGCAGTGCTGGTGGTGGTGGGGAAGAATGGCGGGCGCCTGGGGCAACTTGGGTGGCGTGGGTAGATAAGGAAGACAATGGCGGGTCAACCTCACCCTCACGCTCAGCCTCACTGGCACCCTCACGCACTGCTCCCTCACCAAGTTTTAGGGCCTCTTTCCTGGCTGCCGCGGCCGCCTTTTCAAGAACTTGCTTCTTATAAAAGCGTATCTTGAATGGGGATTTAGCTGGCGAAGGGCTAGGTGTCGTGTCACTCAACCTAAACTTGGCAGTCGACCTAGTGCTGTCCCATTCGCTCACTCTCACTACACTCTCATCACCTTGCACAACTATATCACGTTCAGTACTATCATCACTTTCATCGTCATGCTCAAATCCAACAAATTGCGCGTCTCTTTGATGAATTTCGTCTAGATCGTCTAAATTTTCACTATAGTGAGACTGATAAGACTCGGAGCTATCACTGCCCAAGTCATCAACACTATTTTGTCCTTCACCACGTTCATAACTCCTCAAAGCTATTTCAATACCTCCGGGAGTCAACGCATCTTGTACGTGCCTTTGCGTTAGGGCGCGACGAACATGGGCAGGCGTCGAAGGGAGCATGGAATCGGACACAGGGGAATCACTTTTTGGGCTAGTATCCATGATGGCGGCAGGGTAGAGACTGTTTTGGTGGCGTACATGGTGTCTGGTGGCGTCGCCTAGCGACCACGGAACGAAATGTTTACGCGCGCCATTCGAAAGCACATACGCAAGCAATGGTACAATGTTGTACCACCCGGGTTCCTCGGGTCAAAACATAATGGTACACACGTGTACCACCCGGGGTTGAAGGGTTAAGGCCGGTTCACAAGAACAATTTTTTTCTCCAATTCTCTCCCCCGTCCTGGAAGGACGGGGAGAGTTGCTGTAAAATTCCCGGCGAAACTCAAAAAGTGTTCACACGGGAGAGCCAAGTCAAAGGTAGGGATTGTGGACGGAGAATTGCCAAGCAGAAAGCACATGTATCAATTTACATAGTGATATGAGTGCATATTTGGACCACTCATGTGTGTAGAGGACTAGAGGGTCTCAGGGGTGCAGGGTGATGGTTATAATGAGCAGGGGTGAGATAAATACACGAGGTAGCTCTAGTTGTTCCACCCCACGCCTTCTTCAATGGTCAGTCCCGCAGCCCAACCGTGTTTAAAGATAGCCTTCACACCATATTTGATATGTCGTTCGTAGCTCAGTCAGTACGGGCTAGATCACGTGAACAGGAAAGCAAGCGTTCGATCCTCCTCGGATCCGAAGTATTTTATATTTTTATTTTTTTATTTTTTTTATATATAATTATATTAGGTTAGTTAAGTTATGTTAATCTAACAAAATATAATCAGACAAGAACAAAAAGCAAAGTCGTCATGATGGGAGCAATTAAAAGAAAACGGACGATGGCAAGCTATAGTAAAATATTAACTGGATATTGTACCAACTCACAAGACCGTATGCGTTTTGTTATGGCAGACATACTTAAGAATAAACTTAAGATAAACCTAATGCATCTGTTGGTGCTTGGGATATAGTGGTACCGGTATACACGACTGGTTGATGTTAGGTTAGTGAGATTGCCTCCCTATTTGTTTTGTTATTATCAAGTGAATGAGTTGATCGACTTGTATCCTTCTTTTCATATTTCTGTAATTATTATCTTTACCTCTTCTTTCTTCTTATCATCTCAGAATAGTATCATATATCTTCTTCGTATATGACCTGCTTAATAGTTTTTGTTTCTTGAAGTGGAATGGTATGAATGTAAACAAACACGCATTACTCAACGTCTTTTGATTTTCGTGTGGTACGAAAGGTGGCCAAAAAGGCGGCCAAGTCATTGTATCGGATATATACGCAGTGAACAGAGGGCTGTGAATGTCCAAAAAATCAACCAGTTGGTTTCCTGAATTCCCCAGTGAAATATGACACCCCGGCGAGATTTTCCTCCCAATTGTCAGCCCTCAAGGGACTGAGGACAAAAACTTGTCCGTGTGAACCGGCCTTTACTGTGCGTTTCCCGGCGGGATGGCTATACCCGTTTCTCTAGGTGTTCATGCGGACACCGGTGGAGTATAGTTTTTCCCGGGTTTTGCAAAGCCATTGAAAAACAAGGCTGTTTTGTTTGTTTGGTCTTTCCACCCCGGCGATCTTTTGCAAAGAAGTGGGGATAGGAACAATTGGGGTTAACATTTAAATTACTTTCACACCCGACGGTTGAACCTTGGGGAGGTGGGATTAACGGATTTGCAATTCGGTGGAGTTAGCCAGACAATTGAGGGATACAATTGGGTATCGAGGCCTTCAAAATACGGCGATCTATGAAGGCTTCGAGAGAAGTCAGATCTAAAAATGTTTAAGATAGGCTTACCCCCTTTTTAACTGCGATATAATAAGGAGGCCGGCGTCTTAATATGGGTTTCCGGTGGCCAAAAAACCACTGGGAAGACTGCGTCATTTATAACGACATGCTCGTCTCTATATTATGTCGGAGGATGTGCTTAAATATTTTGGACAAGTAAAGATATTCTAAAATCTTTACATAAGAACCTACAGGGTAACAAGAGGTAATAGTGGTGTATTACGTCTTGTTGCCCGGCGGTTCATTAACACTTGTGTTAGAACATTTTGGGGTAACCTTATGAGCATTAATTCCTGGAAATTTTCTTTTTTCCAGGGCGGAGTTCCGGCGGGTCAACAGAGGACCAGAAGGAGCCCGGGGGTGGGTTAGCTCTTCCCAGTCTCTGTCATGGTGCCACTAGACCCTGTTTTTGCTCTGTGCTTAACACCCTCCTGTTCAGGGATCCCTATTTTTGCCCATACTCTATGCATCAGATGCGTCAAATGCTTGGACCGGTCAAGGGGTCTGTGGGTGACGAAGAATTGTACTTTTTGTAGTCAATTAACCCATTGAGACCCAGCGTCGCACGTGATGCGTCGGCAGTTTGTCATCACCAACTCCCAGCGACGCATCACGTGCGTCCGGCATATTAAAATCATTTACGTGGCTCGTAAGGTAGGAAATGGCGGGAGAATAGGAGGGGGAGGTACCGTAGTGTGTGTGTGGGAGCCGGGCCGGTAGGTGTGAGCGGGCCAAGACAGCCGCGCGGCCGGTGGTGGTGGTGGTGGGCTTAAGTGGGGATACTTTACACCCTTAGTTCACCGCCACTTTGAACCTTCATTACTCCGGTCGTATGGGAGCTAGAGGCTTGAGATTTATGTGAGACACTCCTTAGGATGTACTGTATGCCGTACAATGTCATACTCAGTTTTCACCCTAGTGCTCCCGGGCGGGTGGTCATGCGGGGGAGACGAACTTTCGACCCCCCCCCCCCGCCCCCCAAATGACTGAGGCGAGTTTTTTTTTTATTTTTTTCTTCATTTCTTACCATTCTCTTCCATTTTGGCTCAAATTTTTTTTTTGAGGCTCCCGCCCAAAAAAAAAAAAAATTCTGAGTTTTTTTTTTTTTTTCATTTCTCATCCTTGTCTTCCATTTTAGCAAACAAAACAAAAAGAAGTGAAAATGGCTTGGGACTGGGGTGAACAAAATATTATAACTAGCCGGGGCTCAACGGGTTAAGTACTAAAGTCTTACAACAAGATAATTTGGCCGCGGCGGTTGCAGTGTGCGAGGTCAAACAGCTTTTATCTACAGTAGTCCCTGGTTATCGACGGCTTTTTTATGGATGGATTTGATTATAGATGGATTGCTTTATCATAGACGGATTCAACTATCGACTGACTTTAGACTGATTCGAGTATCGACTGATATATCGACAGATTAATTGTTTATTTATATTACTCTAATATACCAACCAAAAGTGGATTAAATGATGAACAATAAGATATACAATAATAAGAATACACCGAAAACGAGAGCAAAAATAATTAGCCTAAAGACTAGGTTTTGAGTGAATCCGGATTCACCGACGATCGGAGCGTCACTTTCGACCTCCATTTTTAATGTTATATCGACGGATTAATTGTTTATTTATATTACTCTAATATACCAACCAAAAGTGGATTAAATGATGAACAATAAGACATACAATAATAAGAAAATACACCAAAAATGAGAGCAAAAATAATTAGCCTAAAGACTTTAGGTTTTGAGTGAATCCGGATTCACCGACGATCGGAGCGTCACTTTCGACCTCCATTTTTAATGTTGTCAAAACCAGGCAGAAGCTCTAAGTCCACCCGCCTTTTACTTGCTTATTTGTGCCTGAACCTTGTATCTCTTGCGTTTATTATGGCCTCTAATGTATTCAGTGATAGACGGTGTGCCTGGTGGTAATAATGAAGGAATTGAATCCCCAGGACCATCAAAACAGTCAAGTCAAGTGCCTTGTCTGACGAGGTTATGTGTAAATGAAAAACTTAAAAGTACATAGGATAATTTTATATGCAATATACTCTAATATGTTTTTTTTTTTTTTTTTTTTTCTTCTATATTCCAACTTACTTCCTCTCGGGCATAGGCTGAGAGCCTTAACATTCACCGCTTTACAATGAACAGTGAAGCCCGTGAGGTCTTGTTCCAGTCTAGGGAGTGAGACATGTGAAGCACGTAGAGTACAATGAACACCTGCCATCTTGCCTTCACATGAGGCATGGTGCTCACTCATGGCCCGAAACGACCCCATCTCTGAAGCCACCTCGTTCCCGTGCTTCACTGTCTCACCCCCTACACTCGGACTCTCACACTTACACACACACAACGCCACCTGTTGAGCAGATAACTCACCAGATATTGCACCCCTATAGCATATTTTGAATATGGGAATATTCATACAGTGCTATTTAATCAGGGAACAAGGAGGGTATTTTATTGACGTTTCGGTGGTAATGCACTGATACTAGGTACAGCACAAATTCCATCCCAATAATATCTTCCCATTGATACATCGGGATTTGAACCCGGGACCTTTGGATTACCAGGCCAGTGGTAAGACCCCTCCACCACCATGTGTAAAGGAAACACTTAAAAGTACATAGGATAGAGACCACGGATACTGTACGTGTATGTACGGTAATGTAATGCGGTATCGATGGTTTTTGCTATCGACGGCAGTCTTAAGAACGTAACCCCCGTCGATAACGAGGGACTACTGTACTTATGCTACTTCAGTGGCTCATAAAGCTCTGCAGTGTGATAACGTAGTTCTGTGGGACAGATTGATTGCTCAGTATCCCCCACTTAAACGTCACCCTTCTAGAAGTAAAGTAAATGTGCGTAAGTCGACTGAGACTGGGCAGGGTACAGTGCTTACTCTCTCCTCCGGCACATCTAAGAGACCTCGAGAGCCGACACCCCCGGCGACAACTTCCAAGTCACGGTCTCCCCTCCGACAGCAGCCACATAGTCACTCTACTTCCCCTTCGAGAAAGAAGAGCAAGGAGGAGAAGACCAAGGATAGTCCTAGTGGAAAATCAAAGTCAAGGCAAAGTCACAAGTCGAAAGACCTCCAGGCGTTCGCCGGAGCCTCGTACCTCGCTTTCTGCCTCTACTCCTGACATGTCTCATGTCCAATCTGACAGGTCGGGAGTGGAGTCAGAGACTGTGGTGGGGGATATACCGGCGGACAAGGTGTCACCTAATATTTTTACCAGTTCACATGTACCAGCTTTAGAGAGTTCTACCAGCAGTTATAACCCTCTAGAGGGCTCGAGTGAGGGCTCAGTAATTGGTGTGGTACCTAGCTCACAAGTGAGTTCCGGCCAAGACCGGGGAGTTTGGAGG
This sequence comes from Paralithodes platypus, assembly GCA_032716605.1. Taxonomy (NCBI): domain Eukaryota; kingdom Metazoa; phylum Arthropoda; class Malacostraca; order Decapoda; family Lithodidae; genus Paralithodes; species Paralithodes platypus. The sequence goes on along the minus strand of CM064499.1, from coordinate 1,614,911 downwards.
TACTCCCAGCCATGGCGTGACGGCTCACATCATTCTTATGCACCAACGGTAGTGGCAGACGTCCACCGGGACGCTGAGATCCCATCGTCCATCCCGGACTTAACATGGCAGCATGAGGGGGTCCCGGCTTCGGCGGAATCCTCTCCTGAAAGGCCGGGGGAAAGGGATGAGGGTTCTATAATTTCTGAGATGGAGATTCAAGAGTCAGGTTCAGTGATGGACGACTCTCAGAGTAGGAATGATTCGCCACATAGTTCATCCTCTGCTAAATTTGTCACAGCTGATGAAATTAATGGGTTACTAGCGAATGCACTAACTAAGTTTTTTGGTCAGCAGCAGGAGACTCCCACAGTTGGTTTGGGAGCTTCCACGACAGCATCGAATGTCCGACCTCTGGCTACTTCTATTGCTTTGACACAAATTCCGCACCCTCCCCCTGTATCACCTACTATGGTTACTAGGCCAACTTCGGCGGCACTGACTACTTCCAATGTGAGAGTAGTAGCAGATGTAAATCCTCCCCCTTTAGACAAAGCGCTGGTCCGAAAGGGAGCTACGCCCCTCCTATACGGGCCAGATGAGTCATGGGTAACAATGTTCCCAGCAAAGCCAGAGGTAGCACAGTCCACTATGTCGGGGGAGCTTCCGGTACCACGTGAGTGGGTAATCCAAGGGAATAAATCTAGGAAGTTACGTGCTTTAGATATTCTAGGGAATGTACTTGATGTTAATATTAAGGCCATTCCTAACTACAGTAAAAGTCCGTTAATCCGACGACCGATGATTCGAATCTCCCAATAGTCCGAATTTTTCAATTTGAGGCCAAATCCGAATTCACCCGATGGTCCGAATTTCAAGAAGTCCCAAAGTCCCCTTTTTGAGGCATTAGGCCACTCAAATGACATAATGGAGCACACACATATCATATGTTCATGAATTCACTTTAAAAGTTTACCATTGTCATTGTAGCCTATTACCTTCTTCAAAACATTCAGATTAATGGTCAAAGGAAGCTACTGATATAAACGTAAACACCTTCTTGTTCTTCTTCTTCAACATCGTCTGCTAGAGAGTTTGTTTTGCTCTTGAACGCATCCTTGGGACGCTCCGATGCGCTACTGGCTTGCACCGCATTTTCTGCAAGCGCATTCAGTCTTGAGCTTGAAAATGCACCTTTGGACGTATTAGTCTTGAGCTTGAAAACGCACCTTTGGACGTTCCGATACGCTACTATTTATAGTTCAGTGATCGGAGCGTCCCAAGGGTGCTTTCAAGACAAGACAAGGGTGCTTTCAATACAATATAATATAACAGAGCACGTCACAAAAGGAAAATCACAAAAGGAAAATTACAAGAACCTCTCAGGGAAGTGCCGTTGTTAAGGCATTACTTCCCGAACCACATCTGATCTTCAAGAGCAAGACAAACTCGCTAGTAGACGGAAGAAGAAGAAGAAGTTTATATCAGCAGATTCCTTTGACCATTAATCTGAATGTTTTGAAGTAGGTAATAGGCTACAATGACAATGGTAAACTTTTGAAGTGATTTCATGAACATATGATATGTGTGTGTGCACCATTGTGTCATTTGGGTGGCCTAATGTCTCAATGTTTTCGTCATACACAGGTTCATAGGGGTAAAGTCCGATAATCCGAAAAATCCACTAATCCGAACGAGGGCCGGTCCGCTGCCCTTCGGATTAACGGAAGTTTACTGTATTATCACCATGATTATTTTGTGTATACTTCTACACCTGCCCTACCCCCTGCGTCAGCTTCAAAACTGTTTTCGGACTGGACCAAGCATGACGGTTTCAATGATATAAAAGCACTGTCGGCTCTAACACCAGAGTTAGGTTTAAAGACGTTCACAGACACAGCCGCAAATCCAGTTTTGAAGGTGGAGCAGTTGGGTCCGGGTCCTTGGGTGGAATGGGAAGTGGAGGGTCAAAACTTTGCAACAATTTTACCTCTAAATCTTCACACCAAATTCCACAAGAAAGCCATTCTTGGTTCTCTATGCCGGTATTCTCTGCCGGCGGAGTTCCCTCTGCTTTATTTGCATTTTTAGCTGCCCCTAAAATTAATCTATGCGAGCTTAAAGATCCCTTTTCCACACCATCCACTGCTCACCTAGACCGGGAGTTTAGGCTACGTGGGAAAGCATATAGACTGTTTTCCCAGTACACTCGACCCTCCATTTAACGGACAAATGCGTGCAAGCACCTGTCCGTTCCTGCTAAATGTCCGTTGCTGCTAAATACTGTCCAGTCCGGATGTAATCCGGAAATTCCTTGAGAAAAATCCGGTGTTGAGTACAGGTGTCCGGATTGTGACATTTAACTGTTATTCATCCTTTTTTTTACTGTACCTGAAATAAATCCTGGTAATCCCTTGTGCTACACCCTATTGATAATGCAAGACTATTGAACACACTTAAAAGTGTATATTATTTGGTCTCTATATAATCTGTGAATCATTTCCGATATGATAGAATTAAAGATTTTATTTTCCACCAACTCATAATCAGCAAAAACAACACAAATGTCAATTAAAAACATGTTATAATATTTCCCCATCATTTTGTGTATACCGTGGGAACAAAAAAAACAAAAATCTATCAAACGTAAATCTCCCGTCTGGGAAGCTCAGCGCCTAGACGGAGGGGAGGGTTGAACTATTTTTTTGACTATCTCATTTATTATTTATCTATGTGCTGGAAGGATATTATATTTTTCAATTCCATCACATTAGAAATTATTCAAAGATTACAAAAAGTCCAAATAAGACATAGTTATGTTAATGTATAAGGGATTTAGGTAGATGAATTAGAGAGATAGATAAATAGAAAGAGTGTGTATATCGAGGGAAAAAAAAAAAAAAAAAATCTATCAAACGTAAATCTTCCGTCTCTGCTGGCACGGAGGGGAGAGTTGAAATATTTTGTTGACTATCTTATTTATTATTATGTGTGGAAGGACTATTTTTCAATTCCATCATATTAGAAATGATTCAAAGATTACAAAAAGTCCAAATAAGACATAGTTATGTTAATGTATAAGGGATTTAGGTAGGTGCATTAGAGAGATAAATAGATAGAGCAACGGACTTTAACTGTTATTCATCCTTTTTTTTACTGTACCTGAAATAAATCCTGGTAATCCCTTGTGCTACACCCTATTGATAATGCAAAACTATTGAACACACTTAAAAGTGTATATTATTTGGTCTCTATATAATCTGTGAATCATTTCCGATATGATAGAATTAAAGATTTTATTTTCCACCAACTCATAATCAGCAAAAACAACACAAATGTCAATTAAAAACATGTTATAATATTTCCCCATCATTTTGTGTATACCGTGGGAACAAAAAAAAACAAAAATCTATCAAACGTAAATCTCCCGTCTGGGAAGCTCAGCGCCTAGACGGAGGGGAGGGTTGAACTATTTTTTTGACTATCTCATTTATTATTTATCTATGTGCTGGAAGGATATATTTTTCAATTCCATCACATTAGAAATTATTCAAAGATTACAAAAAGTCCAAATAAGACATAGTTATGTTAATGTATAAGGGATTTAGGTAGATGAATTAGAGAGATAGATAAATAGAAAGAGTGTGTATATCGAGGGAAAAAAAAAAAAAAAAAAAATCTATCAAACGTAAATCTTCCGTCTCTGCTGGCACGGAGGGGAGAGTTGAAATATTTTGTTGACTATCTTATTTATTATTTATCTATGTGCTGGAAGGATATTATATTTTTCAATTCCATCATATTAGAAATGATTCAAAGATTACAAAAAGTCCAAATAAGACATAGTTATGTTAATGTATAAGGGATTTAGGTAGGTGCATTAGAGAGATAAATAGATAGAGCAACGGACTTTGCTCCAACTTTTTTATAGCAACGGACTATGTCCGTCCATTGTCCGGCCTACATTTTTTGACCGTTATTGCCGATATCCGTTAAATCGGAATCCGTTAAATGGAGGTTAGAGTGTATATTGTCACACAACAGGTAGCGAAGTCAATGCTCAGATCTGCTCAGGCAATTGCGGACGCGGAAGTCTGAAAGGCTATCGAACTATCTAGACGCTTGCTACTCCAGACTTCTATACAGTCACTGGGGGATATCCATACAGCCTTGCTAGAGGCAGTGCGGGCACGACAAGATCTAAGGATGTCTCTCGTGAGGAAGCTCCCGGATAGGATTGCAAATCAAGTGGTTATGTCCCCTGTTCTAACTGCCTCTTTAATGTCCCCGGAGGTGTGGAAAACAGTGTTCAACATGGCTCAGGCCTTTAAGCACAGTCCTGCCCCATCTAAGAAACCTGCTTTCAGTTTTACCAAGCCCAAACCAGTCGCAAAAGCTCAGCCTGGTGGGGCAAAGCCCTTTCATCTGCCTAAGTCCTCTTCCACCCAAAGTCAGGCTCAGTACAGATACAAGCAAGGAAAGTTTTCAGGTAATCATAAAGGACAGAAGTATCAACGACCAGGCCAGGGCCCGTCTCCGGCCAAACCCGGCCAGTCATCAAAGCATACACCACCACCACCACCAAAAAACTAGGGTCTCTCTCACTCCCAGGGCCAGTCTTACGGCGGGTGGATCAGAGGGTAATCCAGCCGGCGAACCCTTGTCTGCTAACTGGGTCGTTCCGGGCGTGTTATCGCGCATGACCATTAAACACATGGGCGAGGATGGTGGCACGCAAAGGCATCACCTGGCAGTGGCTCCGGCGACCTCGCTTACGTCAGCCGACAAAGGCAAATTTTGTTTCATTAGAGGTGGAGTCACTGATCCAAGAGATGATCGCCAAGAATGTCATCATCCCGGTCCCTCAAAATTACCCAGTATTTACGTCCAAACTCTCTCTAGTGCCCAAAAGGGACAGTGTTCAGATGAGGCCGGTCGTAGACCTGTCTTATCTGAACCTCCATATTCACAACGTTTCCTTCAGGATGCTGACAGTGAATCAAATCAGGCTAACACTTCTGCCGGAAGGGTGGATGTGTTCTTTAGACCTGACAGACGCGTACTGGCACGTCCCGGTAAACAAAAGGTTTCAACGATTTTTGGCCTTACGAATAAAGCATCAGACTTATGTCTTTCAGAGGATGCCGTTCGGATTGAACCTAGCACCTCGCTTATTCACGAAATTGGTCCGGCAAGCCCTGATGCCCATGTTAGAACAAGGGATCAGGATTTTGTGGTATCTAGACGACTGGCTGGTGGTGGCAGAGACGGAACAGTTATGCATCAATCATGTCAACATAACATTAAATCATGTAAAATCTCTAGGGTTCAAGGTAAACCCGGTAAAGTCAAACTTTGTTCCCTCACGAGTGGTCCAGTGGATAGGACTGGTCTGGGACACAGCTGCTCTCACTATGAGTCAGAGTGTGGACAATCGGAACAGGTTTCGCAAGAAACTGTTTGTTTCTTCACAGTCTGACTACGACACGGAGAGTCTGGGAATCTCTGGTCGGCTCTCTCAACTGGATTCAACTAACTGTAAAGTTGGGCCGGTTGAAAGTCAAACGTTTAATATTGGAGGGCAACATATTTTTTCCACTATTGCCGGCGGAAACATTATGGCCCATCCCAAAATTAATACACAGCTTACTAGCGGTCTGGGCGAAGAGGGAAACATTGCACTCGGTCATGTCATGGACCTCTCCTCCGCCGACGGTATGGGTAGACACGGATGCGTCAGGAACGATAGGTTGGGGCTTTCAGTCAAACCACGGGCATCAGGGTCAAGGGCTTTGGTCCCATTCAGAAACCTCCCACATCAATGTCAAAGAGTTACTAGTCCCCTTGTATTTCCTTCAGGCTCACGGCTCTACTTTACGGGACAAATCGGTGGCCTTCAGGATGGACAATCTGAATGCGGTTCACTGCATTCAGAAACAAGGGTCAACGAGATCTCGGAAGTTGCTAAACGTGTCAGAAAAGATTTTTGTTCTAGCTGGCAAGCTGAACATTCATCTTCACGCATCTTATCTCCTAGGCGTAGCAAACGTCTGGGCAGACTCTCTGTCTCGGAGACAGAGCACAACGGTAGAATGGGCGCTCAAGCAAAACATTTTCGACCAAAATTTGATTGCGGAGCCTTACCGTCCACAAGTGGATCTGTTTGCGTCCGAGGAGACTCACAAACTCCCGCTGTACCTCACCCGCCGGACAATAACGCCGGCGGGAGGACCCGACGCACTGGTGACGGACTGGAACATGTGGAGTTCCGTTTATCTGTTTCCGCCACCAGACGCTTCTCTAATGTGCCACGTAGTAAACAAACTACGGGATTATCGGGGCGTAGTCTCGTTAATCGCGCCCCTGTGGCCGGCGCAGTTGTGGTACCAGCAATTGAAAACGTGGTGCCCGAACCCGGTGTCGCTCCCGGTCGGGTATTTCCACTTAGACACGATTGGCAACCTAGAGACCTCGCTGACTTTTGCATTATGGACATTCAGGAGGCCAAGTGGCTAACACCGTATGGTAGAAACGTGACCGATAAATTCATGAATCAATATACCCAATCTACAAAGAGACAGTATCAATCACACTGGCAGTCCTTTACTTCTTGGATAATTAGAACAGAACATACCGTACCTTCGGTGGCTTTGGTTTTTCATTATTTAAACTATCTGTTCGAGCAGAAACGTCTATCTGTAGTAACGTTAAAAAATCACTTAACAGCAATTAGGATGCCATTCTTTGACCTTACAGGTCTAACCATACCACTAGCGGAGGAAAAAGGTTTCATGAGAGCATGTTTTAAACTCCGCCCACCTCCCCGTCAGCTCATGCCTACCTGGTCTCTGGACAAGGCGTTGTCTTTATTTCATTCCCGTCTGTACCAAAATACTGCAGATTTTGACTTACTTTTAAAAAGGGCAGTATTCCTTATGGCTTTGGCTACCGGGCACAGGGTATCTGAGCTGGCAGCGATGAGCAACACACCTAATTGCATAAGGTTTGGTAGGCTCAATGAGTATTCATTTTGCACCTTCCCCGGCGTTCATCGCCAAAAATGAACACAGTGAACACGTTTTTTCAGAGTTCACGGTGCCGGCGTTGAAAAGGGGAAAAGTGCACCATAATTTATGTCCAGTGCAAGCTCTAACCAAATATTTGAGAGTAGCACCTCTGAATCAACAGGGTGCTTTATGGGTAGCGAGTACGGGCCAACGCTTAATGAAACGAAAACTAGGTTTTCTCCTAATCGAAGTCATTAAAGAGAGTAATCCCGGCGTCGTGGGAAGAGCCCACGATTTACGCAAATGGGCGGCCTCTTTGCGTTTCCTTAAGAATTTTTCTGTTGAGGACATAGCGTCCACGCACCTATGGTCCTCTAATCATACGTTTTTGACTCGATACCTTTCAGTAGCTCTAGACAGACCTTCCATGCCATGTATAGCTTTAAGGCAGAGGGTCTAGGTGGCCTCTCAGTCTCTTATTGTTTAGGTTAAGAAAAGGGGGGGGGGGGTGCAGTCAGTGTAACATGTGTACGGAGCATACGAGCTGTGATACTGTATATAGGTGTTGTGATATAAAATTTCTCTGTAGTATGCATTACACTTTCTCCTCCACAATGCAGAACTTCTGCTTATCAAAATTCATTTATCCCTAGAACTACTACTCTTTGGAATTCACTTCCCTCGAATTGCTTTCCACAAACTTACAATCTACAAATGTTTAAATCCAGTTGTTACAAACATTTTATGAATGGAGGATGCCTTTAGGCACATGGACCTTTTTGTTTTATCTGTGTTTTTCCTTCCTCCGTTCATTGTCTCTTAACCCCTCCAACCCGGATGGGCTCTTGAACGCCCATAACAACCTCGGCCCGCGCAACCCGGAAGGGCTCTTGAACGCCCATTGCTTGCATGCGTGCTTTCGAATGCCGCGCGTACATTTTCGGTATCGTGGGACGGTAGGTGGCGCCACCAGGCGTAAACTCCGCCACAGCAACAGTATCTACCCCGACGCCATCATGGACAGTACGCCAAATAGTGATTCCGCTGTGTCCGATACCGTGCTTCCTACGACGCCCTTGCTTGTTCGTCGCGCCTTACCCCGACGCCATCGCCTAAATGTGTTATCTCCCGGAGGTATTGAGACGACATTGAGACTTTATGAGCGAGCTGATGCCAAGCATAATGTTGATGATGAAGTCAGTGACGACTCCAGTAATTATAAGTCGAGTGATTATGGCCATGAGAGTGATAAAGAAGAGCAATTCCTGGGATTTGCGAGAGAACATGACAGTGATGAGAGTGATGAAGGTGATGTACCAGTTGTTGAGGAAGCTGGTTTACCTAAAGACAGTGAACTTGAGAGAGTGAGCGAGTGGGAGAGTTCAAGGTCACTCACCAAATTTCGCTTAAGTGACACGACGCCAAGCCCTTCCCCTGGTAAATCGCCTTTCAAGCTACATTTGTATAAGCAGAAAATACTTGAGAAGGCGGCCGCGGCAGCTAGGGAACAAGCAAAACTACTTGGTGAGGATGAGGCTGTGAGTGAGGGTCAGCGTGGTGACCCTTCTCGTCCGCCATTGTCTCCCTTATCTACCCACGCCACCCAAGATGACCCGGATGCCCCGCATTCTTCCCCACCACCCCCACCATTGCCAAGGGTTGAGGACCCCACACTTTCGGCCTATTTGCCTCCTAGGTCCCCCGACAGGAGACATACTGCTGCCGAAAAGGGGAAAGGTAGGAAATATACCAAGAAAATTAAGAAAAGTAAGAGAGTTTTGTTCGAGGGCTCCCGCGGCGTCCACCCCGGCCGGCCCCAGCCATACGTCCCCGCAACTTTCCCCACGGTCCTCCCCACCTCTCCCGCCTTCAACATGTCTTCCTGAAGAAGTCTTTGAGCTCGCATCACCAATACCTGGCCCTAGTGACAGTGAAACATTGCTTTCTGTCACTCGTCGCAGGCCAAGGAGCCTGGGACCTCGGGGGGACACAGCCTCACCTGCCACTCCTTCCCCACCTCGCCCACCCGCACGCCGCCCACGCATCACTGGTTCCCCGCCAGATTATGTGGGGGCCACTGATGATGAAGGGCACCTCTCTCAAGACTCTGGCCATGATTACATAGGTCCACCGTCAGGGCAAGATGACCACTCTGACGATGACTATATGGACATCGACGACCCTCGACCCATCCGCTTGGCCCGGCGTCGTGCTGCCCGTCGTGCTGCCCACCGCCCTGGCCGCCGCCCTCGCCGCCCTAGGGCGCGCGCCTCCCGAGTTGGCCGTGGGCGTGCTGGGCCACCAGCTGGAGCTCCTCGTCAGCGTAGACAAGACCCATTCTACGTTTTTCAGTGGCAAGACGTAGTTGATGAGGATGCATACAACCCTGATGTGCCAGCTTTTGATGAGGTACTGGAGGGTTCAGGCGTTACCCCCAATTTTCCTGCAGGCCCCAATGCTCCACCACACGAACTGTTTGAGGCCTTCTTTGATGAGGAGGTGGTAGGCTATGTTGTCAAAGAGACAAATAAGCAGCACCAATTCCAGGTCCACTTTTTGGGAAAGGTGACCAAGGGCCACATGAGGCAGTGGACCCCAGTGACTCATAAAGAGTTCATGGTGTTCCTGGCACTCACCATGCTAATGCCTCATGTCAAGAAGCATAGGTTGCCTGACTATTGGATCACCAATGATCTGATATCCACCCCTGCCTTCGGGAAATATATGTCTCGCGACCGGTACCTTGATATCCTCGCAGCGCTCCATCTTGTCACCAACCTTGACGTCCACCTCCCAGACAAGCTGTGGAAGATTAGGACGTTGTATGAGATGATGCGAGAACGCTTCACCTCCTACTTCAAGCCCTTCCGCAAGGTCGTCATTGACGAGTCTCTTGTGCTGTTCCGGGGAAAACTCAGCTTCCGGCAGTACATCCCCTCAAAAAGACATCGCTTTGGCATAAAATTCTTTGTGCTGTGCGACTGCCAAACTGGCTATGTCCTGGACTTCCTGGTCTACAGCGGGAAGGAAGGGGACTTGCTTGTGGACCCCCTCATTGGCTTTGGCGGAGCAGTGGTGCAAGCCATGATGGACCGCTACTTTCATAAGAATCACGTCCTCTACACGGACAATTATTACACGTCCCCCACTCTCTCACAGTACCTGCATGAGCGCAAGACGGGGACTGTAGGCACAGTACGAGGGAAAAGGAAGGGCATGCCACCTTTCCCTCCAAAGACCAAAAAAGGTGATGTGTTCAAGAAGAAGTCGGGGCCCATTCTGGCTATCCACTGGCACGACCAGCGGAAGGTCAACCTCCTGACCACCATCCACAAGGGGGAAATGGTGGAGACTGGCAAGGTGGATCGCCGCACCCAGGCCAGGGTGACCAAGCCCGATGCTGTCCTGGACTACAACATCAACATGAGGCTGGTGGACAAGTCCGACATGCAGATAGGCTTCATTGACTGCCTGCGTACCTCGTGCAGATGGTACAAAAAGTTCTTTCTGCATATGGTGGACATGTCAGTTCTGAATGCCTACAACATATACAAGCTTCGGAATGTGAACACACCCATGAAGTTCAATAGCCTGCGGAGGTTCCAAAAGCAGGTGTTGACGGAGCTCCTGGAGAAGTATGCTATGCCACAGAGGGCAGTGGCACATCCTGGGCCCGCCGTTATTGACCGCTTGCAGTCTGCTCAATACTTGACTAGGCACAGGCTTGGTTCCCTGCCTCAGAATGAATCCGGAAGAACACAGCAGAAGCGGTGCCATGTCTGCTACAACAGCAGGGTGAAGCCGAGGTCAGGTAAAAAGTCAACCCTGGAGTGTGTGGAGTGCAAGGTGGCACTCTGTGCTGTAGATTGCTTCTTTGATTACCACTCCAAGCTGGAGTTCTAATAATCATACTGAAATTGCCAAATAAAATGACAATATGTACACTATAATTATATATAGGCAAAAAGTGGAAGAAAACCAATGTATTGTAATACAAAAGTCATGTATTATGAGAACATTGATACAAATACAATTACACCATAATATGTGAAAGTGACACATATGTATATACCAAGTGACATTCATATGATTAGAACCTATAGAAATATATAAATCAGTGAAAAAAGACACAATAAATTGTATATAAAACGTTTACAAATCATATAACTAAGTGAAAGTGACACAAGTACTAATATTTGATGGCCAAAGTATAATAAACACCTGTGATAACGAATAATCAGTGCCTAATACAACAATAACCTACCTCAATTACTAATAAAATGTACGGTATCGAGTGAAAATGAGCATTATCAGTGACAGTGACACTCTCTAAAGCATATTTGTCAAAGTGAAAGTGACACAAGACCTAATATTTGATGGCCAAAGTATAATAAACACCTGTGATAACGAATAATCAGTGCCTAATACAACAATAACCTACCTCAATTACTAATAAAATGTACGGTATCGAGTGAAAATGAGCATTATCAGTGACAGTGACACTCTCTAAAGCATATTTGTCAAAGTGAAAGTGACACAAGACCTAATATTTGATGGCCAAAGTATAATAAACACCTGTGATAACGAATAATCAGTGCCTAATACAACAATAACCTACCTCAATTACTAATAAAATGTACGGTATCGAGTGAAAATGAGCATTATCAGTGACAGTGACACTCTCTAAAGCATATTTGTCAAAGTGAAAGTGACACAAGACCTAATATTTGATGGCCAAAGTATAATAAACACCTGTGATAACGAATAATCAGTGCCTAATACAACAATAACCTACCTCAATTACTAATAAAATGTACGGTATCGAGTGAAAATGAGCATTATCAGTGACAGTGACACTCTCTAAAGCATATTTGTCAAAGTGAAAGTGACACAAGACCTAATATTTGATGGCCAAAGTATAATAAACACCTGTGATAACGAATAATCAGTGCCTAATACAAAATAACCTACCTCAATTACTAATAAAATGTACGGTATCGAGTGAAAATGAGCATTATCAGTGACAGTGACACTCTAAAGCATATTTGTCAAAGTGAAAGTGACACAAGACCTAATATTTGATGGCCAAAGTATAATAAACACCTGTGATAACGAATAATCAGTGCCTAATACAAAATAACCTACCTCAATTACTAATAAAATGTACGGTATCGAGTGAAAATTAGCAATATCAGTGACAGTGATACCCTAATAAACATATTTTATATAATTGGCCTCAAAATAACTAGAAAATATCAAATAAACATCACATTCTCAATATCAAACACTAAAATCGTCTAAGGGAGATAAATACTTTGGCGCGGCGAGCGGCTAGGTGCGTCGTAGCCATGGCCGAGGCGACGCGTCCGAACGCGGGAAGAATTTGCCGCCGAAAAGCACTCGTCTTCCCGCGCTCACCATTATGCAACCAGAGGGGCTAGAGACCTCTACTCAACGCCATTCGACAGAGGAAGGTTTGTGGAACATTATTCTTTTTTATTCACAACATTACATGACATATTCATTGACTTACAGAGTAGTTAACATAGGCCAAAGATCGTCAAAACACCCGGTACCGGAGCACAGTCGTAAGCTATAGCCCCCGGGGCTGGAGGGTTAAAAAAAAAAAAAAAAAAAAAAAAAAAAAAAAAAAGGAAATTGTGCTAAAGTACAATAGTAGTAAAACAACAATTCTTGTTGTAAGTAGTTTTGGCTGTGAAGCAATATAATTTTAAGAAAATCTCAGTAGTTGCGACTGCGAATTTTATTTGTTATGTAAGTACTTCTGCATAAGTACAAGAGTTCAGTACTTCTGCGAAAGTACAAGAGTTCATTTTATGTTTGGGTATATTTTTAGGAATATATCCACTAGTGTAATGGGGTTTATATGTGCACATGTAGACTTATAAGTTTTTATTTTTCACCACTTACTTTAAGTGGGGTGCCTTCTTAACTAGCAGGTCTGTGTACAGAGTCTCAGAGTTAACCCTTTTTTATTCAAGCAGGCTTCTTCGAAGCACGCTCCTGCTTGTACCCCTTTTTGAATATATATGCTGTATAAAGTTTATGCGCAAAATATATATTTTTTACAAAGTAAGAATACTATGTGGTTGTTTGATTATCTGCTTTTGCTAGAGTTATGATATGATTACGAATGTCCCCCTCCAGTCTTAGATATCAGGCATAATCGTCAATGATGGAGGGGCCACTAATAAATTATAGGTTTGACTCCTGCAAGGAGATAAAGAAAACCTAATATTTAGTTCTATATAAATTTAGATTGGGTTCTAGTCATGTGGTGATGGGCTGGTCTATCAGAGTGAGAACTGAGCGATCTCTGCCATACCCGTAGCTTAATCTGACTGTTCCTTTTACTTATATATTTTCTAAATCTCAAGTGACGGCATCTCTTCCGTGGATTGACCTCCCAATCTACCAAGATTGGAAGCCAAAGTGTCACATTTTTCCTTTGCCCCTCAACTTTCTCTTCATAATTGCTGAGAGGCACAAGGCCCTGGGTGGGGCTTTGGTTTCCCGGGCGTTTCCGCACCCTCCTCAGCTCCCCGCCATGGAGTGGCTTGTCACCCAGGCTTTATTGTGGTAGGCAGGGAGGGTTCTGTGGGGGCGCTCGGTTATGGCCTTGGTCTTGCTTCGTCTTGGTCTTGGGGCTGTTCGGCCAGGCAGCCTGGGGAACAAACAACAACAACCTAATATTTAGTAGTGGCCCCGTAATCATTGACGACTGGGGCCCTCCCGACCATCCCCTTCCCATTCGTTGATGTATTAAGGATTTTGGTTTACTTGATAGGTCAGTGAAGGAAGTATGACGCCTGAAGTCAGCGTCTGGTCAAATATCCACACAAGTACATCCACGAGTATATGGAAAGCTTATGAATAGTTATTCTTATTTTATTTTTATTTTTTATTTGTTACGAAGTTTTTTCGTAGTGAGAACCCAATTTCATAATGACAGAACCATGAGTGAGGTTGCGTGCGCTCATGATGAAGGCTCCTCAATTTTTTATGCTCTGCGCGGTAGATTCAAACTACGGTAAATGAGCGTTTGAAGAGGAGGCCTTATGTAATAGGCATAATCGTCAATGATTACGGGGCCACTACTAAATATTAGGTTTTCTTTATCTCCTTGCAGGAGTCAAACCTATAATCGTGATAGGCCGGGTGAGTAATATTGAACAAAAATTAGCCAAAATATCCCGCAGTGGCTCGTGCTTCCTTATAGAAGTGTGCTGCAGTGAATGGGTTAATATTTTGTATTTTGTGTACAGTATTTCTGAAATATAACAATCTATAATGATTAATTTTTGTGCTTAATTAAATTTGAACTATAAGTATTTCAAGCTTTAACTTGAGAAGCGCGATAGGCCTCACGGAATGGTCACAATAGCGAACGCGATAGGCCTCACAGGAGCAAGACCATAAAACCCCCCTTCCAAAACACTCCAGGGGCTCTCAAAACAAAGGAATATGTCATTAGGTGAGATAATTCCCCTCTAGTACTTCTTACCACTCATCCTCATGTGTCCCCCCCCCCCACTTTTTTCCCCCTCCTCAATTATCGGCTTTTATTCCTATTCTTTCCCTCATTTATCGGTTATTTTCCGCATGAGTTATTGCCAGGCGGGCTGGGAGTCAGCAGTGAATCATTTAGAGACCCTATAGCAGTGTGAGAACTCTCTCGGGGAGCTCAGTTGCATGCAAGGCGTTGCAGAGGGAGGGTGTATGTGTCCTGAATTTCTGTTACTATTTTGATATATTTAATCATTAAACTTAAGTTTTGTAATTTTACACCCTGTTTTATTTTAACCTGTTGGAGTGACCTTAGATTATGTTTATAATAATTTCAGCAGTGTATGTTGGGTCTCTCTCACCTCGTAACAATACCCACTTTGAAAATAAACATAATTCAAAAGATTAGTATGGCAATTATGATTTTTTATCTTCAGGACCAAGATCTAATGTCATCAAGTATTTTCTTGGCTCATGCAGCATTGTATTCTACATACAAGATTTTAAAGGTGTCTTAACCCATTGGTTGCGGGGAACGTTCTGGAACGCCATAGCAATTTATAGGCTCTTAAAGCCTGTGGAGACGAGTGCGAGTGAGCGGGAGCGCGGCAGGCCTCCATCTGCTCTCCAGCCAGGCGGCCGGGGCACTGATGGATATCAGCCATGTCTCGCTAGACATATGCAGCGCTGCCAAAGGCAAATGTAGTGTGATATTGCTCATTATTAGCGAATATTTGCCAATGAGAAAATCCCCGAGGATTGGTAAAAAAGTGTAATAGTAAATATATACAAAGGAAAAGGGGATGCGTTAGATAGAGGTAATTATAGGGGCCTGAAAATGCCTGACCAAATCATGAAGGTCTGTGAGAGAGTCTTTGAGGGTTTGATCAGGCAAAGCATCTCCATTGATGATATGCAGTTTGGTTTTGTGCCAGGACGTGGTACAACCGATGCTATCTTCATAGTCAGGCAGATACAGGAAAGATGCTTACTAAAGGCAGGGATCTTTATTTTGTGTTTGTAGACCTGGAGAAGGACTTTGACAGGGTGCCTAGAGATGTTGTGCAGTGGGCTATGAGGAAACTTGGTGTGGAAGAGTGGCTGGTGCGTGTGATAATGAAGATGTACGAGGATTCGCGAACTGCGGTGAGGGTGGAAGGTGTACTGAGTGATAAGTTCACAGTCCGTGTTGGAGTTCATCAGGGTTCAGTGTTAAGCCCCCTCCTCTTTATTATGGTCCTGGAGGCACTGTCTAGAGCTTTTAGAGGCGGACTCCTGTGGGAACTGTTTTATGCAGATGATTTAGTCCTAATAACTGACAATATGGAAGATGGAGAGAGGGCATGGCGAGCAAGGGTTTAAGAGTCAATATTAACAAAACCAAGGTTATGCATTGTAGATAGAGACGAGGCAATAAGGAAAAGAGCGGTGCATACCCATGTGCAGTGTACGGAAAGGGTGTGGTCGCTAACTCAATTCGATATAGCATCTGTCGATGTTGGGTACACCATGGGAGTAAGCGCTGTAGTAGAATAAAAGGACCCCTGCTGAAGGATAAGTCAGAAATAGAGAAATTTGAGTGCGTAGTGTGCAAAGGCGAGCTTGTGTTAAGTGATGAGCCTGTGGCTGTGAACTTTGGAAATGAGTCTTTGGAGCTGGTGGACAAGTTTTGTTACCTAGGAGATACCATCTCTGCCAGTGGTGGGGCCGAGGCTGCCACTGTCGCTAGAATTAGATGTGGCTGGGGGACGTTCAGAGAACTGCTGCCAATTCTGACCATGAAAAGAATGCCTCTCCCCCTGAAGGGAAAGGTGTATGCCTCATGTGTTAGAAGTGCAATGACGTATGCCTCAGAAACATGGGCTGTTAAAGTAGAGGATGTCAACAGAATGGAACGTAATGAGATGAGAATGGTGAGATGGATGTTTTGGGGCCAGGCTGCAGGATATAATAACAAATTATGAGTTGAGGAGACGTTAAGGTATAAAGAGTATTAGCGAGGTGATGCGTACTAGTAGACTGGGATGGTATGGACAGGTGGAGAGAATGGATGAACAAAGTTGGGTGAAAAAATGCAGGTCTGTGATTGTGGAGGGAGCTGCACCAAGGGGTGGACCGAGGAAGACCTGGGATCGGACTATACGTGCCAATCTCAAATCCAAAAACTTGACAAGTGAAGCAGCCCTTAACCCGGCAGCTGCAGGGAGACTCTTAAGAGGTTTTACTGGGCGACTGCGGGGAGACTCAAGATCCAAGGCCTAAAAAAAAACTTTTAAAAGGCTCCAGTAGCACTTGATTTTTTTTTTTCCATACCTCATATCACTTCTCCACATCTGTCAAAGTCCCCTCCTTCCCCCTTTCCTCCCTTTTAAATTATCACCTATTTTTCTCTTATTCCTGTAATTATCGGTTTATTTATGGCGCCAAAAGAGAGAGAGAGAGAGAGTAGTAGCCCAGCTACCTCCAGTCTCTCACCAGACCTCGCGAGAGGTGGGGTTGCCTCGCTCTGCTCCACATTTCATGACTGGACCGCTCCGTATTTATTCGAGATTTTGACCATCTAAACACTATTCCCACTTGTTTTATTGTTGTAACATGTTACTATCTTCATGTTAAACGTAAAATAGGCGCATATGGATAAGTATTAATTATATTTATGGTAAATTAACGATTTTAGTGAGGAATGTATCTAAATATCTACGCACAGGGGTATGGTGTATACTACAGGGGCTTCGCAGCCGAGAGGTTAACAGGGTTGCCTGGAACGCCGCCATTAGGACAAGAGACTGAAACTGCACGTATGTGTGGAGCACTCAGTCTTAAAATGTTATGTATGTATGTAATGTCTATGGTCGCGCTGCGGATGAACCCCGCGCGCTACAAAGTTTGTTCTAGTGTCATTTTGAAGCTATTTTCTTCTAGTTTTTGGCTAAATACATTTACTTTAATTCAGACGCTTGCCTAACCCGCCAAGCGCGCCTATGGCCTGTGACGAACGTAGTTATATGCAAATTAATTACCCAATATTTTGACAGAATTCTTTATATCTACCATATAATAGCATAATTTATTTTCCATGAGCACTTATTTTACTAATATGATGAACATATGAACCTTGAAGAGTGATAAAATAAGCGGGGAAAGCATTTGGGTGGTAAAAAACGTGAATATTTGCCACCCGGTCGTATCCTCAGGCGGGAGCCGGCGAGACATACATCTTCCCACTCCAAGGTCTCTCTCTTTACTGAGCCAAGCGGGCGATGTGTCAGTGTTATATAACAACTCTTACGCAACCCACTTGTGCTACAAAACCGCGGGAGATAAATTCACACAAAAAATAACCGATAAATTATGAAAATAAGAGAAAAAATAGGTAATAATTGGGGAGGGGAGAAAAAGGAGGGGTGAGAAACATATGGAGGGGAAAGGGGGGGGGGGGTGAGAAACATATGGATGAGTGTTAGGAAGTACTAGAGAGGAAGGCAAAAATGTAGTTACCGGGTGTACCGCCCGTCTTGTTTACACTATGCGGACGCTCACCATCATGTTCCCGTCTATTTTGACTGCCTTTGGATACAAAAATACATTACCCTAACCAAACAACCTAACCTAACCTAACCTAGTATTATAGATTTATAAGTATTTATTTTATTAGAAGTATTTATAGATGATTTATGTTGTATGTCGGTAGTGGTACACCCGGTAACTACATCCATCCCGAGAGGAATTACCTCACCTAATGACATATTCCTTTGTTTTGAGAGCCCCTGGGGCATTTTAGAAAGCGTTTTCCATGGTCTTGCTTCCGTGAGGCCTATCGCATTCGCTATTTTTGTATTTGTTTTTTTCTATGTGATTGAGGGAGGCAAAAGGCAGAACTGCCTATAGTGAGTGCCTCCCCCATAGTTGAAAGAGTGACAGGGCCAAAATCAAGGGACGTTCGAGCCAAAATGCCTGGACACACAGAGTTTGAAGCAATTTAAGTCATAGGAAGAGGGAAAGACTGATTATGGGAGAGAGTTCCAGAGCTCAGCTGTCGGGTTAATCAGTCAGGAGTGCCTGAATGAGCCCTAATATAGCGGAAATATGCCTGCACCGTAAGTGTTAATCTGTCTATGTTACAAATCTTAGAATTAATCTTATAATTATCTGGTACTAAAATTGGCTATTATATTCCACATTCTGAAGTACAGTACAATACAGGAAAGAAAGCTGCCCCTCAAATAGCCATGGGGTAAAAACCGCATTGACCAAGGGAAGCAAAACAATTTCAAGTAATCACATATTGTCTGAACCAATCTAATTACGCGCAATACAGTAGGGAGGTAGGCTACATGCAACCATTATATTAAGTCTTTAAAGTAGCACAGCATATTTCTTTAAGGAAACAAAATAAACTTTTCATGCTAAGTTTTGATGGTGTAATGGAGCACAAAATAGCAGGAGGTAATATAATCTCAAAAAGTTAAGCAATGTCTAGACATACAATATAAAAAGCTTGACAAGATTGCACCCAAATCTGTTTATGGATATGTTGGTCACATATATTGTACAGAAAATGTGTCGGAGAGGATAATCACCGAATTTCTTCATAACTCTTAAGGTTCCTATACTCATACTGGTTTTATCTTGATATCAACATTCAACACATACACACACCTTTACAATTTTACACACACAACTACATATTATAATGAACTAGATCATTCACATGTATCTTAAACACACACCACTGCATTATACACACACAAACATTCATCTGTGCACATACAACTACATAATTATACATTAGGCTTACACATGATTACAGTATACAGACATACACTTTATTACACACTCTATCCCTCAAACCCTTAGAACTATGGAGATGAGACTTGGGTGGAGTCCACAATATGTTAGCAAAACCAATTAACCCTTTCACGCATGTGTGGACGTAGGGGTTGCCGAAACTAAACGTTTCTAAACACCCCTGATGGTCACAAAGGTTTAAAAGTATCCCAGAATAGGCTCCACCGGATGGATGGGACTCATCAACCGGGTGGATGGGACACGTCAGCCTTGTTCAGCAACCCATCTAGGAGAGCCAACCTTATAAAAATCCAAGTGGATGGGACCATGGAGGTAGAATATTAAGAGGGAGGGAGGGCGAGTGGTGGGAAAGTGACGCCGGTGTCAGTGACTGGCTGCCATCTTTGTATTGGCAGAACAGTATGACCTGACCACTCCTTGACCTGGCTGAGTTGAAGCTTTGGGCGATTTTTATATAATTATTTCTTATCAGTATTTTCGTTTACATTTTCATTACTTAGTTAAATATGAATGAGTCAATGCTAGCACAATTATATGTAGCTAATAAATATGAAATATATCACGATGATGATGAAAATAGGCACATAAACTGCCTGCCGTGAGGCAGGCGACTATAGTCGAACAGGGAACACTAAGTTTTTTGTGCTAATCCTTACCTTTGGATACCCTTGGATGTGTTCACCGCTCCTCTAGCGGCACCAAGGAGCGCGACGCCCCTCGTTATGGGTGGTGATTTGGTGCAGTAGACTGTTTGAAGCGACAGCTCGCTCCCTTGCGAGGATGGGCTCGTCTGGCAATTTTTGCAGTTCGACATCTAGGGCTCTCTTGAAGTTGTCTAACGAGATGTCCCTCATGTCTCTTACTCGCCGTGGGAGTTTGTTGAAGAGACGTGGGCCTCTGTGTGATAACCAGCCCTCTTGCAGAGAACCCATAGCACCCCTGTTATTCATCCGGGGGATTTCGCATTCCCAGCCTCTCCTATCACTGAATTTCATGACTATCGGAGTATGTAGGTTTGGTACTAAACCCTCTGCGATTTTCCACGTGTATTATTAGGTAACGTTCTTCTACGTTCCAGTGAGTACAGATTCAGTGCTCTTAAACGCTCCCAATAGTGTAGATGTTTTATCGAACTTATATGCGAAGTGAAATTTCTTTGTACACTCTCTACGTCATTTATTTCACCTGCTTTGTATGGGGATGTTAATACGCTACAGTATTCAAGCCGCGGTAGCACTAGAGATTTGAAGAGCGTTATCATAGGCAATTCACCGCGTGTTTTAAAAGTACGCAGAATCCAACCCGTTAGACGTTTCGCAGCCGCCACTTTGACCTGGTTATGTACTTTGAAACCCATATTTTCAGACATTAATACCCCAAGGTCTTTCACACTGTCTTTCCGTTCTATTATGTGGTTAGATTCTGTTAAGTAATTTGTAATTTCTTTAACCCTCCAGCCCCGGCTACGCATTACATAAATATTGGCCGAAACCCGGGTGTTTTGGCCGAAAAATGTCTAGGCTAGGCTACCGTATCATTGCTATGCTGACTGCTTCCCGCATTCCCGCGCATCCCCAAGCGTAGCTGTGTTATTTACCTGTAGAATGGCGTTAAGTAGAGCTCTCTAAGTCAACTGGTTGAGTTGTGATGATGATTTCAGTGGAGATAACTTACAGCAACAACAGCCACTTTACAATACTTTTCGATACTTAACAACAACATACAGGCACACACGAACAAGCGACGCTCTCCTTCTTGTGGCCGGAGATGCGGGGCGTCGGTCCAGCCGGCTGTTGTTTACATGCGTCGGACTGACGCCTCGCACACCAAGCTCACAGGCTTTCAACCACTGGTACAATGTTGTACCACCCGGGTTCCTGGGGGCAAAACATAATGGTACACACTTGTACCATCCGAGTTTGAAGGGTTAACACCATTATTATCTCCGTACCGTATTAATTGGAATTTTTCCTCATTGCATTGCATGTTGTTTTCCCTGGTCCACTGGAACACTACATTCATGTCTTCCTGCAGTCGGCCCGTGTCCTCTTGTGAGTTTACTATCTTGCTTAATTTTGTGTCATCAGCAAAAGACGACACCGTACTGTGTCTGGTGTTGGTATCTATGTCGCAAATTAGTATGAGGAACAGAAGGGGCGCTAGCACTGTTCCTTGGGGCACTGAACTTTTGACATCCGAAGGCTCAGAAGTGACTTGGTTTACTGCTACCGATTGTTTTCGGTTTACGAGGAAATTGTATATCCACCGTCCGATTTTCCCAGTTATACCTTTTGCTTTCAGTTTGTGGGCTATTATACCATGGTCACATTTATCAAATGCCTTAGCAAAATCGGTGTAAATGACATCCACATTTTTCTTTTCTTCTAGTGCTTTAAGAATTTTGTCATAGTGTTCCAAAAGTTGTGAGAGACATGATCTTCCCGCTCTGAACCCATGTTGACCGGTGTTGTGTAGTTCATTTGCCTCCATGAATGTTGAAATTTTGCTTCGCAGGACTCACTCGAAAACTTTAATGATGTGAGAGGTTAGAGCTACCGGGCGGTAGTTTTTGGGTAGTGCTTTACTCCCTCCTTTATGCAGTGGGGCAATTATTGCGTTTTTCAAGCTATCTGGTATGTCACCAGTGTCTAGACTCCTTCTCCACATTATAGCCAGGGGTTTTGAGAGGTTTTCCTTACATTTTTTCATTAGGATCGAATTCCAAGAGTCCGGGCCTGGTGCCGAGTGGGATGGCATGTTGGAAATGGCCTCTTCTATGTCTTTTGGACCGAAATCAATATCCAGCATCTGAGGGGTTTCCGTGGGGGAGGTTTCCATAAAAAAAAAAAAAAAAATATATATATATATATATATATATATATATATAATTATATATATATATATATATATTTTTTTTTTTTTCTTTTTTCTTTTTTTTTAAAGTGTATTAAAAGCTCATTGCTGGTATGGCCTCTTCCACTTGAGTTTTATAATCATTTATATATAGTGCAACAAGAACTACATATATGTAACTAATTATTTCTGGCTACCCAGAATTTAATATACAGTAAAAGTCCGTTAATCCGACGACCGATGATTCGAATCTCCCAATAGTCCGAATTTTTCAATTTGAGGCCAAATCCGAATTCACCCGATGGTCCGAATTTCAAGAAGTCCCAAAGTCCCCTTTTTGAGGCATTAGGCCACTCAAATGACACATAATGGAGCACACACATATCATATGTTCATGAATTCACTTTAAAAGTTTACCATTGTCATTGTAGCCTATTACCTACTTCAAAACATTCAGATTAATGGTCAAAGGAAGCTACTGATATAAACGTAAACACCTTCTTCTTCTTCTTCCACATCATCTGCTAGAGAGTTTGTTTTGCTCTTGAATGCATCCTTGGGACGCTCCGATGCGCTACTGGCTTGCACCGCATTTTCTGCAAGCGCATTCAGTCTTGAGCTTGAAAACGCACCTTTGGACGTATTAGTCTTGAGCTTGAAAACGCACCTTTGGACGTTCCGATACGCTACTATTTATAGTTCAGTGATCGGAGCGTCCCAAGGGTGCTTTCAAGACAACAAGACAAGGGTGCTTTCAATACAATATAATATAACAGAGCACGTCACAAAAGGAAAATCACAAAAGGAAAATTACAAGAACCTCTCAGGGAAGTGCCGTTGTTAAGGCATTAACAAGCTCCCGAACCACATCTGATCTTCAAGAGCAAGACAAACTCACTAGTAGACGGAAGAAGAAGAAGATGTTTATATCAGCAGATTCCTTTGACCATTAATCTGAATGTTTTGAAGTAGGTAATAGGCTACAATGACAATGGTAAACTTTTGAAGTGATTTCATGAACATATGATACAGTATATGTGTGTGCACCATTGTGTCATTTGGGTGGCCTAATGTCTCAATGTTTTCGTCATACACAGGTTCATAGGGGTAAAGTCCGATAATCCGAAAAATCCACTAATCCGAACGAGGGCCGGTCCGTTGCCCTTCGGATTAACGGAAGTTTACTGTAGTTAGTATCATTCTAACCCTAAACTATTAAATCCCTCCTACCCTTATTATTACCTTTTAGACATCTACTTAGTTAGTATCTAGGATTACTTCAAACCTCAGATTTTGTCGAGAACAAAAACAAGCCTCAGAATCACAAAACGGACACAAAAACAGTAGGTTGGGAACTTCAATAACAATAGGTCTGACTGGGATTTGTAGATTTAATGACACCAGCAGAATGTCTAATCTTAATAACAGAAACCATGACCCAAATCTGTAGCCACCATATACCTGCAAGACAAACAAAACGAATAAGCAAACAAGATCGGGAAAGGAGGAGGCTGTACAGAAGAAGAAAATTACTCACACAAAGACGCACACATCAAAATCTACAGGATAGGCAAAAGGTCGAAATAGATAGAGAAATTGTGGAAATTGAACAAAGGCTAAGAATATCATATGAACTACAACATATGGAAGAGGAGAGGAAAGCTATTGCAGGTCTATCTATCTATTGCCTGACGCCGTGATCCCCGAAGGGGTGGCCACGAACGAACCGCCCCCACGCACCTCTGTCCCCAGTCAGTCGACGCCCCTCCCCCCAACCAGCACCGCCTTCGTTCATGTAGTTCCTCACTCCATCCTTCCACCTCATATTCGGTCTACCTCTCCCCCTCTGTCCCTCCACCTCGCTCTCGTACACCCTCTTAGTCATTCTCTCGCTTTCCATACGTTCCATATGGCCGAACCATCTCAAGTTGTTCCTTTTCACACTTTCCAGCACATCTACCTCCACACCACACCTCCTTCTTACTTCCTCATTAGTCTGTCTATCCCTCCATGTAACTCCGCACGCACTCCTTAAGTAATTCATTTCCACTGCTCTCACTCTTGGTCTGAGTCTCTCAACCAACGTCCATGCTTCGCTTCCGTAAGTCAGTGTCGGGATTACCACACTGTCATGCAAGGACTTCTTCACTTCCATACTGACCACCCTATTTCTTGTTACTGCTTTTAGCGTTCCTACAACCCTCTTCCCCTGTTGTACCCTCTCCCGCACCTCTTCATCCATAGTCCCATCTTTACTCAACACACTGCCCAGATACTTAAAAGAGTTGACGATCTCCATAGCCTGACCGTTCAGCTTCACCTCACACTCTGTGACTTCACCCCTTTCGAAGACCATAACCTTGCTCTTCCCCGTATTTACCTTCAAATTCCGTTTTTCGCACACTGTTCCAAACTCATTTACCAGACCCTGCAACTCCCATTCATTATCACTCATCAGAACTGTATCATCCGCAAACAGCAGTATAGGTAGCTTCCACTCAATTCCCTCCCTTTTCAGCGATACACCAACATCCACTGCTCTTGATAGTATTTCTTTCATAACTCCATCCATATATACAGTAAACAACCACGGGGACATCACACACCCCTGTTTCAAACCAACATTCAGGTCAAAGAACTCGCTCTGCTCACTCTCCACACGTACTGCCGCCTTTGCACCCTCATACATGCTCTTCACTGCTTTCAGCAACTTGCCCTCTACTCCGTATATTCTAAGTACTTTCCACAAACCTTCTCTATCCACTCTGTCATAGGCCTTCTCTAAGTCCATAAAGGCAACATACACCTTTTGTTTCTTCTCCAGATACTTCTCCACAACACAATTCAGGGTAAAAATCTGATCTACACATCCTCTTCCCTTCCTAAAACCTCCCTGCTCGTCGCCTATCCATTTCTCCGTTCTCACTCTCACTCTCTCAATCACTACCCTACTGTATACCTTCCCTACTACGCTTAGAAGACATATTCCTCGGTGGTTACCACACACTCCTCTTTCCCCTTTGCCCTTATATAGGGGGACTATTATGCCAGTCTTCCAGTCATCGGGTGCACTCCCCTTCTCCCATGCTAGTTTGCACATTTTCCATACCCATTCTATCACTATCTCACCACCATACCTCAACATTTCCCCACACACTCCATCTGTTCCTGGTGCTTTCCCCAACTTCACTCTTTTCATGGCTTCCCACACTTCTGACCTCCTGATCCCCACCTCCTCCTCCACTACTTCTCTTCTTCTCCCTCCCATACCATATCCAGCTATGTTTGCTGGCTCTTCATTCCTTTCATTTAGCAACTCACTGAAGTACTCCCTCCATCTTTCGACTCTCTCTTGCTTCTCGGCTAGCATTCTCCCATTCTTATCTTTCACACCCTTACTGTTTCCCTTGCTACCTTCCCTAACTTTCTTGACTTCTTTCCAGAACAGTTTCTTACTCTCCCTCCATTTTACACTCAGATTCCTTCCAAATTCCTCATCTACTCTTCTCTTACTTTCCTTCACTACTCTCTTCACCACCCTCTTACTCTCCACGTACCTCGCTCGTTTCTGCCTCTCGGAATCTTCATTCCCTCTACTACCCAACCACTCTCTATATGCTTTCTTCTTTTCTTCCACAGCTATTCTTACCTCTTCTGTCCACCATGCTGTACCTTTCACTCCCCTCCCTCTTCTCCTCACTCCACACACCTCCTCACATGCTGCACAGATCTCATCCTTAAACACCTTGCTCATCTCCTCCACTTCCTCCATAACTTCCAGGTCGAACCCACCTAGTCGTCTTTCCACTGCTCTCCTGTACTCCTCCCTGACTTCCTCCTCCTGCAACCTCTCCACCCTCCTCACCATTCCACCCTCCTCTCGCCTCCCTCCCGCTCTCCTCACCCACTTCTTTTGTATCCTAACCTTAGCTACCACTACATAATGATCAGACAGACCCCCTCCAATACCCCTATACACCCTAGCATCCATCACAGATTTCTTCATTCGTTCATCCACACATACATAATCAATCAATGACTTTCGTTCCACCACTGTCTTATCCTTCATCGTCAACATCCGTTTCCACGTGTACCTGTGGATCATTCTGTGTCGGAAGAAGGTGTTGGCTATCCACAGCCTCCTCCCCACACATACGTCCACAAGTGCACTACCATTCCCATTCACCTCTGATGGTACCTCCCACCCTCCCACCACTCCCTCAACTTTCCTATCACCCACCTTACCATTCATATCCCCAATCAGAAATATTCTTTCGTTCTTGTCAAACTTCTCCAGGCACGCCTCCACATTCATCCAGAACTCCTCTTTCTTTCTTTCAAGTATATCCTCTGTCGGGGCATACACGCATACAATCACCCACGTTTGTATTCCTACTTTCATTCTCACCCACACAATCCTTGAACCCACAGACCCATACTCTCTTACACATTCCTTCCATTTGCTATAAAGGAAAATTCCAAATACTGTACTTCTTTTCATACGCCAAACAAAAGGTTAAAACAACATCAAACATCGGCCCACTGAGCAAAGGGGACGGCTCTTTCACAGGGGACAAAAAGGAAATGAGCGAACTCTTAAGCAGGCAGTATGAAATGGCATTCAGTGAGCCTGATGAAACAAAAGTCATCAGAGACCAAAATATATTTTTCATGGAAACCTCCCCCACGGAAACCCCTCAGATGTTGGATATTGATTTCGGTCCAAAAGACATAGAAGAGGCCATTTCCAACATGCCATCCCACTCGGCACCAGGCCCGGACTCATGGAATTCGATCCTAATGAAAAAATGTAAGGAAAACCTCTCAAAACCCCTGGCTATAATGTGGAGAAGGAGTCTAGACACTGGTGACATACCAGATAGCTTGAAAAACGCAATAATTGCCCCACTGCATAAAGGAGGGAGTAAAGCACTACCAAAAAACTACCGCCCGGTAGCTCTAACCTCTCACATCATTAAAGTTTTCGAGCGAGTCCTGCGAAGCAAAATTTCAATATTCATGGAGACAAATGAACTACACAACACCGGTCAACATGGGTTCAGAGCGGGAAGATCATGTCTCTCACAACTTTTGGAACACCATGACAAAATTCTTAAAGCGCTAGAAGAAAAGAAAAATGTGGATGTCATTTACACCGATTTTGCTAAGGCATTTGATAAATGTGACCATGGTATAATAGCCCACAAACTGAAAGCAAAAGGTATAACTGGGAAAATCGGACGGTGGATATACAATTTCCTCGTAAACCGAAAACAATCGGTAGCAGTAAACCAAGTCACTTCCGAGCCTTCGGATGTCAAAAGCTCAGTGCCCCAAGGAACAGTGCTAGCGCCCCTTCTGTTCCTCATACTAATTTGCGACATAGATACCAACACCAGACACAGTACGGTGTCGTCTTTTGCTGATGACACAAAATTAAGCAAGATAGTAAACACACAAGAGGACACGGGCCGACTGCAGGAAGACATGAATGTAGTGTTCCAGTGGACCAGGGAAAACAACATGCAATTCAATGAGGAAAAATTCCAATTAATACGGTACGGAGATAATAATGGTGTTAAAGAAATTACAAATAACTTAACAGAATCTAACCACATAATAGAACGGAAAGACAGTGTGAAAGACCTTGGGGTATTAATGTCTGAAAATATGGGTTTCAAAGTACATAACCAGGTCAAAGTGGCGGCTGCGAAACGTCTAACGGGTTGGATTCTGCGTACTTTTAAAACACGCGGCGAATTGCCTATGATAACGCTCTTCAAATCTCTAGTGCTACCGCGGCTTGAATACTGTAGCGTATTAACATCCCCATACAAAGCAGGTGAAATAAATGACGTAGAGAGTGTACAAAGAAATTTCACTTCGCATATAAGTTCGATAAAACATCTACACTATTGGGAGCGTTTAAGAGCACTGAATCTGTACTCACTGGAACGTAGAAGAGAACGTTACCTAATAATATACACGTGGAAAATCGCAGAGGGTTTAGTACCAAACCTACATACTCCGATAGTCATGAAATTCAGTGATAGGAGAGGCTGGGAATGCGAAATCCCCCGGATGAATAACAGGGGTGCTATGGGCTCTCTGCGAGAGGGCTGGTTATCACACAGAGGCCCACGTCTCTTCAACAAACTCCCACGGCGAGTAAGAGACATGAGGGACATCTCGTTAGACAACTTCAAGAGAGCCCTAGATGTCGAACTGCAAAAAGTGCCAGACGAGCCCATCCTCGCAAGTGAGCGAGCTGTCGCTTCAAACAGTCTACTGCACCAAATCACCACCCATAACGAGGGGCGTCGTGCTCCTTGGTGCCGCTAGAGGAGCGGCGAACACATCCAAAGGTATCCAAAGGTAAGGTAGGTGTTAGAAGGGTCAATGCGAGACACTCTTAGGAGCGCTTAGGTACTGAAAAGGTACTTGCTGGATCTTGATACCTAATGGTGGCACAGACCCGGATGGGTTTTTCCCTCTCTTTTTTAAAAAGGTTGCAGTGGTCTTGGCACCTAAATTGGCAGTGGTGTTTAGGTTGCTTTTGAAATCAGGTAGTTTTCCTCTTTGCTGGCGTAAGGCTATTATCACTCCTATTCCAAAGGGAAATACTGCCTCATCATCTCCTAATGACTATCGCCCTATCTCCATTACACCTATCCTATCCAAGCTCTATGAGAGGCTTTTGTCCAGATGCCTTTCCTCTTATTGTAATAGTCATAATTTGATACCAAACTCACAGTTTGGTTTTCGTAAGGGACTGGGTACATGTGATGCACTTCTGACACTCACCCATGACTTGCAATCTTCATTGGACCAGGGACATGAGTCTCGCGTCGTGGCTATTGACTTTAGTTCTGCTTTTGATTTAGTCAACCATAAAGCACTTCTGTTTAAGTTACAGCTCATTGGTATTGGTGGCAATTTTTTAAGGATCTTTGAAGATTTTTTGACGAAAAGATCTCAGTCTGTGGTCACTGTTGTTTCTGGTGTTCCACAAGGCAGTGTCCTTGGGCCTTTGCTTTTTATTATTTTTACTGCTGACCTGTGTTCCGAGCTTGAAAATAAACTAATCTCCTATGCTGATGATACAACTTTATATGCGTCAATTGCATCACCAATAGATCGACACGTAATTGCTACTGCTCTGAATAGGGATTTAGCCAAAATTACATCATGGTGTGAACTTTGGGGCATGAAACTTAATGCTAGTAAAA
The DNA here is from genome assembly GCA_032716605.1 of Paralithodes platypus. Lineage (NCBI taxonomy): Eukaryota > Metazoa > Arthropoda > Malacostraca > Decapoda > Lithodidae > Paralithodes > Paralithodes platypus. The sequence continues at coordinate 1,585,507 of CM064499.1, read as the reverse complement.
CACACTCCCATTATCATCAGCAGATCTCGTACCTTGGATCCTCCCCATCCTTATCTACAAGTTTCTGGCGAGCAAATTGAGAATGTGGATACTCTGCGTTTGTTAGGAGTTACTCTTGATCCCAAACTTACTTTTGAAAAGCATATTCGTTCTTTCTCCTCTTCCATTTCCCAAAAAATTGGTCTGCTTCGCAAGGTTTATAAAACATTTGCTTGTGACGCCACAGTTATCAAGTCTTTTTATGCTTTTATTTTGCCACATTTCGAGTACTGCTCACCTGTCTGGTTGTCAGCAGCTGACTGCCATCTCAAGTTGCTTGACAGGTCGCTAAATTCCATCAGTTTTATTCTACCTAATTTGTCTCTTGATCTGTGTCATCGACGTAAAGTTGGTGCCCTTAGTCTTTTATTTAAAGTTTTTAACAACCCTCAGCATCCCTTACATGGGGTTCTGCCTGGGCCCTATGTCCGGGCTCGTGCAACTAGATTCACAAGCAATCTTAATTATCTTGCCATGAGCCGTGTTAATTTTTCTACTACTGTATAAGGTTGAGGAGTTGACAAACTTCAGGGCAAATATGGAGTGCCATACTCGATCGCTAGACACCCTAGGGCTTACCACGCAGGAAATGATAGTCATTATCTTGCGTCAGAAGCTTCCTATGGCAATACTTGATAAGGTAAGATCATTTGAGCTGGGAGAGTTCAAAACTCAGTTCAGTAAGGAAATCAATAATCTACAGTTGAACAAAGGGAGAATGTATGTGTCGGGAGGGAGTGAGAATGTGGAGAAGAGGGGAACAGTAAGCACGACAGTGGGGACTAAAGAAAAGAAAGAGGGAGCGTATAAGAAACCTGCTCAGATTCTATGTAAGCTATGTAACAACAAACATAAATGGAGTTTCTGCGTAAAATACCCAACAAATGAGACAAAACTAGCACAGGCGAAAAGATTGAAGCTATGTGTGGGTTGTCTAAGTGGGAAACATGGTAAGCAGGGACAATGTACTGCTACATATTTAAGGCCCTGTCGCCACTGCAAAGGACATCACTTTGATAAGTTGTGTCCTACTGCAGATAAAGTCAAAGACGTCAAAACAGAGGGTACTACAACTGTGGCACTAGGTAGCACGCAAGACACCACTATATTGTCCACAATACAGATTCCCATGGAAGGTAATGACAGTAACAAAGTTTGTCCGGTACTTCTGGATCAAGGGTCTCAACGTTCCTTTATAAAGAGGTCCGTACTAGTGGGATTGAAGCACCGAATCGTAGGGGCTGAGACTCTTCGATTACAGGGCTTCACAGGGGTTACTGATAAGCAAGACTATGAGATAGAGGGCGGGAGCCCAACCCCGAAAGGGGTTGAAATAGGGGAGCTATCCCCCCGCCAAAGGCGGCTTTCTAGGGCCTTTCCTAGCTGATGCTGAGAGGATTGGGTTCTAGTCATGTGGTGATGGGCTGGTCTATCAGAGTGAGAACTGAGTGATCTCTGCCATACCCATAGCTTACTCTGACTGTTCCTTTTACTTATATATTTTCTAGATCTCAAATGACGGCGTCTCTTCCGTGGATTGACCTCCCAATCTACCAAGATTGGAAGCCAAAGCGTCACATTTTTTTCCTTTGCCCCTCAACTTTCTCTTCATAATTGCTGAGGGGCATAGGGCCCTGCTTTGGTTTCCCGGGCATTTCTGTCGCCCTCCTCAGCTCCCCGCCATGGAGTGGCTTCGGTCACCCATGCTTTATTGTGGTCGGCTGGGAGGGTTCTGTGGGGGCGCTCGGTTATGGCCTTGGTCTTGCTCGGGGCCTTGGGGCTGTTCGGCCAGGCAGCTTGGGGAACAACAACAACAACAACAACTATGAGATAGCGGAGATTTCATAGTTCTACCGTAAAAACCGGTACTTTATGACTTGTATCATAGTAGACACCCTACCAGAATATGTATCTGTAGGTGTGAAGAAGGTGGAACACGCATTACGTAGCAATGGGGTTAACTTGTCAGATCCCATGGGAAATCAGAGTGAGGTGCATGTTCTACTTGGTGTGGATCATTATTATGAAGTAGCATACCCTGGATTTTAAAAGATGTGTGGTGTAATTTTAATCCCCACTAAATTTGGATATTGCATGAGCGGAAAGGTGCATACTACACAGTCAAAGGTCCTGGTCGACACGGTCTCGATATATAGAGTCAATGTAACCGCGGCAGAGGAGTTGGGAAGGGAGGATTCCCAACCTAGTGACCCTAAGATGGCTGCCGAGTTCGACCTGGAACGACTGTGGAGATTGGATCACATAGGCATTAATCCTATGGAGACTGATTATGACTCGGAAGTTGCGCTACAAAGGTTTGACGAGTCTGTGTGCTACTGTGCCTCAGACAAGCAATATAAAGTTAGTTTACCCTGGAAGAACAGTGAGATAAGCCTGTCTACCAACTATGGTTTGGCATTAGGTCGCTTGCGCGCATTACAGCGTAAATTGTCTAACGAACCGAGCACGCGCCAGGCATATGACGATGTATTTCGGAGTTATGAAGATAGGGGCTTTATTGAGAGAGTCGATGTCAAGGAACCGTTTAAGAAGGGTAGGGTTCACTATCTGGCCCATCATGGGGTAAGGAAAGACAACGTCACCACACCAATACGGGTGGTGTATGACTGCTCTGCCCACCAAGGTCAACAACCCAGTCTAAATGACTGCCTGTTGACAGGTCCGTCCATGGTGTCGGACCTGTCCCAACATCTATTGCGGTTTAGGCTGGGGAAGTACGCCTATACCAGTGACATCGAGAAAGCATTCTTGATGGTCAAGCTAAAGGAGGAAGATAGAGATGTTACCCGCTTTCTTTGGTTCAGCAACATTAGCGACTCTGAAAGTCCAATCATAATATACCGTTTTCGGGTTGTACTCTTTGGGGCCACATGCTCACAGTTTTTGTTAAATGCCACAATCAGAAAACATCTAGCGGACACTCATGAGGACACAAGTAAACTATCTCGCGGATTATATATTGACAATTTGCAGGGTTCTAGCGATAGTCAGGATGATTTGTTATATACATACTGGCAAGCACGCAGATTGTTTGCGGAAGCACATCTATTTCTCCGCGAGTGGGTTACGAATAGTGAAGATCTACAGAGTTTAATACAGGTGGACGGTACGGCATCTCTTAACCAGGAAAAGTCCAGAAATTTGGGGATGATCTGGCAACCTAAATATGACATACTAACTTTTCAAACAAGGTCTTTTGCTCAGCAGACAGGAGCGCACACCAAAAGAAGTCTGTTGAGCAAAGTTGCGCAATTTTTTGATCCTTTGAGTCTAGCATTACCCGTTACCATAAGAGCTAGGATTCTAATGCAGGAAGTTTGGAGACGTAAAATAGGATGGGATGACAGTTTGCCCGAGGACCTGAATGACCAAGGGACATTGTTGTTGAATGAATATGCCATCCTATGCACTAAACCTATACCTCGTAAAGTGGCGGCGTTCGGTGACGTTACGTTACACACGTTTTGCGATGATAGCGCCACGGCATACGGGGTAGCCATATATGTTGTTACTTCATTTGGGGCAAATTTAGTTACAGCCCGGGCCAAGGTAGCCCCGGTTAAAAAGGTAACTATCCCTAAAATGGAATTGACTGCCATGCTGCTATTAGCACGTCTGGTGCAACATATACGCGCAGCATACGAGAGCGAATTAAATATTGAAATCGTTCACGTATGGTACGATAGTCAGGTCGCACTCAACTGGATACATAGCAAGAAGTCTCTGCCAGTTTATGTGCGGAATAGGGTAGATGAGATTAGAGCCCTTTTGCCAGATGTTGCTTATCATTATGTAAATACAAAAGAAAACCCTAGTGATCTCATAACTAGGGGTATAACGGCTAGCCAGCTAGTGAAGTCCGAATTGTGGTGGCATGGTCCAAAGTGGCTGCTCCATGAAAGTGAATGGACGATTTGGCATGCTGTTGGTGAGGGACTTCTGCCACTGGAAACAGTGGCAGTTACAGCCCAACCAAAAGAGCCACCGGGTCCTATCATAGAGTGGGCAAGATTCGGTGACTATAATAAACTAGTCAGAGTTGTAGCTTGGGTATTGCGATATGTATCCAATCTCAAGCTTAAAGTAACGGGCCAACTCTGCAACAGGGGTCACAACATTGATGCTCGTGAATTTAAAGCAGCTGAAGTAACTTTGATCAAATAGGTTCAAGTAGAAACCTTTTCCAATGAATTAGAATCCTTGAAAAGCTCGAATAAGACATTAATGCCTCATATAGTGCGTCAACTAAGGTTGCACCTAGACAATGGCCTCATCAGGTGTGAGGGTCGCCTGAAGTGGTCGGGTGTACCAGACGGCACAAACCGCCCTGTACTTATGCCAACAAGACATCACGTTACTGATCTATTGATCATACGTGCACATAGGGAAGTAAAACACTATGGGGTATGTCATATTATATCAAATTTACGTCTCACATGGTGGATACCCAGAGTTCGACGCGTAGCTCGACGCGTAGTAAGAAAGTGTGTAATATGCCAGAGACTAAAAGGTAAACCATATGCAACTGGACCAGCTCCACCTCTACCTGAATGCCGTGTAAAGCACGTAGAACCTTTCCAAGCGGTAGGATTAGATTACACAGGGGCATTGAAGACGAGGGAGCATGAGAAGGTTTATATATTATTGTTTACCTGTGCAACATCTCGAGCGTGTTTTTTTTTTTTTTTTTTTTTTTTTTTCCTATATTCCAACTACTCCCTCTCGGGCATAGGCTGAGAGCCTGTACATTCCACCGCTCAACACGGTGAAGCCCGTGAGGTCTTGTTCCAGTCTGGGGAGTGAGAAATGTGAAGCATCCATCATGGCTCGAAGCAGCTCCATCTCTGAAGCGGCCGGTTGCTTCGCTCAAGTGCTTCACTGTCTCACCCTCCAGACTCAGACCCTCACTCTCAGAACGCCACCTATTGAGCAGTGAACTCACTAGGCATTGTCCCCCTGTAACATATTTTGAATATGGGAATATTCATACAGTGTTATTTAATCAGGGAACAATGAGGGTATTTTTTTGGCATTTCGGTGGGCTTTGTGGTAATGCACTGATACTAGGCACAGCACAAATTCAATCCCAATAATATCTTCCCATTGACATATCGGGATTTGAACCCGGGTCCATTGGATTACCAATCCAGTGGCATGACCACTCCACCACACCTCCCCTAGATACACCTAGAACTATGTGATATGTCTAGCGAAGAATTTATGCTGGCGTTCAGACAGTTTTGTGCCCGTCGTTCATTCCCTCAACTCATTCTTAGAGACAATGCTCCCACTTATGTCCAAGCATCAAAATATCTAAAGGATATGAGTAGTGATCCTACTATCATCACTTTTTTGGGAGAGAAGAAGTGCGAATGGAGGTTCATTCCAGTTAAGGCACCTGGTTTGGTGGAATGTGGAAACGGTGTGTCAGCATAGTAAAGTCAGGACTCAGAGCGGTTGTAGGACGTGCTCTATTAAAGAAGAGCGAGTTGACGACAGTCCTCACAGAGATAGAGGCAGTCGTGAATGATCGCCCGCTTACATATGTGTACACCGACCTGCAGGAACCACTACCATTAACGCCAGCTCACTTGCTATATGGGAAACCATTGACTGCGTTTCCATCTGATTTCCAATCCATAGTAGAGTTAGGGATCCCTCGTTGTACTCTGAGGTAGCGGTGTCTAAGAGATACCAGTATATATCCAGGATAATAGAGGATTTTAGGAAACGGTGGATTAGTGAATATCTGCTAGCATTGAGGGAAAGGAGTGTTACTCCCTCTGGTAGACCAACGGCACCTACAGTTGGTGAAGTGGTTTTAATTAACGAAGATAGTCCTCGTTTATACTGGAAATTGGGCCGCGTGTTGGAGGTATACCAGGAGGCAGACTCTGTAGAGCGGGTGGCGCTATTGAAGACAGCCACTGGAACTACTGTTCGTCCTATCGCACGTTTGTACGCTTTGGAGCCCGATTCCGCATTGCAATCTGATGCTCCACCTGTTATTGCTGGGTTTCTCAAAGGAACGACTCACCTCTTACTGATGGTGAAAATTCTCGGACCGGGACGCGTCCCAGACGCGCTGCTGCTGGTGGCGTCAGAAGATAGCCTCTGGGCAACTTTAGGTTTAAGGTGGGGTCTTTTTTTGTGGGGGGGGGAGTGTATCGTAAATACGATAGGCTATGACTCTTTTGTGATCTTGTGTGTCTCTGTGACGTCACGATCGCTCCTACAGCACGACGTAGGACGAGTAGATCGTATATTATAAGATTGTAAATAACTTAAGTCATAAAAGGCCTAATATGCTATTAAGCAATATTGCCATGGTCTTATGTAGTATACAGTATATGAATTTATCGTATATATTAATATAATTTATCGTATAGAGCAACCTAGATGCGGTACGATAATTTGGGCTCCTGGCGTTTTGCCAAGGCAGCAAGGTGTGCCTTCGAGGAATACCAGAGCCTTCACGAACACCAACCAGTTAACATCTAATTTCCGCCCTCAGTTGATCGTGCTTTTGTGCCTCTAATCACAATACACATACAGCAATACACACAGCTGCACCATCACGACGCTCTCATCGACGCCATGACTGACTGACAGATAAGCATAATATTCATGTCCATTCCCATGTAATCATTTATTCTTTCTTTAACTTGACTTGTGTCTCGGGACCGAAGTCTCGCTCCCCATTGTCCACCGCATATTGGGTAAAACGTTCTCCCTTGCCTCATTGCCACGTGGAACTATTGGCGAGTTAATTCCTGGCTAATATTAACCCTTATAACCTTACCCTATATATAAATTTATTATGGGAGACCTTTGGATATAAATTAGCTTGTTTCAGATTGAATTCAATTTAGATATGGAGTAGTTTTCATTTAGATTGATTTATTTGATTCATTATAGCTTAGTAATATTTAACTTCCATTGATAGTTTACCACATGCACAGTTTATCTTGATTTTTTTATTTTACAAGTTTTTATTATACAGTATAGGCTACGACTACACTAAATGCTTATACAGTATAGTAATAAAGGGGAAGTCCATATGCAGCTGATAATGACTACAAACATAATAATAAACCGATTAATTATCATAACAAAATTGGCGTGAAAATACCTCCTGAACTTGTATTGTAAATATAAGTTATTTATGAATATGGGTGATTTTAAAATATATAAAAAACAGTATGCATAGACCAAAGTATGTGTCAGCTACAGAAATTTCGACCAACTGCTTATAAAAATTGGGTGGATAGCTCCGCCATGTCGCCAATTTCCCACAATGTACCGCGGTAAACATTACGTTCAGCGCCTCTATCGGCCACTGTAGGCATTTATTGGTAGGAAGAATTAAAACCTAGCGGTGCGGAGGGTGCCTGGCGGTCATTTGCCAGTAGGGGGCGTGGCCTCAGCCACGCTTTTTGACGGGAGGGTCTGTACGCAGCCGGATACCTTACCCTCTACGCATTCGCGAAAATGTAAGCCTACGCCCACTGCCGAAAATGTACAAATATTATATTATATTAGATTAGATTAACCTAACTTAACCTAACCTAACCTAACCCTAATATAATATAATATAATATAACATAACATAACACAAATAACAAAATAAAAATATAAAATATACTAAACTTCGAGTGGGATCGAACACTGCATATCTGAATGCCAGACGGGAGCTCTAGTGACTGTACTACAGAGCGAGCTGGCAGGAACGGTTTGAAGTGTTTATTTAAACGCGGGGCCAAGGGAGGCTTACATTTTCGTGCATGCGTAGAGGGTAAGGTATCCAGCTGCGTACAGACGCTCCCCTTTTTGACTGGGTCGCACGGGAGCATGTTCTCTCTTAATATTCTACCTCCATGGATGGGACTAGTCAGCCTTGGTCAGTAACCTGTCTAGGGGAGTAAACCTTATACAAAACACCGAATAATGGGACATACACAGGGTGTGAGTACCTCGGATAGTTACATTATATAAAAGGAGGGCATATATAGCTTATTGGAAATAAACTGGAAAGTTTAAAACAAATATTAATAAATAAATAACACAATACAAGAATCCTCCCTGTTTACGCTCACTTGCTCTTGCATTCTCTCTCCGAGACGACTCTTTCGGCTGATCTAGATCAACAAGCAGAAGAATACGAACAAAAAGAATGAGACGAGTTGTAATTAGCCTTATGCCTAGTTGGGATCCCGACGGAGGCAAACAGTTGGAAGTTCAAGGCCTATTAAATGGCCAGGATTTTTGAGTTAATATCCCCATTCTTGCCGTTTTACAGGCCAATCATGGCTACATTGAGACGCCAAGAAAATATTCCTCATATCATCACTACCAACTTGCACCAGAGTAGATGTCCAGCTATCTACAAAGATACTGTGAAAACAGTATGGTAACCCTATCCTAGGAAAATGTAGTATGTCCAAATATGGTGCCGCCATCGAGCGCAGTAAAAAGTAAAGTATCTCCAAGCATCATTTGATAATGCTAAGGCATCGTAACAGTTACAGGATACTGAAAAGCTTAGTTCCCAAAATGAAACAATTAGAACAAAACAACAACCAAAACATCAAATATACACACCCACACGATCATAAAGAACACACACACACACTGTGATCCGACACCCCGACATTTAGCAACATGCTACTACAACCTCTTCTTTCTCAAGCACAGACAGTCTCTTCATACACACCCACACACACAGCCATCATCACTCCACACTACATACCACTACAGTACAGTTGACGCCACTAATAACGTTACACCTATTTCAATCGTTAAGTGGAGCTCTTTAGTTTGCTTCCTACACCTCTATCAAACTTAAAAAGCATGCCTAAGACCTCCTTTCTAGCTAAATGTGAAATTTTTTGGCAGATAATGTCCAGGCCGAAGGCCAATTCATATTACATTACAGGCTCGCTATCGCTCGCAGGAAAACATCGACACCCAAATGCAACTAAAGTGTAAATATCGACAAAGAAATGGGGCGAAAGGTCTCAAAATTGCCAAACTAATGGGTCACACAGCTTAAAATGTCAAAGCTAATGTGGTTAAAACTTGAACAGGAGGGAACAGGGGGTCCACTAAAAGCAAAACACTCACCTAAAGGCCATATTATAAAACATCTAGAATATAATAAGGCATTACGTTATCTGATTTGGGTTCTGATTCAAATGCAGCTACTGTACAATTACCACAGTCTTATATGACATCCACTACTAAACACTTCCACTACTAAACACTTCCACTACTAAACACATCCACTACTAAACACATCCACTACTAAACACTTCCACTACTAAACACATCCACTACTAAACACTTCCACTACTAAACACTTCCACTACTAAACACTTCCACTACTAAACACATCCACTACTAAACACTTCCACTACTAAACACTTCCACTACTAAACACTTCCACTACTAAACACTTCCACTACTAAACACTTCCACTACACATCCACTACTAAACACTTCCACTACTAAACACTTCCACTACTAAACACTTCCACTACTAAACACATCCACTACTAAACACATCCACTACTAAACACTTCCACTACTAAACACATCCACTACTAAACACATCCACTACTAAACACATCCACTAAAAAACACATCCACTGCTAAACACCTCCACTACTAAACACATCCATTACTAAACACATCCACTACTAAACACATCCACTACTAAACACTTCCACTAAAACACACAAACACATCCACTACTAAACACATCCATTAAAAAACACATCCACTACTAAACACTTCCACTACTAAACACATCCACTACTAAACACATCCATTACTAAACACATCCACTACAAAACACATCCACTACAAAACACATCCACTACAAAACACATCCACTACTAAACACTTCCACTACTAAACACATCCACTACTAAACACTTCCACTACTAAACACATCCACTACTAAACACATCCACTACTAAACACATCCACTACTAAACACATCCACTACTAAACACATCCACTACTAAACACTTCCACTACTAAACACTTCCACTACTAAACACTTCCACTACTAAACACATCCACTACTAAACACATCCACTACTAAACACATCCACTACTAAACACATCCACTACTAAACACATCCACTACTAAACACATCCACTACTAAACACATCCACTACTAAACACATCCACTAATAAACACTTCCACTACTAAACACTTCCATTACTAAACACATCCACTACTAAACACATCCACTACTAAACACATCCACTACTAAACACTTCCACTACTAAACACTTCCACTACTAAACACTTCCACTACTAAACACTTCCACTACTAAACACATCCATTACTAAACACATCCACTACAAAACACATCCACTACTAAACGCTTCCACTACTAAACGCATCCACTACTAAACACATCCACTACTAAACACATCCACTACTAAACACATCCACTACTAAACACTTCCACTACTAAACACTTCCACTACTAAACACTTCCACTACTAAACACTTCCACTACTAAACACTTCCACTACTAAACACTTCCACTACTAAACACATCCATTACTAAACACATCTATTACTAAACACATCCACCACTAAACACATCCACTACTAAACACATTCACTACTAAACACTTCCACTACTAAACACTTCCACTACTAAACACTACCACTACTAAACACTTCCACTACTAAACACATCCACTACTAAACACATCCACTACTAAACACATCCACTACTAAACACTTCCACTACACATCCACTACTAAACACTTCCACTACTAAACACTTCCACTACTAAACACTTCCACTACTAAACACTTCCACTACTAAACACTTCCACTACTAAACACTTCCACTACTAAACACTTCCACTACTAAACACTTCCACTACTAAACACTTCCACTACTAAACACTTCCACTACTAAACACATCCATTACTAAACACATCCATTACTAAACACATCCATTACTAAACACTTCCACTACTAAACACTTCCACTACTAAACACTTCCACTACTAAACACTTCCACTACTAAACACTTCCACTACTAAACACATCCACTACTAAACACTTCCACTACTAAACACTTCCACTACTAAACACTTCCACTACTAAACACTTCCACTACTAAACACATCCACTACTAAACACATCCACTACTAAACACTTCCACTACTAAAAACATCCACTACTAAACACATCCACTACTAAAAACTTCCACTACTAAAAACTTCCACTACTAAACACATCCATTACTAAACACATCCACTACTAAACACATACACTACTAAACACATCCACTACTAAACACATCCACTACTAAACACATCCACTACTAAACACATCCATTACTAAACACATCCATTACTAAACACATCCACTACTAAACACATCCATTACTAAACACATCCACTACTAAACACTAGGCGGGTGCCCAACCCCGAAAGGGGTTGAAATAGGGGAGCTATCCCCCCGCCAAAGGCGGCTTTCTAGGGCCTTTCCTAGCTGATGCTGAGAGGATTGGGTTCTAGTCATGTGGTGATGGGCTGGTCTATCAGAGTGAGAACTGAGCGATCTCTGCCATACCCATAGCTTAATCTGACTGTTCCTTTTACTTATATATTCTCTAAATCTCAAGTGACGGCGTCTCTTCTGTGGATTGACCTCCCAATCTACCAAGATTGGAAGCCAAAGAGTGACATTTTTCCTTTGCCCCTCAATTTTCTCTTCATAATTGCCGAGAGGCACAGGGCCCTGGGTGGGGCTTTGGTTTCCTGGGCGTTTCCGCACCCTCCTCAGCTCCCCGCCATGGAGTGGCTTCGGTCACCCAGGCTTTATTGTGGTAGGCAGGGAGGGTTCTGTGGGGGGCGCTCGGTTATGGCCTTGGTCTTACTCGGGGCCTTGGGGCTGTTCGGCCAGGCAGCCTGGGGAACAACAACAACAACAACTACTAAACAGATCCACTACTAAACACATCCACTACTAAACACTTCCACTACTAAACACTTCCACTACTAAACACTTCCACTACTAAACACTTCCACTACTAAACACTTCCACTACTAAACACTTCCACTACTAAACACTTCCACTACTAAACACTTCCACTACTAAACACTTCCACTACTAAACACTTCCACTACTAAACACTTCCACTACTAAACACTTCCACTACTAAACACATCCACTTCTAAACACATCCACTTCTAAACACATCCACTTCTAAACACATCCACTACTAAACACTTCTATTACTAAACACTTCCACTACTAAACACTTCCACTACTAAACACTTCCACTACTAAACACTTCCACTACTAAACACATCCACTACTAAACACTTCTATTACTAAACACATCCACTAGTAAACACTTCCACTACTAAACACTTCCACTACTAAACACTTCCACTACTAAACACTTCCACTACTAAACACTTCCACTACTAAACACTTCCACTACTAAACACTTCCACTACTAAACACTTCCACTACTAAACACTTCCACTACTAAACACTTCCACTACTAAACACATCCACTACTAAACACATCCACTACTAAACACATCCACTACTAACCACATCCACTACTAAACACATCCACTACTAAACACATCCACTACTAAACACATCCACTACTAAACACATCCACTACTAAACACATCCACTACTAAACACTTCCACTACTAAACACTTCCACTACTAAACACTTCCACTACTAAACACATCCACTACTAAACACTTCCACTACTAAACACTTCCACTAAACACTTCCACTACTAAACACATCCACTACTAAACACTTCCACTACTAAACACATCCACTACTAAACACATCCACTACTAAACACATCCACTACTAAACACATCCACTACTAAACACATCCACTACTAAACACATCCACTACTAAACACTTCCACTACTAAACACTTCCACTACTAAACACATCCACTACTAAACACATCCACTACTAAACACATCCACTACTAAACACTTCCACTATTAAACACATCCACTACTAAACACATCCACTACTAAACACATCCACTACTAAACACGTTAATTGCATATCTGAAAGAAAAAATGTGCTAACCCTTTCAATAAGCGATGACACATTTCTTCGTCTTCAGGGTCGCGGGACACAAAGCCCGAAATCAAACATATTCTGACGCAAATTGTTGGATGGGTTACAGCAGAAAAATAGAACATGGAATAGCCCGTTGCATTACCTCATATTATTGGTCAGCCAGTCAAATTGCCACACCAGATTATGTCTGATATAATCTGGTATGGCAGTGTGAAAGGCTTGCTCATAATATGAAGTGATTCCATGACATTTTTATCTGATCTAAGTGATCTAACAATCTGCACCAGATTATGTCTGGTCCCGGGGTTAGCTTGAACACATGTAAAGTGCGTTCACACCAAGGCAAAATGTCTGTCTTCAAGTGATTTTATTGAATTGGCATATCATGAATATAAAGCACTATAAATACATTTCTCCATATCTGTCCATATGTATTATTCCCCATATTACCATTTCCCAACGAAATATTCCCAAAATATACATATATTTCTTGCAGCAATCTTGCTTCTCCTACACGAATTATCTACTGTATACAATTTCAACGAAAACTAGATTTTTTTTTTTTATAAAATCTTCACTTCTTTCTCTTCGGTATGTGATGTCCATTAAACAATTACCAAAGTAATTGTCCAAAGAAATTTTCTTTTTCAATATTCAAAGATCCAAATTAACTATATATGTCATCCTTCCACACAATTATAGATGTTAGATTTATTAGTGGCCCCTCCATCATTGACGATTATGCCTATTACATAAGGCCTCCTCTTCAAACGCTCATTTACCGTAGTTTGAATCTACCGCGCAGAGCATAAAAAATTGAGGAGCCTTCATCATGAGCGCACGCAACCTCACTCATGGTTCTGTCATTATGAAATTGGGTTCTCACTACGAAAAAACTTCGTAACAAATAATAAATAAAAAGAAAATAAGAATAACTATTCATAAGCTTTCCATATACTCGTGGATGTACTTGTGTGGATATTTGACCAGATGCTGACTTCAGGCGTCATACTTCCTTCTCTGCTCTGCGCTCAACCTGCCCTGACGTGTCTCCCCACGCTCCGCTGGTTCCGCATTTGCTGCGTCCCTAGTGAGTTTTTTCTCATTTGTTTACTCTGGGATGTATCGAGTAAGGTTAGGATATGCGTAGCAGGAGTGTCAGGGACGGGTTTCCCGCAGTTCAGTGTATTTGGGTCGTGTGTTTGGGACACCTATTTCGGGTGTACCCTCGTGGTCCTGTGGTGGACGCATGTTACATTTTTCGCGGCTAGCTAGCCTAGTTATTTAGTTGGCTTTAACTACGCGTTATCAGGCTTCTTCTTATCTTTCTGATGAAGTTGCCTTATTGTTTGTTGTCCGACGTTCCTAGCGTATTTTTCTTCACTTAGTGAAGTTTTTTCTAGGTCCCGAGTCAGTGCTTCCCTCTCCCGGGAGTTTTTCTACGATGTGGTGATGGCGGTTGTTCCTGTTGTGATATGTTACAGTGCTTTTTGTTTATATTGCGACGTGATTAAGTGTTATTTCCGTCTGCTTAGGCCTAGCCAGCCGCTCGTAGCTTTTTACATGTACAAGTGTTATTGACTTATGATTTAAATATGTAATACCGTGTCATGTGTGTCCTGGATTAGTTGTGTTTTGGCTTAATCCGGGGCCTAATTGTGTTTCTCAGATTGCATCTGGCTAGTGTGGGTTGCCTTTTCCGGCGGGTTTTCTCGATTGCACCGAAAAAATCCGGCTGGTTGCCGAGTTTTTATCACGCGTGGTTAAAATAGGCTAGTTTCCCCCGGCGAGTGGTGGCCTGAGGGCTCTCCAGGACTGCGTCTCTGAGGAGGAGCCTGTGTTCAGGCTTACTAGGTATTTCCCGGCGGGATGGCTATACCCGTTTCACTAGGTGTTCATACGGACACCGGTGGAGTTTAGTTTTTCCCGGTTTTTGCAAAGCCATTGAAAAACTAGGCTGTTTTTGTTTGTTTGGTCTTTCCACCCCGGCGATCTTTTGCAAAGAAGTGGGGAGAGGAACAATTGGGGTTAATATTTAAATTACTCTCACACCCGGCAGTTGAACCTTGGGGAGGTGGGATTAACGGATTTGCAATTCGGTATAGTTAGCCAGACAATTGAGGGATACAATTGGGTATCGAGGCCTTCAAAATACAGCGATCTATGAAGGCTTCGAAGGAAGTCAGATCAAAAACGTTTAAGATAAGCTTACCTCCTTTTTAACTGCGATATAATAAGGAGGCCGGCGTCTTAATATGGGTTTCCGGTGGCCAATAATACCACTGGGAAGACTGCGTCATTTATAACGACATGCTCGTCTCTATATTTTGTCGGAGGATGTGCTTAAATCTTTTGGACAAGTGAAGATATTCTAAAATCTTTACATAAGAACCTACAGGGTAACAAGAGGTAATAGTGGTGTATTACGTCTTGTTGCCCGGCGGTTCATTAACACTTGTGTTAGAACATTTTGGGGTAACCTTATGAGCATTAATTCCTGGAAATTTTCTCTTTTCCAAGGCGGAGTTCCGGCGGGTCAACAAAGGACCAGAAGGAGCCCGGGGGTGGGTTAGCTCTTCCCAGTCTCTGTCATGGCACCACTAGACCCTGTTTTTGCTCTGTACCTCACACCTTCTTGTTCAGGGATCCCTATTTTTGCCCATACTCTATGCATCAGATGCGTCAAATGCTTGGACCGGTCAAGGGGTCTGTGGGTGACGAAGAATTGTACTTTTTGTAGTCAATTGGGTACTAAAGTCTTACAACATGATAATTTGGCCGCGGCGGTTGCATTGTGCGAGGTCAAACAGCTTTTATCTACTTATGCTACGTCAGTGGCTCATAAAGCCTTGCAGTGTGATAACGTAGTTCTGTAGGACAGATTGATTGCTCAGTATCCCCCACTTAAATGTCCCCCTTCTAGAAGTAAAGTCAATGTGCGTAAGTCGACTGAGACTGGGCAGGCTACAGTGCTTACTCTCTCCTCCGGCACATCTAAGAGACCTCGAGAGCCGACACCCCCGGCGACAACTTCCAAGTCAAAATCGAGGTCCAGGTCAAGGTCTCCCCTCCGACAGCAGCCACATACTCACTCTACTTCCCCTGCGAGAAAGAAGTGCAAGGAGGAGAAGACCAAGGATAGTCCTGGTAGTAAATCAAAGTCGAGGCGAAGTCACAAGTCTTCTAAAAAAGACACTCATGTACGAAAGACCTCCAGGCGTTCGCCGGAGCCTCGTGCCTCGCTTTCTGCCTCTACTCCCGGCATGTCTCATGTCCAATCTGACAGGTCGGGAGTGGAGTCAGAGACTGTGGTGGGAGATTTACCGGCGGACAAAGTGTCACCTAATATTATTACTAGTTCACATGTACCAGCTTTAGAGA
Organism: Paralithodes platypus; assembly: GCA_032716605.1. NCBI lineage: Eukaryota > Metazoa > Arthropoda > Malacostraca > Decapoda > Lithodidae > Paralithodes > Paralithodes platypus. The sequence continues at coordinate 1,568,950 of CM064499.1, read as the reverse complement.
GTTCTACCAGCAGTTATAACCCTCTAGAGGGCTCGAGTGAGGGCTCAGTAGTTGGTGTGGTACCGAGCTCACAAGTGAGTTCCGGCCAAGACCGGGGAGTTTGGAGGTACTCCCAGCCATGGCGTGACGGTTCACATCATTCTTATGTACCAACGGTAGTGGCAGACGTCCACCGGGACGCTGAGATCCCATCGTCCATCCTGGACTTAACATGGCAGCATGAGGGGGTCCCGGCTTCGGCGGAATCCTCTCCTGAAAGGCCGGGGGAAAGGGATGAGGGTTCTATAATTTCTGAGATGGAGATTCAAGAGTCAGGTTCAGTGCTGGACGACTCTCAGAGTAGGAATGATTCGCCACAGAGTTCATCCTCTGCTAAATTTGTCACAGCTGATGAAATTAATGGGTTACTAGCAAATGCACTAACAAAGTTTTTTGGTAAGCAGCAGGAGACTCCCACAGTTGGTTTGGGAGCTTCCACGACAGCATCGAATGTCCGACCTCTGGATACTTCTATTGCTTTGACACAAATTCCGCACCCTCCCCCTGTATCACCTACTATGGTTACTAGGCCAACTTCGGCGGCACTGACTACTTCCAATGTGAGAGTAGTAGATGTAAATCCTCCCCCTTTAGACAAAGCGCCGGTCCGAAAGGGAGCTATGCCCCTCCTATACGGGCCAGATGAGTCATGGGTAACAATGTTCCCAGCAAAGCCAGAGGTAGCACAGTCCACTATGTCGGGGGAGCTTCCGGTACCACGTGAGTGGGTAATTCAAGGGAATAAATCTAGAAAGTTACGTGCTTTAGATATTCTAGGAAATGTACTTCATGTTAATATTAAGGCCATTCCTAACTATTATCACCATGATTATTTTGTGTATACTTCTACACCGGCCCTGCCCCCTGTGTCAGCTTCAAAACTGTTTTCGGACTGGACCAAGCATGACGGTTTCAATGATATAAAAGCACTGTCAGCTCTAACACCAGAGTTAGGTTTAAAGACGTTCACAGACACAGCCGCAAATCCAGTTTTGAAGGTGGAGCAGTTGGGTCCGGGTCCTTGGGTGGAATGGGAAGTGGAGGCTCAAAACTTTGCAACGACTTTTACCTCAAAATCTTCACACCAAATTCCACAAGAAAGTCATTCTTGGTTCTCGATGCCGGTATTCTCTGCCGGCGGAGTTCCATCTGCTTTATTTGCATTTTTAGCTGCCCCTAAAATTAATCTATGCGAACTTAAAGATCCCTTTTCCACACCGTCCACCGCTCACCTAGACCGGGAGTTTAGACTACGTGGGAAAGCATATAGACTGTTTTCCCAGTATATTGTCACACAACAGGTAGCGAAGTCAATGCTCAGATCTGCTCAGGCAATCGCGGACGCGGAAGTCCGAAAGGCTATCGAACTATCCGCTTGCTACTCCAGACTTCTTAACAGTCACTGGGGGATATCCGTACAGCCTTGCTAGAGGCGGTGCGGGCACGACAAGATCTAAGGATGTCTCTCGTGAGGAAGCTCCCGGATAGGATTGCAAATCAAGTAGTTATGTTCCCTGTTCTAACTGCCTCTTTAATGTCCCCGGAGGTGTGGAAAATAGTGTTCAACATGGCTCAGGCCTTTAAGCACAGTCCCGCCCCATCTAAGAAACCTGCTTTCAATTTTACCAAGCCCAAACCAGTCACAAAAGCTCAACCTGGTGGGGCAAAGCCCTTTCATCTGCCTAAGTCCTCTTCCACCCAAAGTCAGGCTCAGTACAGATACAAGCAAGGAAAGTTTTCAGGTAATCATAAAGGACAGAAGTATCAACGACCAGGCCAGGGCCCGTCTCCGACCAAACCCGGCCAGTCATCAAAGCATACACCACCACCACCACCAAAAAACTAGGGTCTCTCTCACTCCCAGGGCCAGTCTTCCGGCGGGTGGATCAGAGGGTAGTCCAGCCGGCGAACCCTTGTCTGCTAACTGGGTCGTTCCGGGCGTGTCATCGCGCATGGCCATTAAACACATGGGCGAGGATGGTGGCACGCAAAGGCATCACCTGGCAGTGGCTCCGGCGACCTCGCTTACGTCAGCCGACAAAGGCAAATTTTGTTTCATTAGAGGTGGAGTCACTGATCCAAGAGATGATCGCCAAGAATGTCATCATCCCGGTCCCTCAAAATTACCCAGTATTTACGTCCAAACTCTTTCTAGTGCCCAAAAGGGACAGTGTTCAGATGAGGCCGGTCGTAGACCTGTCTTATCTGAACCTCCATATTCACAATGTCTCCTTCAAGATGCTGACAGTGAATCAAATCAGGCTAACACTTCCGCCGGAAGGGTGGATGTGTTCTTTAGACCTGACAGACGCGTACTGGCACGTCCCGGTAAACAAAAGGTTTCAACGATTTTTGGCATTACGAATAAAGCATCAGACTTATGTCTTTCAGAGGATGCCGTTCGGATTAAACCTAGCACCTCGCTTATTCACGAAATTGGTCCGGCAAGCCCTGATGCCCATGTTAGAACAAGGGATCAGGATTTTGTGGTATCTAGACGACTGGCTGGTGGTGGCAGAGACGGAACAGTTATGCATCAATCATGTCAACATAACATTAAATCATGTAAAATCTCTAGGGTTCAAGATAAACCCGGTAAAGTCAAACTTTGTTCCCTCACGAGTGGTCCAGTGGATAGGGCTGGTCTGGGACACAGCTGCTCTCACTCTGAGTCAGAGTGTGGACAATCGGAACAGGTTTCGCAAGAAACTGTTTATGTTTCTTCACAGTCTGACTACGACACGGAGAGTCTGGGAATCTCTGGTCGGCTCTCTCAACTGGATTCAACCAACTGTCAAGTTGGGCCGGTTGAAAGTCAAACGTTTAATATTGGAGGGCAACAAATTTTGTCCACTATTGCCGGCGGAAACATTATGGCCCATCCCAAAATTAATACACAGCTTACTAGTGGTCTGGGCGAAGAGGGAAACATTGCACTCGGTCATGTCATGGACCTCTCCTCCGCCGACGGTATGGGTAGACACGGATGCTTCAGGAACGATAGGTTGGGGCTTTCAGTCAAACCACGGGCATCAGGGTCAAGGGCTTTGGTCCCATTCAGAAACCTCCCACATCAATGTCAAAGAGTTACTAGTCCCCTTGTATTTCCTTCAGGCTCACGGCTCTACTTTACGGGACAAATCGGTGGCCTTCAGGATGGACAATCTGAATGCGGTTCACTGCATTCAGAAACAAGGGTCAACGAGATCTTGGAAGTTGCTAAACGTGTCAGAAAAGATTTTTGTTCTAGTCAGCGAGCTGAACATTCATCTTCACGCATCTTTATCTCCCAGGCCTAGCAAACGTCTGGGCAGACGCTCTGTCTCGGAGACAGAGCACAACAGTAGAATGGGCGCTCAAGCAAAACATTTTCGACCAAATGATTGCGGAGCCTTACCGTCCACAAGTGGATCTGTTTGCGTCCGAGGAGGCTCACAAACTCCCGCTGTACCTCACCCGCCGGACAATAACGCCGGCGGGAGGACCCGACGCACTGGTGACGGACTGGAACATGTGGAGTTCCGTTTATCTGTTTCCGCCACCAGACGCTTCTCTAATGTGCCACGTAGTAAACAAACTACGGGATTATCGGGGCATAGTCTCGTTAATCGCGCCCCTGTGGCCGGCGCAGTTGTGGTACCAGCAATTGAAAACGTGGTGCCCGAACCCGGTGTCGCTCCCGGTCGGGTATTTCCACTTAGACGCGATTGGCAACCTAGAGACCTCGCTGACTTTTGCATTATGGACATTCAGGAGGCCAAGTGGCTAACACCGTATGGTAGAAACGTGACCGATAAATTCATGAATCAATATACCCAATCTACGAAGAGACAGTATCAATCGCACTGGCAGTCCTTTACTTCTTGGATAATTAGAACAGAACAAACCGTTCCTTCGGTGGCTTTGGTTTTTCATTATTTAAACTATCTGTTCGAGCAGAAACGTCTATCTGTAGTAACGTTAAAAAATTACTTAACAGCAATTAGGATGCCATTCCTTGACCTTACAGGTCTAACCATACCACTAGCGAAGGAAAAAGGTTTCATGAGAGCGTTTTAAACTCCGCCCACCTCCCCGTCAGCTCATGCCTACCTGGTCTCTGGACAAGGCGTTGTCTTTACTTTGTTCCCGTCTGTACCAAAATACTGTAGATTTTGACTTACTTTTAAAAAGGGCAGTTTTCCTTATGGCTTTGGCTACCGGACACAGGGTGTCTGAGCTGGCGGCGATGAGCAACACACCTAATTGCATACGGTTTGGTAGGCTCAATGAGTGTATTCATTTTGCACCTTCCCCGGCATTCATCGCCAAAAATGAACACAGTGAACATGTTTTTTCAGAGTTCACGGTGCCGGCGTTAAAAAGGGGAAAAGTGCACCATAATTTATGTCCAGTGCAAGCTCTAACCAATATTTGAGAGTAGCACCTCTGAATCAATAGGGTGGTTTATGGGTAGCGAGTACGGGCCAACGCTTAATGAAACGTAAACTAGCTTCTCTCCTAGTCTAAGTCATTAAAGAGAGTAATCCCGGCGTCGTGGGAAGAGCCCACGATTTACGTAAATGGGCGGCCTCTTTGCGTTTCCTTAAGAATTTTTCTGTTGAGGACATAGAGTCTACGCACCTGTGGTCCTCTAATCATAAGTTTTTGACTCGATACCTTTCAGTAGCTCTAGACAGACCTTCCATGCCATGTATAGCTTTAAGGCAGAGGGTCTAGGGGGCCTCTCAGTCACTTATTGTTTAAGTTAAGAAAAGAGGGGGGGGGGGGGTGCAGTCAGTGTACCATAGGACACCCTAGACCCCGCCGGAGTATGTGTACAGAGCATACGAGCTGTGATACAGTATATAGATGTTGTGATATAAAATTTCTCTGTAATATGCATTACAGGAAATTGTGCTAAAGTACAATAGTAGTAAAACAACAACTCTTGTTGTAAGTAGTTTTGGCTGTGAAGCAATATAATTTTAAGACAATCTCAGTAGTGCGACTGCGAATTTTATTTTTGATGTAAGTACTTTTGCATTAAGTACAAGAGTTCAGTACTTCGGCGAAAGTACAAGAATTCATGTTATGTTTGGGTATATTTTTAGGAATATATCCACTAGTTTAATGGGGTTTATATGTGCACATGTTTTTATTTTTCACCACTTACTTAAGTGGGGTGCCTTCTTAACTAGCAGATCTGTGTACAGAGTCTCAGAGTTAACCCTTTTTATTCAAGCAGGCTTCTTCGAAGCACGCTCCTGCTTGTACCCCTTTTTGAATATATATGCTGTATAAAGTTTATGCACAAAATATATCTTTTTTACAAAGTATGAATACTATGTGGTTGTTTGATTATCTGCTTTTGCTAGAGTTATGATATGATTACAAATGTCCCCCTCCAGTCTTAGATATCAGGCATAATCGTCAATGATGGAGGGGCCACTAATAAATTATAGGCTTGACTCCTGCAAGGAGATAAAGAAAACCTAATATTTAGTAGTGGCCCCATAATCATTGACGACTGGGGCCCTCCCGACCATCCCCTTCCCATTCGTTGATGTATTAAGGATTTTGGTTTACTTGATATGTCAGTGAAGGAAGTATGATGCCTGAAGTCAGCGTCTGGTCAAATATCCACACAAGTACATCCACGAGTATATGGAAAGCTTATGAATCGTTATTCTTATTTTCTTTTTATTTATTATTTGTTACAAAGTTTTTTCGTAGGGAGAACCCAATTTCATAATGACAGAACCATGAGTGAGGTTGCGTGCGCTCATGATGAAGGCTCCTCAATTTGTTATGCTCTGCGCGGTAGATTCAAACTACGGTAAATGAGCGTTTGAAGAGGAGGCCTTATGTAATAGGCATAATCGTCAATGATTACGGGGCCACTACTAAATATTAGGTTTTCTTTATCTCCTTGCAAGAGTCAAACCTATAATGTGAACCTCGAGACAGAAAAACTACCCGTTTGTAAAAATATAAAACTGTTGTTGATCGTATTCCTTCGAGCAGAAACTCTTGGGTATAAGAAAGACGTTTCCAACTTATATCGGGGAAAAAAATAATTATGTATGTACAGTACATAACTACATACATATACCTGTATATGTTTTTAATATTGATAGATAAAGGCATTCTGGCTCGAACGTCCCTTGATTTTGGCTCTGTCACTCTTTTAACTCTGGGGGAGGCACTCGTTACAGGCAGGTCTGCCTCACTAAAAAAAAAAAAAAAAAAAAAAAAATTGTAAACAAAAAATATATGCTACTAACCTACTAGCCAATTAATCCACAGCACTATGGTCGTCACTGCATAGGTCCATAGGAATTGCCACCCATCTTCCGTATAGTGGCAACTTAAACTCAGTTACCGTCTTTTTTTAGTGTTATTGACGATAGCATGGTATAGTATACAATAGCAACGTACTGTTCTTTAGTTAGTTAAAATAGGACTTCAGAAGTTATCAACCTTTCTGTAATATTAAGCCAGCACACTGTAAGTCAAGAGTAGCTATGAAAAGCTCCTACCAATAGCACTAATATAATTAAAGCTTTGCACCCCATTGAAGCACTCCAAGAAAGAAAACAATAAGAATTGAAGTATTATCACCGTAGATATTCATATATTTTTAGCTTTGTAACTCACTGAAGCACTCCAAAAAAAATAAAAAATAAACATTGAAGCAAATATTACCGTACATATCGTTCGGATGGCTTCTCCGACCTTTCGATTGCAGTCGGAAACAGGTTTCTAACAGTTTAGATTAGTTCGGTTACAGTTCGGACACGTTATTTAAACGTATCTGACGTTGGAGGCCAGACCGATCCGACCGTTCGGATTAGCTCGGTAACAGCTCGCCAAATTGTCGCTGATTAGTTTGATGTATTCGGAGGGGCTCGCCGATATGTCTGAATAAATTTTTGAATCAGACATTTCGGCCGACCACATCAGAATGTCGTTGACAACTCAGAAAACTGTTGCCGACATCACGTCCGACCAATCCGACAACCGACATTCAGACAAAGTTTTGAGTTTTCCAAAACTCCGGACGACAACACCGAACACAGTAGAGTACATTGGAGCCCCCATCCTCGCTACACCGGTCTTCGTTGATTCAATTCTCGCACCACACACCAAATATTCCCAATTTCAATTCTCGCGCCAAAAGCCTCATTCCTCGCATCAAAATCCCAGCCGAAACCCGAAAAAATAGCAAAAATAACGAAAAACTCTACATAAAACTAGAAAACAAACAAAAACAATAATTTTGTTTTAACATAACGAAAGAATCTGCCAGTAGCTTGCCGTTTAGAGACAAATTCCAAGTGAATCCGAGATCCGATCGTCAAATGCGCAAGATGCCGCCATCTTTGTATGACGTAATCACTAAGCAGACGCTTGCAGTTTAGCTAGTATCTGTGTTGACAAAACAACCGTTTGCAAGCCTTTTTGTGCCTGAACCCCTTATCTCTCGCGTTTATTATAACCTCTAGTACATCTAGTGATAGGGATGGTTGGCCTGGTGGTAGCAATGAAGGAATTTCATGCTCAAAACACAGCAAAGACCAGTCCATGTCGGACGAAAGCGATTGAATTGCCTAGCCTAGACGATGTTAGCCTAGGCTAGGCTAAATATGACAATGATTTATAATCAAATCTGTGTGGTAAGTAATCTTCTCATAATACGTATTTATAAGTCTTTTCCTCATAATATGTATTTATTGGATGTATTTGGGGCGAAATGGGTACTTGAGGGGTGGCTGGACGAATTTAGAACCTAGGCCTAGGCTAGGCCTAAAAAAAATCGCACGATAGAAACAATGCCCCAATCTACAGTATTTATGGTTAGGACTGTCATTTAGCCATGTCTACATTATTATTTACAATGCATAAGATTTAGGCCTAGGCTACTTGATGTAGCCTAGACAAAAAACATGTTTTCATAGCCTAACACTGGGAAAAAGTGCGGTAATTATTTAGATATTGGGCCTTTTTTTTCTAGTTATTAAAAACTTATTCTATGGTGTATTATATGATACAGTATAATGCATAAAATTTAATTTGTGTACAATAAAACATGTTTTCATAGGCAAAAAATAGAAAAAGACGCAAATTTTGGCATGAGCACGGAACCGATTGAATTTTCCCCATAAGAACAGTGCCCCGATCTTGGCTGTTTCAATCCTAGCTCTATTTCTGCGGAACCGATTAGCAGCTAGGATGGGGGCTCCACTGTACGTCAGAATGCTTGGACGACAATTTGGCGATAAGAACCAAATTTTTCCAAATTCTTCCGAACTATATAAAAACGGCTTGTTGCATCTAATCTCCGAATTCGGGAATGTGGGGAATGTGGGAGGGCCGCATCATAGTTACCTAAAGACATCTCCCCCACTTTAACCTACAGTATATCCCCTACACTTATCTATCTTATAGCTACCTAAGGACATCTCCCCCACTATAACCTACAGTATATCCCCTACACTTATCTATCTTATAGCTACCTAAGGACATCTCCCCCACTATAACCAACAGTATATCCCCTACACTTATTTAGCTTATATCTACCTAAGATCATCTCCCCCACTATAACCTACAGTATATCCCCTAAACTTTATCTTATAGCTACCTAAGATCATCTCCCCCACTATAACCTACAGTATATCCCCTAAACTTTATCTTATAGCTACCTAAGATCATCTCCCCCACTATAACCTACAGTATATCCCCTAAACTTTATCTTATAGCTACCTAAGATCATCTCCCCCACTATAACCTACAGTATATTATCTTCTACACTTATCTAGCTTATAGCTACCTAAGATCATCTCCCACACCTTACTATGGCTGTCAGTAGACTAAGGATCTCTAGGAAATAAATGAGTAAGAACATAAATTATCCATTTGACTTCAACATGTCTTCTTTAAACTGCAAACAATCATTATCATGCCAGTCAGATAAGGAGAAAGAATGGCGTCCTCAAATAGTAATGGAGTTTAATAATTACGACACTGCACAACCCAAATATATCACACTGTCACACCCCATCAGACTATCACATTCATTAAAGACACTACAGTACGTAACCCAAATATTATACTTTCAAACCAGTATCATTCCTGAACTTCCGACCACTCCATCATTCCCCACCCACCGCTACCAGTGCCCCCAGCCTGAAACCACACAAACAAGCAATTCACCCCAGACAAGCAGGCTTCACAGCAGCAGTGCCCTGTGAAGACCTTGGTTCAGGAAGACATAGTCATTGTGATAAGGGATGTTAACATGGCATACATGCATCATTACCGCTAATTAAGGGCTTCACGAAGAGGGAGGTGGGGTGAGGGGGAGACAGTTCGATACACCGCCCTCTCCTACCATTCCTCAACTATTACTCCACCAAAACCCCATAGCACCCCAATTTTTCATCCAGGAGATATCGCATTCCCAGCCTCTCCTATCACTGAACTTCATGAATATCGGTGTAGATTTGATACTAAACCCTCTGCATGTATATTATTTAGTATTGTTCCTTTTTACTCTCCAGCGAATACAGCTTCAGTGATATTAAAAACTCCCTATAGTGTAGATTTTTGTATTAAGTTTATAATTATATGAGTTGAAGTTCCTTTGCACACTTTCTAAAGAAATAATTTAACCTACTTTGTATGGGAATGTTAACATGTTACAGTACTCTACCCGCGGTAGCACCAGGGATTTGAAGGGCGTTATCATTGGTAATTCACCATGTGTTCTAAATGTGTACGTAGAATCAAACCTGTTAGCCATTTCACAGCTGCAACTTTGAGCTGGTTCTGTTCTTTGAATCCCATATTTTTAAACATTAACCCGGGAATGGCGAGAACACTCTTAAGAAGTTTTGGTGGGCAAGGGCGAGGGCCCTCTTAACCCATTGAGACCCAGCGTCGCACGTGATGCGTCGGCAGTTTATTTATTAGTGGCCCCTCCATCATTGACGAACATGCCTATTACATAAGGCATCCTCTTCAAACACTAATCCGCCGTAGTTTGAATCTACCGCGCAGAGCATTTAAAAACTGAGGAGCCTTCATCATGAGCGCACGCGACCTCACTCATGGCTTCAGTCATTATGAATTGGGTTCTCACTACGAAAAAACTTCGTAAAAAATAAAAAGAAAAAGAAAATAAGAATAACTATCCAATAAGCTTTCCATCATATCATGGATGTACTTGTGTGGATTTCTGACCAGACGCTGATTCAGGCGTCATTCCTCCTTCTCTGCTCTGCGCTCAGCCTGCCCGGACGTACCTTCCAGGCTCCGCTGGTTCCGCATTCGTTGCGTCCCTAGTGAGTTTTTTCTCATTTGTTTACTCTAGGATGTATCGAGTAAGGTTAGGATAGGCGTAGCAGGAGTGTCCTGGGCTGGTTGCCCGCAGTGCAGTGTATTTTGGGTCGTGTGTATGGGGCATCTATTTCGGATGTACCCTCGTGGTCCTGTTGTGGACACGTGAACTTTTCACAGTTGTGTTAGTTTGTGATGCAGGCGGCTTTCATTACGCGTTAATTATTGCTGCCTTTTATCCTTCTGATGAGGTAAGCTGTGTTTTTCTGACGTTCCCAGCGTATTTTTCTTCACTTAGTGAAGTTTTTTCTGGGTCCGTGTCAGGCTTCCCAGGGTGGGAAGTTATCGCTACGGTGGTGTGTTGGCGGTGGTTCCTGTTGTGATATTCCAATGTGTGTTTATATTTCAACTATTTTCATGCCGTCTACCTAGGCCTAGCCAGCCGCTCGTAGCTTTGCCACATGTCTAGTGTTATTATTTATTTTATAAATATGCCCTACTGTGTCATGTGTATCCGGGTTTTAGTTGTGTATTGGCTAATTCCTCGGACTATAATTGTTTCCTGGTTTAGTTGTGTATTGGCTAATTCCACGGATTATGTTGTGACCTTGGTTAGTCGTGCGTGACTCTCCTCGTGTCGTATTGTTCAGATGGTGTCTGTTCAGGGTGGGGCTTGCCTTCCGGCGGGTTTTTTCTCGGTTTCACCATGAAAAATCCTGACCGATGAGCAGTGTTGGGCCACACGTGGTTTTTAACTCTGGCTGGTTCCCCGGCGTGGGGAGGTGTCTGTGGCTCTCCAGGACTGCGTCTCTGTGGGTGCCTGGTTTCAGGCCTCCTTTAATTCCCGGCGGGATGGCTGTACCCATCCTTATATATATATATATATATATATATAAAAAAAACGACGTTCTTGCGAACATTCGTTTTTATAGGTTTTTCTACCTGGTTTACGACAACCACATGGAAAACCTAGCTGTTGTTTAGGCGTTCCTCCCCGGCGATCTTTTACAAAGAAGTGGGGTCAGGAACTTGTGGGGTTAACTTTTAGACTTCTCACCCGGCGGGTGCACCTGAGCAGGGTGGGATAAACGACTTAGGTCTCATATAGTTAACCAATCCATTTTAGTGATACTCTGTGTATCGCTGCCTTTACTCTTACGGCAATTGAAGGTTCAATGAGGTTTAACCAAATCGATTCCCACACCCGGCGGGTGCTCCTAAGTGGAGGAACTAAGGAATTTATAACAAATTCAATTTCGATTAACCTTAATTTGGTGATACATTCAGTATCGCCGCCTTCTATTTTTACGACGATCTTTTGGGACAATTCGTTAAAATATCAGATCTCGTATATTCCTGCCCTGGGCTATTCTACTAAAATATTTCAAGGGCCGGCGTCTTTATGAGGGGGGCTTTGTTACAAAATTGAATCTTGAGACAGTCACCACCTCCTACAGACTATAAGTGCCATACTGGACCATTATATCAGAGGGTATTCTTCATGTTCTTTAGCTAAAAAGATTTGTTTAGCCTCTTTACACCCCGCCGCGTAGCGAGATGTGTTAGCTGTGTCTTTGCATCCCGTTACCCGGCGGGTTATTAACACTTGTATGCGAACACTTGGGTTAACCTTATGAGCATTAATTCCTGGAAATTTTTCTTTATTTTTCCAGAGCTGAGCTCCGGCGGACCAATACAGACCCGGCGGTAGTTTCCTCACACCAGTCTCTGTCATGGCTACTGTGGCCCCAGTTTTTGCCCTGTGCATTACCCCTACTTGCGCGGGTATCCTGATTTTTGCGCATACCCTTTGCATAAGGTGTGTTAAAAGTCTAGACCGTTCAAGGGGTCTCTGGGTTACACTTAATTGTTCCTTTTGCTCCCAATTAGCCAATAAAGTCCTGTGTGACAATGACAAGACCGCGGCGGTAGCGTTGAGAGAGGTCAGACAACAAATGTCGGCCTACACTACCATTGTCGCACATAAGTCACTTCAATGTGACAACGTCCCACTTTGGGATAAGTTGCTGTCAGAGCACCCTCCCCCTAAACGTACCTCTAGAGTAACGGGTTTTAAGCCGACAGAGACTAGCCAGGGTTCTGTATCGTCTGTGGATACGTCTAAACGCCCGAGAGAGCCTACTCCCCCGGCAGCCACCTCCTCGTCGCAGGCGAGATCGAGGTCAAGGTCACCTCTCAGACAGCAGTCTTCAAGTCGTGCCTCTTCCCCGGCGAGTAAGAAGAGTAAGACGGAAGCTTCCACCAGTGGTCATGGTGGTGATTCTTCCAAATCTAGGTCTAGTTCGCGGTCACACCGTAGCCACAAATCCTCCAAAAAGGATTCCCATAGGAAGTCCTCTCGACATTCTCCTAAGTCTAGTGCATCTCGTCGTACCTCTACACCTGAAAATGTTTCTGTTACAGCCTCAGAGTATAGTGAAGCGCCTGTCCCTAAACAAGATTTACCTATTGATATTTTAACCCTAGAAATGGAAAGTTCAGGAAATTCAATAATTGAGAATGTTTCAGACTCTCAAGAGAGCGTAGGCCAGAGCCTCGGTGTTTGGCGGTTTGCTCAACCAGGGTCTGACCATCCACGTCAGACTCATACGAGTCACACAGTAGCCGATGTCCACAGGGACGCGGCGACCCCATCCTCTATCCCTGACTTATCTTGGAAACAAGGTGCCCCTGCCTCGGCGGGGTCTTCTCAGGAGGATCGGGAGGAACAAGATGAAGTGTCAATAATTTCAGATAGGGATGGACAAGGGTCAGGCTCAGGCCTGGACGCCGCCCATGATAATACTGATTCACCTGAAAGTTCTGCATCTAACCAGTTTGTTACAGCACAAGAAATTGATGGGTTACTTACTCATGCTCTATCTAAATTCTTTAGTCAACAACGAGAAAACCCCACAATGGACTTGGGGGCTCCCTTGACAAGTTCTGCGGTACGGCCTCTGATAACGTCAATCGATTTATCTAAGATTCCTAACCCTCCTACTCTGTCACCGGCAGGGAGCTCTAAGCCAGCTACGGCAGCATTCACTACGTCAAATGTCAGGGTCATCACGGATGTTAATCCACCCCCTCTAGACAAAGCGCCTCTTAGAAAGGTAGCTATGCCCCTGCTTTATGGGCCAGACGAGTCATGGGTTCTTTTGAACCCCTCTAAGCCAGAGCTTGCCCAGCCTACCTTGTCAGGGGAACTCCCGGTACCACGTGAGTGGTTTATCCAGGGAAATAAGTCAAAGAAATTAAGGGCATTGGATGCCTTGGGTAATGTTTTGGACGTAAATATCAAGGCTATACCTAGTTATTATCATCAGGATTATTTTGTTTATGCATCTAAGCCTGCTTTACCCCCTGCCTCAGCTTCAAAACTTTTTTCAGACTGGTCTAAGCTGGATGGGTTTAATGATATTAAGGCTCTGTCGGCTCTTACTCCTGAACTAGATTTACAGACCGTCACAGACGAGACAGCTAATCCAGTGTTGAAGGTGGGACAGTTGGGACCAGGACCTTGGGTGGATTGGGAGGTAGAGGCTCAAAACTTTGCAACCACTTTCACTTCTAAATCTTCCCACCAGATCCCTCAGGATACACATTCATGGTTCTCCATGCCGGTAGGTTCTGCCGGCGGAGTTCCGTCAGCTTTATTTTCTTTTCTAGCTGCCCCTAAGATTAATCTTTGTGAACTAAAGGACCCATTCACTACCCCTACCCCTACTCACCTAGACAGAGAATTTAGGCTAAGGGGAAAAGCTTTCCGCCTGTTTTCAGAGTACATAGTTTCTCAGCAGGTGGCTAAGTCTTTACTCCGGTCTACTCAGGCAATCGCAGACGCGGATGCTCGAAGATCAGTTGAGTTATCCCGGCGTCTGATTCTTCAGTCGTCGATTCAATCCTTAGGTGACATACGCACAGCCTTACTTGAGGCGGTGCGAGCACGACAGGATCTTAGGATGTCATTAGTTCGCAAGCTGCCTGATCGCATTGCTAACCAGGTGGTAATGTCCCCAGTACTTACTCCTTCTTTAATGTCCCCTGATGTATGGCGAACAGTGTTTAACATGGCACAGGCCGTGAAGCACAGTCCCGCACAGGCTAAGAAACCTGCATTTAACTTCCCCAAACCTAAGCCTCCTACTAAAGCTCAGCCAGGGGGTTCTAAGCCGTTTCTTCCGCCTAAGTCCTCCCAATCCCCCCTGGGTCAGTACAGGCATAGACAGAGAGGGTTTTCAGGACAGAGAGGACGCGGCCAGTATAAGCCGGGGCAGGGCCAGTCTTCGGCCCACACCAGCCAGCCGGCGAAGCGTCCAACACCACCAAACCCACCATCAAAAAACTAAAGTCTCTCTCACTCCCAGTGCCTATCTTAAGGCCGGAGGAACCGAGGGAAGTACAGCCGGCGAACCCTTGTCTGCTAACTGGGTCGTTCCGAACGTGTCACCAAGCATGGCCGTTAAAAACCTGGGCATGGATGGTGGCACGCAAAGGCATCACTTGGCAGTGGCTCCGGCGACCTCGCTTACGTCAGCCGACAACGGCAAATTGTGTTTCATTAGAGGTGGAGTCGCTGGTCCAGGAGATGATTGCCAAGAATGTCATCATCCCGGTCCCTCCAGATTACCCTGTATTCACGTCAAAACTGTTTTTGGTTCCCAAACGGGACAGTGTTCAGATGAGGCCGGTCGTAGACCTGTCTTATCTGAATCTTCACATTTACAACGAGTCTTTCAGAATGTTAACAGTTCATCAAATCAGGCTAACACTTCCGCCGGGAGGCTGGATGTGTTCCCTAGACCTGACAGACGCCTATTGGCACGTGTCGGTCAACAAAAGATTTCAAAGGTTTCTGGCCTTGAGGATCAGGCACCAAAATTTTGTTTTTCAGAGGATGCCGTTCGGTTTGAACCTAGCACCTCGACTATTCACGAAACTAGTCCGGCAAGCCCTGATGCCGTTGTTAAAACAGGGAATCAGAGTGTTGTGGTATCTAGACGACTGGCTGGTGGTGGCAGAGACACAACAATTATGCATAAAACATGTCAATATCATTTTAAATCATGTCAAAACTCTAGGCTTCAAGGTAAATCTGGTAAAGTCAAACCTTGTTCCCTCAAGAGTAATTCAGTGGATAGGGCTGGTCTGGGACACCGCCGCTCTCACTCTGAGTCAGAGTGTGGACAATCGCAACAGGTTTCGCAGGAAACTGTTCAGGTTTCTTCACAGTCTGACTACGACACGAAGAGTCTGGGAGTCTCTGGTCGGCTCTCTCAACTGGATTCAGCTAACTGTCAAGTTGGGCCGGTTGAAAGTAAAACGATTAATATTGGAAGGCAACAAATATTTCCCACTCTTACCGGCGGGAAAATTATGGCCCATACCAAAATTAATCCACACCTTACTAGCGGTCTGGGCGAAGAGGGAAACATTGCACTCAATCATGTCATGGACCTCTCCTCCTCCAACGGTATGGGTAGACACGGATGCGTCAGGCACCATAGGGTGGGGATTTCAGTCAAATCAGGGGCACCAGGGTCAGGGACTTTGGTCCCACTTAGAAATCTCTCACATAAATGTCAAAGAGTTACTAGTCCCCTTGTATTTCCTTCAGGCTCACGGCCCGGCGTTACGGGGCAAGTCGGTGGCCTTCAGAATGGACAATCTGAATGCAGTTCACTGTATTCAGAAACAAGGGTCAACGAGGTCAAGGAAGTTGCTACTCGTGTCGGAAGAGATTTTTGTTCTAGCCAGCAGTCTAGATATTTATCTTCACGCATCTTATCTCCCAGGCGTAGCGAACGTCTGGGCAGACGCTCTGTCCCGGAGACAGAGCACGACAGTAGAATGGGAGCTCAAGCAACCCATTTTCGACCTAATGATTGCGGAGCTCTCCCATCCACAAGTGGATCTTTTTGCGTCCGACGAGACTCACAAGCTCCCTCTATACCTCACCCGCCGGGCGATAACGCCGGCAGGGGGGCCAGACGCCCTAGTGACAGACTGGAACAGATGGAGCTCCATCTATCTGTTTCCGCCGCCAGATGCGTCACTAATGTGCCACGTAGTGAACAAACTACGAGTTTATCGAGGCTTAGTCTCGCTAATCGCGCCCCTGTGGCCGGCGCAGGTGTGGTACCAGCAATTAATAATGTGGTGCCCGGACCCGGTATCGCTCCCGGTCGGGTACTTCCACTTAGACACGATTGGCAACCTAGCGACCTCGCTGACTTTTGCATTATGGACATTCAGGAGGCCAAGTGGCTAGCACCATACGGTAGGGATGTGACCAATAAATTGCTCCATCAATATACTCAGTCTACTAAGCGACAATATCAATCTCATTGGAAAGCTTTTACTTCTTGGATTGTTAGAACGGAACAAACTGTACCCTCAGTGGCATTGGTTTTTAATTACTTGAACTATCTGTTTGAGCAGAAACGTTTATCTGTGGTAACTTTGAAGAATCACTTAACTGCGATTAGAGTGCCCTTTTTCGACCTTACAGGTCTATCCATACCGGTGGCGGAGGAAACAGGATTTATGAGAGCGTGTTTTAAACTCCGCCCACCTCCCCGTCAGCTCATGCCTACTTGGTCTCTGGACAAAGCTTTGTCTTTACTTCATTCTCGTCTGTATCAAAATACTGCAGACTTTGCTTTAATCTTAAAGAAGGCAGTTTTCCTTTTGGCTTTGGCCACCGGAAACAGAGTGTCTGAGCTGGCGGCGATGAGCAACACACCTAATTGTCTTAGGTTTGGTAGACTTAATGATTCAATTTCCATTGCACCCTCCCCGGCGTTTGTAGCCAAGAATGAGCATAGTGCACACGTGTTTTCTGAGTTCACGGTGCCGGCGTTAAAAAGGGGAAAGGTGCATCATAATTTATGTCCAGTGCAAGCTCTAACCAAATATTTGAGAATAGCTCCTCAAAACCCCCAAGGTGCTTTATGGGTAGCGAGTACGGGTAAACGCTTACTTAAACGGCGATTAGCCGCTCTTCTGGTAGAAGTCATTAAAGAGAGTAATCCCGGCGTTGTGGGTAGGGCCCACGATTTACGCAAGTGGGCGGCCTCTTTACGTTTCCTGAAAAACTTTTCAGTTGAAGATATTGCGTCCACACAGTTGTGGGCGTCTAATCATACGTTTCTCTCTAGATACTTGTCAGTTGCTCTAGACAAACCTTCCTTACCATGTATAGCTTTAAGGCAGAGGGTCTAGGTGGCCCTGCAGTCACTTATGTTTACTTTCACGGAAGGGGGGGGGGGGGTGCAGTCAGTTGACATAGGACACCCTAGACCCCGCCGGAGTATGAGAGCTGTGATACAATTTAAGGTTAAAATGTGATATGAAAATTTCTCTGCGAGAAATTGTGCTAGTACAAGGTTTAGTACAAAACAACGGTGTTGTTATAGTAGTTTTAGCTGCGAAAGCAATGTAATATTAGTTCAATGGAGTTCATTTGCAATTGATCTCCACATGTATTTTGGAGTTTATGATGTGCACATATAAACTTATAACTTATTATTTTTGTCACCACTCGTTGAGTGGGGTGCCTTTTGTAACTACAGATCTGTGTTCAGAATCTTCAGGGTTACCCATTTTTGTCGGGCAGGCTTCTTTGAAGCACGCACCTGCCTGAACCCCTTTTTCTTGTATATTTCCGGCCTACGCCGTATTAAATACATTTTTCAAAAGTAAGAATACTATGTGGTTGTTTTTATTATCTGCTTTTCTAGAGTTATGATATGATTACGAATGTCCCCCTCCAGTCTTAGATATCAGGCATGTTCGTCAATGATGGAGGGGCCACTAATAAATTATAGGTTTGACTCCTGTAAGGAGATAAAGAAAACCTAATATTTAGTAGTGGCCCCGTAATCATTGACGACTGGGGCCCTCCCGACCGTCCCCTTCCCATTCGTTGATGTATTAAGGATTTTAGTTTACTTGATATGTCAGTGAAGGAGGAATGACGCCTGAATCAGCGTCTGGTCAGAAATCCACACAAGTACATCCACGATATGATGGAAAGCTTATTGGATAGTTATTCTTATTTTCTTTTTGTTTTTATTTTTTATGAAGTTTTTTCGTAGTGAGAACCCAATTCATAATGACTGAAGCCATGAGTGAGGTCGCGTGCGCTCATGATGAAGGCTCCTCAGTTTTTAAATGCTCTGCGCGGTAGATTCAAACTACGGCGGATTAGTGTTTGAAGAGGATGCCTTATGTAATAGGCATGTTCGTCAATGATTACGGGGCTACTACTAAATATTAGGTTTTCTTTATCTCCTTACAGGAGTCAAACCTATAGTTATCACCAACTCCCAGCGACGCATCACGTGCATCCGGCATATTAAAATCATTTACGTGGCTCGTAAGGTAGGAAATGGCGGGAGAATAGGAGGGGGAGGTACCGTAGTGTGTGTGTGGGAGCCGGGCCGGTAGGTGTGAGCGGGCCAAGACAGCCGCGTGGCCGGTGGTGGTGGGCTTAGTGGGGATACTTTACACCCTTAGTTCACCGCCACTTTGAACCTTCATTACTCCGGTAGTATGGGAGCTAGAGGCTTGAGATTTATGTGAGACACTCCTTAGGATGTATGCCGTACAATGCCATACTCAGTTTTCACCCTAGTGCTCCCGAGCGGGTGGTCATGCGGGGGAGACAAACTTTCGACCCCCCCCCCCCCAAATGACCGAGGTGAGTTTTTTTTTATTTTTTCTTCATTTCTCACCATTCTCTTCCATTTTGGCTCAACAATTTTTTTAGAGGCTCCCCCCCCACCCCCAAACAAAAAATATCCGAGGTGATTTTTTTTTTTTTTTTTTCATTTCTCATCCTTGTCTTCCATTTTAGAAAACAAAACAAAAATAAGTTAAAATGGCTTGGGACTGGGGTGAACAAAATATTATAACTAGCCGGGGCTCAACGGGTTAAGAGGTAAGGCCTAAAAAAAAAAACTTTTAATAGGCCCCAGTAGCACTTAAAACAATTTTTTTCCCCTCCATACTTCATATCACTTCTCCACATCTTGTCAAAATCCCCTCCTTCCCCCCCTCAATTATCACCTATTTTCCCTGTTATTCCCTTATTCATTGGTATATTTTCGTGTAAACATTTCCAAACCGATCCTAGGCTGTGGTCATGTGTGTTACGTAAGGTAGAGACTGGGAGAGTGTGAGGGAGTAGCTCAGTACTGCTTCAACCCTGAAGAGGGTGTGAGGCCGGCTGGCTCAAAATTGATGAATGAACCGCTCGGTAATAATTCACGATTTTGACTACCGGTATCTAAATGATATTCCCACTTGTTTTATTGTTGTTACAGGTTACCATCTTCATATTAAACGTAAAATAGGTGCATATGAATAAGTAATAACGATATTTATCGTAAAATGACGATTATAGGTAGGAATGGAGCTTAATATTGCCGCCCAGAACTGTGGTGTTCACTACACCCGCGCGCGTGTGCCGGGTTAACACCCCAAGGCCCTTCACACTACCTTTACGTTTTATAATGTGGTTGAATTCAGTCATGTAATTTGTGTTTGAAGGAAGGAAGGTTTTCGGAGCAATGGGAAGTATGTGGAAGACGAGAAATCTCAGAATGAAAGTAAAAAGTGCAATGTATCGAGGAATTGTTGCCAACAGTGATGTATGGGGCTAAGACATGGGCTCTGAAGAAAAATGAGAGAAGAAAGCTGGATGTGATGGAGATGAGCTGCTTGAGGAGTATGTGTGGAGTTACTCGTAGAGACGGATTGAGGAATGAAGAGATACGTAGGAGAGTGGGGTAGCAGGAACATTTGACAGCCAGAGTGGACAGAAGGGTGCTGAGCTGGTATGGTCATGTTGAACGAATGGGAGATGAAAGGCTTACATAGAGAATATGTGAGTCAGATACAAGGGGAGATAGAAGGGCAGGAAGACCCCCATTGAGATGGAGAGACTGTGTAAGACAAGCTTTGGATGATAGAGGAATAACTATAGATCAGGCAAAGGAAGTGGTAATAAACAGGAACGAATGGAGAATGCATGTGAATAGTTGAGTGAACACGTGGTCATTTGGGGGAAGGGGTCGGGCGCAAGTTGGACTAGATAATAGTCCATCAGGCGCCTGGCCCGGAGAGACGATTAATATGAAGGGTGCGCCTGGAAGTGTGGTGGGCGGGCTTGTGGCTTCGGCTCCGCTGCATGTCTGCCTGCCGCGAGATCAGAACCTCTCCGGGTGGTCGGGGGCTGGAGGAGTGCTGGAGCGATCTTGGCGACCCTGGTCTCTGGGTCTTCTCCTGGGTGACCTAGATGTGTGTGAATTTGTGTTTTATCTGTGTTTGTTCGTTGTTTTATGTTGTTTTATGTTTTCCCTGTTCTTGCTCTGTCTTGAGATGGCCACCCCCAAGAAAAAAATAAAATAAAATAGAATAAAATAGAAAATAAAAATAGGGAAAATGGGGATTGGGCCTGAGCATATAGATAGATAGAATTTGTGTTCCCTACCTACCTAAGGTCACCTAAGGTTGTGTTTGCCACTCTCCTAGTGGCACCGAGGAGCGCGTCGCCCCTCGTTCTGGTTGGTGATATGGTGCAGCAGACTGTTCGAAGGGAATACACGCTCCCCTGCGAAGATAGGCTCGTCTGGCACTTTTTGCAGTTCGACATCGAGGGCTCTCTTGAAGTTGTCTAACGAGACGCCCCTCATGTCTCTTACTCTCCGTGGGAGTTTGTTGAAGAGACGTGGTCCTCTGTGTGATAACCAACCCTCTCGCAGAGAGCCAATAGCACCCCGGTTTTTCATCCGGGGGAAATCGCATTCCGAGCCTCTCCTATCACTGAATTTCATGACTATCGGGGTATGTAGGTTTGATACCATACCCTCTGCGATTTTCCATGTGTATATTATTAGGTAACGTTCTCTTCTACGCTACAACGAGTTCAGTTTCAGTGATCTTAAATGCTCCCAATAGTGTAGATGTTTTACCGAGTTTATATGCAAAGTGAAATTCCTTTGTGCATTCTCTAGATAATTTATTTCGCCTGCTTTTGTAACTACATCATCCTCTCTGTATTGTATTTATTGAATCTTTTCTTCATTAATCTGGATGTTGTTTTTGCTGGTCTATTGAAGCATCACATTTATGTCATCCTGCAGCCGGACTGCTTTGCCTTTCTGTGTGTTTATTATCATACTTAGTGTTGAGTCTTCTGCAAAGAATGATACTGTACTGTGTCTTGTGTTAGTATCTATGTCATTAATTAGAATGACTGTCCTATAAATTATGTTGTTTCTTCTGAACAGCTCCCTTCTATCCCGTTCTTGTTTGCTTCTTTGTCTTGTTTGTCTTTTAGGTATGTAGTAGCTACACATTTGGGTCGTGATTTCTGTTATTAGGATTAGACATTCTGGTGGTGTCAGGTTATTCATTAAATCTTCCCAGTCTCTTCCCACCAAAATGTGTTTTTTTTATTTAAATTAAATTTGCTGAAAGGGCCCGTTTTTGTCTCCCTTCTGAGGGTTACTTGACACTTGCTAAGTTTTGTTTTCAATTAATTTATGATCTGAGAATGTTGTGTCCGACACATTAATACTGTGCGTACTATGGAGTCATTGTTAGTGAAAACTAGGTACCTACTAAGATATTGTTCTCCCGTGTGAGTTGAGCGATATGCTGAGTAACCCTACATTATAATAATTGCAGAGTTTAATTATTCTAAATCCCTCATTACTCTAAATCCTTCCCCAACACTCCATCAATCCCCACTCCCTGCTACCAATGCCCCCAGCCTGAAGACACTCAAGCAAGTACTTGAGCCCTTGACAAACGGGCCTCACAGACCAAGGCCGCGTGAAGGTTTTGGTTCAGGGAGAGGCGAGTGCTTGTCTTGATGGCTTTTACATGCTTTCATATCGCTAAATTAAGAGATTCACTAGGATGGCTTGATATACTGCCTATACTGTATATCCATATATTAATCATGTATTTAGATCATATGATTAGCCTATATAAAGAAAGATAGATACACCCACATAAATCGAAAATAAACAAATATATACTGTATATATACTGTATAGATACGGTATATATATATATATATATATATATAATATATATATATATATATATATAGTTGCCGTACCTAATTACATAGGTAGATAGACAGCAGAGCCAAAAAGATAGACAATTTCATAAACAGATACGAACTGGTAAATGTAGTTTAATGGATAGATACATCATGTAAATAACTAGATATAAAGATAAACAAAAGTTAATGGATACATATAATAATGCATGAACATTTTGAAAGAGTGACATGAAACGAAAGGCTGTTATAGCCTTTTATTTTAAACTGGCAAATTTGCACTTGGTCCCATTGAACTGGAAACTCTACTTATAGCTGATTGGCTGCAGGTACTGTGTGGTATATACCGGTATATCTTATGTTTGATTATACAACTCAAAGATATTACTTGGACACAGTGTCATCAGTTACCGGTAATTACCTTGAAATAGTATCCTAGCAAAATGTAACCAAGTGCAATTTCACCAAGTTAAGAATAAGACTATATTTGTATATATATATACAGTATATATGTATATTGATACGTTTTTCGGTATCAGCACCAGGTTCCAAGTTGAATAATATTTATCATAATTAATATTCTAGATGGTCAGATTTATGGATAAGAGTGAACTATTGAATCCGACACGTAAAAAACAAAAAAACAAAAACAAAACAAAAGTAGCAAGATAAACATGAAATCAATTTCTATAATTTAATAAACAAAAACTGAAGATATAACTTATTTACAACAAATAAAATATTACAGTTACGGTTACTGGAAAGCGAGAATGATATATAATCGAGGTTCACTGTGACTATTAATGGTGATTGTGACGAGAGATCAAACAGAAATAAAGACTTATAGTTACTACTTGTTACACGTGGTGAGAGTAAGAAGCACAGTTGATGTTGTCCTGTCGTAGGACTGGAGTGAACTGCTTAACAAATGACCAACTTAACTAAGATTGACTTGGTATGAACAGAATGAAACAGTGAACCTTAAAATAAATACACATGAACAGCCAAATGAGATACTGAATTAATAGTATTGTAGTCAGAAAGGAAACTAAATGAACCAACGAAACCCTGAATGAAATAAAGCATTGAGACCCGCGTAATTGACCTCCCAATGCCTATTGGAGCTCAGCTATGGAAGACAACAAACAAACATTAGAAGGCCAATACGATTCCTTACTACCTAATTAGTGAGATGCGTGACAATATATATATATATATATATATATATATATATATATATATATATATATATATATATATAGGCTTATATACTGTATATACTGTATATATACGGTATATATATTGGAATGCCGTTATGAGAGAGAGAGAGAGAGAGAGGCTGACTGACATACTTCAACCAATTAAGACACATTATTGTAGTATAAGGAAACAGTATACTGGTAACAAGATTACTTAGAAGTTGAATAATATAAGATAAGATCGAAATTGGTAAGAATTATCAATGAAAAAATAGTGTAAATAAATATGCAAGTCATAATGTTGCTCGCAGCGAAATTGTGAGTGGAAATTATTGACATGCGATGGAAAGATAAAATAATAGAAAGCGGATTATGACGTACACATATTAATCCTCCATCTCTTTCTAACTACTGTATTTTCACACACACACAAACTAGCCAGCACGTTCCACTTGAACACACAGACACACTTGATACTCCGAACACAGGTATACACATGCCTCATTAGTCTTCAAACACACACACACAGATTTCCATGTTAGAGGGACATGGAGGAGTGCGGTAAACAGTTAAAATGATAGCCCCAAAAAACTCTCAAGATATGCGAGGGCGAGACAGAGGATGAAGGCAAAGAGGGGTATGGCAGAAGATGAACAGAATGAGAATGTTGGGGGATCAGATAGCGCACCTCAAGCACATCCTGTCCTCCAAAGCGTGGCACAGGGATGTGCTCTACGAGCGACCCCAACTGTCTCCCGAAGATTATTAGCTACGCAAAGTAAGGCTCCTGTTTGCAAACATACAAGGATTACAAAATAAAACCACAAACAAAGTACCATTTATTAGGGGCCTACTGTACTAGAAGAAGGGATTGCTATATTTGCAGGTTTCACAGAAACCCATATTAAGGACCACGAAGATAGTGAAATATGGATTCCTGGTTATAAACTTATAATCTTCATAGGGCAGACAGAAAGCATAGAACACACGCAGGGGTAGCTTTGTACATCCATGACTCTCTGACATGTACTGAATTTCTAAATAACAGCAATGAAGTACCGGTAGTGGAAATACATGGGGTATTAATAAAATCTTTAAATTTAGCTATTATTATTACGTACCGACCCCCGGACACATCCGTAGAAGAGTTCAAACCCCAGATAAGCAAGATAAAACCGTAAAAAAAAAACTCACAGGCTTCTCCATTCAATGCAGAACGGCCTATGCCTGAGAGGGAGTAGCCTAGTTGGAAAGTTGGAATAAAAAAAAAAAAAAAAACACGGGGGAATATCCTAACCTTGTTTTCGCCAACAATGACATTTATGACCCTCATGCCTACGCAACTGTAGCAGTTCGTAGATTAATTATGCAACCTACTTGAAAATCTGTTTTCTAAACCCAACACAATTCAAGATAACTCAGCAATACTACAATGCTTGATAATAATGAATACACCAAAATAAAGCTATCTCAATCCCACACGCAAGCTCATGACATTATATAAATAAGAATAGGCTATCCTATATATCCTACAATAAAGTTATTAATAATAGCACAAGAGTGATACGAAATTGAAGCAAATATATATTCATGCACTGCTTTATTACTGAACAAATATACTACGTTACTTACTCAAATCTCAAGCATCTTCAACGATGTATGTCGCACGCATACGCATATGATAGCCTATATAAAGGCCTCATAGCTTGACAAAACATAAAATAAGACCTGATCACAAACACAAAATCGAATATTGGCGATGTGATCGATTTCCCGCCAATTTTCGGGAGAGCACGAAAATAAAATTTAATTTATTCCCATAAGGCCTATCGTAAATGTTACGACCATTTTCACTCCTAGTACTGTACCTGCTATGATAACATCTAGTACTGTACCTGCTATGATAACATCTAGTACTGTACCTGCTATGATAACATCTAGTACTGTACCTGCTATGATAACATCTAGTACTGTACCTGCTATGATAACATCTAGTACTGTACCTGCTATGATAACATCTAGTACTGTACCTGCTATGATAACATCTTACTTTAAGTATATTTCTGATCAACTTGGCACATATACAGATGTTATTATGCACAAAACAAATAAGATATTACGATCAAGTAAACTTGAACATTCTCCTATCTATTTCTACGTAATACACTATATTAAATCTATATCAAGTACTTAAGACTAACTTATACTACATTATCTCCTAGGTTTACTAGACCACCACACCTGGAGAAATAAATGCTTTATAACACAACCTAACAGCAAATATCAAACATCTAATAGCAAGTCCATAGGCTATCCCACCATAGACATGAAGAGGGGTCAAGGCAATGTAGACAGCGAGATCTGGAACTCGTTATAATATGTTTTGTTCTCAACCTAATACTGATATCAATGTTTTTCTTTTTATATGGCTGAACATTTTATTTATCAGAGTTAACTCCCATTAAGGGTGGCAAAAAACGCCCCAATGAACCTATTCTCCATGAGGACAATCTGTGCCAGTTTATGAAGGACTTATAGGACTGAACACTTAATTTAGGGACCATCCGATTCAGAGGCCTTCTATGTATTTTTAGCACATTCTTTACAGTGGTGGGCAGCTAATTCATCCACCAACCTGCTTCACCTTTAGGTAAGCAGCAAGGATTTATTCAAGTATGTCTCCCCTATTTGGGTTACCGACCAAGGCAGACGAGTCCCATCCACCCGGATATTTAAAAGGTTTATTCCCCTAGACAAATTACATACATTGCTTATTGTATATAGGGCCTACTGTATATCTGGTATATACATGTTCATTATACTGTATAAATTATAATGGTTATTTAAGAAATGTAGTCTACAAGTAAGGTGTGAGTAAAACAAGGTAAACAAAGGTTAAAAAAGGAGGGAATAAGTCAGCTGCGCGGACTGACTGGCCTACTAATGCTGAGGTTTAGCCGAGGTCACACAGTTTCTTTCAGCCCTTCTAGAGGGATATAGAGACGGTCGTGCTCCGAGGCTTGGTTATGAGACATATTTGTTTTAATATTGTTTTTGGTGCATAGGAAATAAGTGGGGTGTGCTTTTTTAGCGTGTTGGCAAGAGGACGTGTTTGTGAGTTAGTTGGATTACTGTCTGTGTAGGTGAGGCACAAACAAAATCAGTAAGGGAAGTCAAGCAAATGAAATGAAGACCCAGCAACCTCCTTATCACATGTCTATGAGGCCTCCCTTGAGTATTGTCCTGTTCGATTGGTGCCTACAATCTCCTCGTTGTGATGTCATTCTCAGTGGCGGATCCAGCTCAGGCTTAAGGAGGGGGGGGGGGGCTGATATATATACATGAGGAGCGCCATAATTCACACAATATTCTTAATATGTATTGTATTTCAGATAAAATGTTTGAAAGGGCGCAATTTTGGTCACTAAGGGGCCCCCGGGGGGGGGACCCCCCCCCCCCCCCCGGATCCGCCACTGATCATTCTATCTACTACTATCTATCTGTCTATCAGTTTCCCCTCTCCTTCACTTACGAACCTCGCTTGCACCAAATTCCAAGAGGGCATCAAATATCCTCACTGTTTATAGTTACGCAATGGTTGGCTAGAAACAAGAGACGAGAAGATAGCAAAAAAATAAGATAGGAGAGATAATGCAACGGAAGATATATATATATATAGAATATTTTAGGAAATACAGTAGGCTATATAGAAATAAAAAGTATGTGAGAGAAGGGAAATGGAAAGATAGGGAATATAGATGAGAGAAGAGGAGAGGAGAGAAGAAAGAAAATATGAGAAAATGAAGAGATAACAAGTAAAGATAAAAGGGAATAGATGAGGAAATTAGAGAAAAATAAGGAAGGTAAGAAGAATGTATAAGCAAATGGGAAGATAATTAAATATATATGTTCTCTCTCTCCTCTGCTTAACAACTGAAGAGGGTATCAAATATCTCCACTGTTTATAGTTACGCAATAGTTGTCTAAACGGAAATAAAAGACTATACAGAATAGGGGAGAAGGAAATACGGTAAAATAGAAAAGAAATCATGAATCGATGAAATAATAGTTTTATGTGAGGAGGAACTGCAAACAACAATATAATATAATATACAAACAATGGAAAAGAAAATAGGTGAGGAGAAGTGGAGAAAGGACTAGGGAGAAGAAAGAAGAAAAGATAATAAAAAACGAAAACAAAAGAGGAAGAAGTGAGAGGAGAGAGAGAGGGGATGTGGAAAGAAGGATAGCTATGCAATGAGAAGAGGCTTCACAATAAAATGATAGAACATAATTATATAAGAAATGCTGAAGAAATAACGAAGGCGGAGAAAGGAGAAAACATATGCACAGAGAAAGGAAATAAACATGAAAACAAGGAGAGAAGAGAGAAGTGATGAAGGATTATGACGCGTTTTAACACTGTATTTGGGATATTACTATACGATATTATTCAGCTTTTGAATGTTCTATAGAAATACGAGTATAATTATAAAGTATATTAACCCTCTGACTTCAAATAATTTTTCCTAAGTTTAGTCAAATTGTCTGATGAATAATGATATCCATAATAAATGGAAGAAGTGCGTCCTTGTATTTTGAAAGGTTTAGCGTATAGGCCTATACTGTATATTGGTTTCCTGTCCAGCCAACCAATAAATGTTAACCCTTTCAGCAAACAGGGAACGTGTCTACCACAAGACGACTTTATTGAGCTTAGGAAGTGATTCGGATATGAGCGGGTTAATTTCTATATACTGTACCCTATACTTTTATATATTCTTAGATCGAGGGCCTTCCAAACCTATATAATCCAATAATGTCCAGTATTAAAGGAAGAACAAATGCGCCCTAATACTGAAGTTGTTAGCCGGTGGTAACTTTTCCAGTGTAAGTACTATCGCGAGATTTTCATCCAGCTTAGGAAAGAACTGGGAATACAAATTTTGACTCCCACAGAACTCACTAAAATCGTCTAATGATAGCCTAGTGTGTTTATATTGCAATTAATATTGATATCGATCTTCCTTCTAAATATTAGTATGTGACATGAACATATTACTACAGCTCATTTACTGTAAATAATAGTAACATGAACAAATTATCAAAATTACCGAAATTTTGAATATCGAATATCAAACTAACTTCAGGTTGCTGGACTTGAATGGGAAATGTTGGTGCATATGCCGATAGAAATTAGGGCGTGCACGGAGGACAGGGATATGGCCGAAGGAACCTGGAAAGTGAATACATAGCCTACTGGAACACTGCGCTGCTATGGAGATGGTGGTGTGTAACTCCATGTACTGTATAGGAAGAGCCATCTGATAACATATGAATCAGGTGGTTCCAGATCAGCAAATCTGACAGGAAATGGATTAGAGATACTAAGATCATACAAGGTGACAAATGCATCCCCTAGCACAAGCTCCTAGTGTGTGATATGTGCCTAAGCAGAGTTCCTGTGAGAAAGAGAGTACATTTGCCAAAAAGGAAAGTATAGTTGTTAGAAAAAAAGTACAGAGACAGATTCCACAACGAAATAAAGGAAATTGGTGGAAGTCTGGGTGCTAGGCCAGCTTATGTTGACAGCCGAAGTAACTTTATAGAACGCAGCTTCCTCGATGCCACAGACAAAGTCTGTGACAAAACAAAGGGGACACCCAGACATGTTCTCCTGGTGGTGGAACAACGATGTTGAAGCTGCAGTCAGAGGGAAGAAGAGATGCTTCAAAGAATGGAAGGAAGGCGGCAGCAAGGAAGAATACCTGTCCGCCAAACGTAAAGCTAGAAACAGAGAAAAGATAACCATACAGGATAGCATGATAGAACAAGTCTGTGGCACTAAAAATATAATGGGATTTATAAACTAGCTAAGAACTTGAGGAACTGTAGTAAGGACATTGTGGGTGTACGATGTATAAATAATGATAGTAGTATG
Source organism: Paralithodes platypus (assembly GCA_032716605.1). NCBI lineage: Eukaryota > Metazoa > Arthropoda > Malacostraca > Decapoda > Lithodidae > Paralithodes > Paralithodes platypus. Next base: position 1,539,369 of record CM064499.1, on the reverse strand, counting down.
ACTGTTTACTCAGAAAACGAAATTAGAGAGGCATGGAAGGAGCATTATGAAAGATTGCTAGATGGGGAGTTTGAATGGAATAGAGAACAGCTCAGCACTGCAGTCCCATTACAAGGCCCCTCATCTTTGATAGGGTATGATGCCATTAAAAGTGCTATAGAAAGAATGAAGTCCGGGAAAGCCACTGGGAGCTCCGGTATAGTCGTTGAGATGCCAAAGGCAGTTGGAGATATCGGCGTAAAATTGGTCACAGAGCTGATTAATGCTATCATAATGGAGGAAAAAATTCTGATGCATGGCAGAAAATTGTGATAATAAGTATATACAAAGGCGAGAGTGATTTATTAGACAGGGGAAATTATAGGAGTTTGAAAATGCTTGACCAAGTCATGAAAGTCAGCGAAAGGCGCTTTGAATGCGTGATCAGAAAAAGTGTTGCCATCAGCGACATGCAGTTTGGATTTATGCCTGGGCATGGTACAACTGATGCTATCTTCATTCTTAGGCAACTGCAAGAGAGGTTCTTAGAGAAAAACAGGGAGTTATACCTAGTTTTTGTAGACCTGGAGAAGGCCTTTGACCGGGTACCAAGGGTAGTAATACAGTGGGCTATGAGAAGACTCGGAGTGGAGGAGTGGTTGGTGCGTATGATAAGGAGAATGCATGAGGGATCACAGGCAGCAGTTAGAGTGAATGGGGGTCTGAGCGAAGAGTTCCCAGTGAAAGTTGGAGTCCACCAAGGTTCAGTGCTGAGCCCATTACTGTTTGTTTTGGTCCTAGAGGCTCTGTCAAGGCACTTTAAAACAGGACTGTCATTAGAGTTGTTATATGTAGATGACTTAAGTCTTATCGCAGATAGTGCGCATGAAGCGGAGATAAAGTTCAATAGATGAATAGATGGAGGGAGGGTATGGCAAACAAGGGACTAAAAGTTACTATAGATAAAACAAAGGTCATGATCGGTGGAGTATGGCTCGGAACTATGAGAAAAAAAAGGAGACTTTCCAAATGCAGTCTGTGGGAAGTAACTTAATTCAATGTTGCGTCTGTAGTGACTGCGTACACAAGAAATGTTGGAGAGCGAGAGGACCTTTGACGAGAATCATAGACTTTGAATGTGCATTGTGCAAAAGAGAACTTGTGTTTAATGACCCGCTTGTTAGTGTTGATTTTGGCAGTGTAGCCTACCTACCTGGAGTCTACCTGGAGTTGTTTCGGCCGTCCCTCAGTGGCCTCGGCGAGAGTTGCTCCCCCCGAGTATGTTTGCTGCCAGTGCTTGATGCAGCAGGCTATTCGAGGAGGCAGCTCTCACCCCCGCAAAGTATGGCTGATCAGGCACCGACTTGAGATGGTTGTCCAAGGCTTTCTTGAATACTTCCGTTGGCACGTCCATCAGGTTTCTCACGTTCTCTGGCATTTTGTTGAAGAGGCCCGGTCCCCTGTTTGTCAACCAGGAGTCCCTCAGTGTGCCCAGAGCTCCCCTACACTTTTGGGGTGGGATGTTACATTTCCTACCCCCTCTGTCGCTCCAGTTCCATGATATTGTGGTGTGAAGGTTTGGAACTAGACCCTCGATAACTTTCCATGTGTAAATTATCAAGTATCTCTCTCTTCTTCGCTCCAGTGAATATAAGTTAAGAGCCTTCAGCCGATCCCAGTAATGAAGATGTTTTACCGAGCTGATGTGGGACGTGAAGCTTCTTTGAACACTCTCCATTTCATATATTTCCCCGGCTTTGTGTGGAGATGTTAGCACACTGCAATACTCCAGTCGTGGGATCACCAGCGATTTAAAAAGTGTTATCATTGGCCGTTCTTCTTGTGTCTTGAAAGTGCACAGTATCCAACCTACAAGTTTCCACGCCGCTACTGACTTGGCCTGATTATGTTCTTTGAAAGACATGTTTTCTGACATTATTACCCCAAGATCTTTAACCTCTGATTTTCGTGGGATTGGCAGGAGTGACTCTGTTAAGTAGGTTGTGGTTTCTTTAATCTTTTCATTTCCTCCATACCTTATCAGCTGAAATTTATCTTCGTTAAATTGCATGTTGTTATCTTTGGTCCACCGAAATACAGCGTTTATGTCCGCTTGCAAGATTTCTTTGTCTTCTATTGTGGTTATTCCTAGACTTAGTTTTGTGTCGTCTGCAAATGATGAGACACTGCTACAATGTTAGTACAAACAACAGTGTTGTTATAGTAGTTTTAGCTGTGAAAGCAATTTAGTTTAAAACAGTGGAGATCATTTGTAAAACATTTCCACGAATATTATGGGGTTTATTATGTGCACATGTAAACTTATAACTTGTTATTTTTGTCACCACTCGTTGAGTGGGGTGCCTTTGTAACTACAGATCTGTTCACAGAATCTCCAGAGTTACCCTTTTTTTGTCAAGCAGGCTTCTTTGAAGCACGCACCTGCTTGAACCCCTTTTTTGTATATATATGGGCTGCGCCATGTTTAAATATATTTTCAAAGTAAGAATACTATGTGGTTGTTTGATTATCTGCTTTTCTAGAGTTATTATATGATTACGAATGTCCCCCTCCAGTCTTAGAAATCAGGCATGTTCGTCAATGATGGAGGGGCCACTAATAAATTATAGGTTTGACTCCTGTAAGGAGATAAAGAAAACCTAATATTTAGTAGTGGCCCCGTAATCATTGACGACTGGGGCCCTCCCGACCATCCCCTTCCCATTCGTTGATGTATTAAGGATTTTGGTTTACTTGATATGTCAGTGAAGGAAGAATGATGCCTGAATCAGCGTCTGGTCAAAGATCCACACAAGTACATCCACGATATGATGGAAAGCTTATTGAATAGTTATTCTTATTTTCTTTTTCTTTTTATTTTTTACGAAGTTTTTTCGTAGTGAGAACCCAATTCATAATGACTGAAGCCATGAGTGAGGTCGCGTGCGCTCGTGATGAAGGCTCCTCAGATTTTAAATGCTCTGCGCGGTAGATTCAAACTACGGCGGATTAGTGTTTGAAGAGGATGCCTTATGTAATAGGCGTGTTCGTCAATGATGGAGGGGCCACTACTAAATATTAGGTTTTCTTTATCTCCTTACAGGAGTCAAACCTATAGTTGTACATTAGCATCTATATCACTTATTGGTATTAGGAAGAGTAGGGTGCCAACACTGTACCCTGGGGAACAGAGCTTTTAACCTTTGAACCTTCCGATACCGCTTGATTTACTGCTAATGATCGTCTTCTGTTAATGAGAAAATTATAGATCCAGCTCCCCACCTTTCCGGTGATACCTTTTTCTTTCAGCTTATGTGCTATAATGCCATGATCACACTTATCAAATGCTTTGGCAAAGTCTGTGTATATGACATCTACATTTCTTTTCTTTTCCAGGTCATCTAGAACTTTGTCATAGTGTTCTAGTAGCTGCGAGAGACATGACCTTCCTGCTCTGAACCCGTGTTGTCCTGGGTTGTGGAGCCCGTTTTCTTCCATGTATTCCGCAACTTTTCCTCGTAGTACTCTTTCAAAGATTTTGATGATGTGAGATGTTAGTGCTACTGGGCGGTAGTTTTTTGGCAGAACTTTACTTCCTCCTTTGTGTAGTGGTGCAATTGTTGTGTTTTTCAGGCTTTCTGGGATTTTTCCTGTATCTAGGCTCTTTCTCCACATTATGGCTAGAGGTCTTGCTAGCGATGTTTTGCAGTTTTTGAGCAGGACTGAGCTCCATGAATCTGGTTCTGGTGCTGAGTGGAGTGGCATGCTGTTTATTGCCCTTTCTATGTCTATTGGCCCAAATTCTATATCTGATATATGGAGGGGAGCTCTGTTCTTGCCCATAAAGAAACTGTTTGGATTGTCAATAGTTTTAGATGGATCGGGTTGACTGAACACGGTTTCATACTGTTTTCGAAAAAGTTCACTCATTTCTTTGTCATCTGTTGTATATGATCCGTCGAGTTTGATGAGTGGGCCAATGCTTGACGCGGTTTGTGATTTTTTCTTTGCATATGAGAAGTACTTTGAATTTTCACTTATTTCTTGAACTGCCTTGTTTTCTTCTTCTATCTGCTGTATTTGATACGATATTCTCAGCTTGTGTTCAATATCCTCAATCTCCCTTTTCATTATGTGAATTTGCCTTTCCTGTAATCCAGCTTGGGAGAGCCGATGTGACAGTAGTTTTCTTCGTTTGTAGAGCCTTCTCCTTTCTCTTTCTTGCGCTTCTGCGCTTCCTTTTTCTCTCTGGAATGTGATCCGAGCATACGTTCTTAACTAATTCATTTACTAGGCTAAGGCATTCAGGGGTTGTTTTGTCTGCCATTTGAACTTCCCAGTCTATTTCCTCTATCTTCTGGTTTATGCTTGGCCAATTAACATGTTTATTATTAAAGTTGTACTTACTGAATGGGCCTGTATATGATCTCCTTGTTTTGGTTTTGTGTAGGTACCGGTACTCGATGTTGGTTAGTACTTCGATTATCCTATGGTCAGAATAAGTAGTATCTGATATGCTGGTATTGTGCACAATGTTCTCATTGTTTGAGAAGATCAGGTCTAGGATATTTTGACCTCTAGTTGGTTCTGTGATGTGTTGGTTTAAGTTGAACAGAGAACATAAATTTAGAAGTGCTCTTGAGTGTGTATCACCATTTGCATTTGAGGTGTTAGGCATTATTTGGTCTTCTACTCGCCTCCATTTGATATTAGGTACATTGAAATCCCCCAACCACAGGATGTTAGGGGTTGGAGCCCCCAGCCCTTCTACTGCAGTTTTGATCTTATCCAGCTGGGTTTTGAACTCATGAAGTGAGGCATCTGGAGGTCTGTATGTGAGGATAACTGCCAGGTTTAGGCTTTCAATTTTTACCCCTAGTATCTCCACTACCTCATTGGAGTGTTTCAAAAACTCTGTACTTACTAGAGAGTCTTTAATGTACAAAGCTACTCCTCCACAAGTTCTATGTTTTCTGTCTGACCTGTGTAGATTATAACCAGTGATCCATACTTCACTATCTTCGTGATCTTTAATGCGAGTTTCAGTAAGGTCCGCAAGCATTGCATTCCCCTCTTCTAGTAGTCCTTGGATGAAAGGGACCTTATTTGTTCTACTGTTTTTTAGACCTTGTATGTTTGCATATATGAGAGGGGAGAGGCTGGGTGTGGTGGCTTGTGAGTTTACCACCTCAGGTGGTATTGGTGACCCTTGTGGTGGTGGTGGTGGTGGTGGTGGTGGTGGTGGTGGTGGTGGTGGTGGTGATGATCTCCCATTACTCCTCGTTGGTGGTACATCAGGTTGTCACGGGTCAGACCGTGACTATGATTATATACTATAGGGTTAGGTATATTTCTCGAGCGCGGGAAAAATTGGGGAGGCGGGAACAGCTGTAGAGAAGAGGGGTGGAGGCACAGGCATAGGCCTGGGTACCGCTAGGCGCCTCGCGTACATGTGTGCGTGTGTGCGTTCTTGCTTGTGAGCGTGGGTAGGCCGCCGTTACGCGTACATGTGTGTGTGCGTTCATGTTGTAGGCGTGGTCATAGGGAGTTCCAGTCTTTTCATTGGCACCAAATTCAAAATGTGATGGGGGAGGGGAAAACCGAGGTTATATAGGGGGCAGGAATGCCCAGGACAGGGCTTATTCTGCTCCTGCCCGACCCCAACGAGATAGTCCAATTTTGTTGTGCCCGCGATGAATGGGTCGGCAGTGCTGCGAGGGCACCTCGTGCCCTAATTCAACCATAATCAGGTGAGTCCAATTCAGTTAGACAAGTGTCAACGTTGATTGAGATATCCAGAGTGATGTGTGGTGGTGAGAGTGATGTGTGGTGCTGTGCTTGTGTGCGTTGGCCAGTCACCAGGACTGTGCCAGACCGTGCACATGGCCAAGGTTGTGACGCCGACCGAATTAGCTTAATGCTATGGCCGAGAATGGCAGGTGTAAGCATGACCCCACAGAGGGCTTGCTAAAGGCTAGGGATGCCCAGGGCGACATAGTTCTCCTGCGGCGATATCCCACTGATTTAGCTATGCACGTGGCCAGGGGTGTGTGTGGATGTGTGCGGGTGTGGTGAGTGACGCCGTAATGCTTAACCCCACAGAGGGTGATGGTTACCGCTAGAGGATAGTCGGCTTGAAGGGCTTGTCGTACTGCCCTTTTTGAGACTCTTTAATTAGACAACTCTCATTAGTCTAGCGAGTCACGTGTGTGTGGATGTGTGCGGGTGTGTGAGTGACGTCGTAGCATCTTAACCCCACAGAGGGTGATGGTTACCGCTAGAGGATTGTCGGCTTGAAGGACTTGTCGCACTGGCCGTTTTGAGACCCTTTAATTAGGCAACTCTCATTAGTCTAGCGAGTCACGTGTGTGGTGTGTCGGTGAGTGACGCCGTAGCTCTCAACCCCACAGAGGGTGAGGTTACTGTTAGAGGATGGTCGGCTTGACTCCCTAGGACTTGTCGTACTGCCCGTTTTGAGACCCTTTAATTAGGCAACTCTCATTAGTCTAGCGAGTCACGTAACCGAGGTGAGGAGGTGAGAGAGAGAGAGAGAGTGATGAGTGTGATTGACGGGTACTGTGAGTGTGGGAAAATCTCGTACCTTATTCGATCATGCGGTCATTTGCTGGGCTAGACACTTTCAGTAACACAGTAGACTAAAGGGTTGGTTGATGTGAGATTTCGTGTGACAAGCAGTAATCAGTATAATGATTTGGGGTAATCTTAGGGGTAGTTATAATACTGGGTAATTGTATTTAGGTAAGTGGATTAGATAAGTGGGTTAGATTGAGTGGCTGAGTGTGTGAATGAAATTGTCTCTTTGATTAATGCAATTTCAGTGTCGCTATTCAATAAAACCATTTTAGTAGGAATGTTTGTTTCTTTAATTCTTACTAACTTTAAGAATATAATTATTATCAATATATACCTATCATTACAATAAATCTGTGTACTCTATTATCCCGCAAGCTGGGAACTGCAATTTTCTTTTCAAATATATTACTGCATCGAGTCAGTATAGATATAAATGTATAGCATGTTCTGGGACTTTTGTTGCCATAATTTCACAAGGGATATTTGTCTATTTTTGATCTAAAGTAACACTATCAATTATAGGTTTATTTCCTAGATAATGGGCAAGTGTTACAGTAACCTATTAGTCTTATGATCTATTACAATTGGCGATCTGGACAGGATTACTATTACAATTGGCACCGGGCATGATCTATTACACAGGTACTCCAGTTGATGTATATGTGCTTCTAGTTCTTCTACTCTGCTCCTCCATATTTTGTCTTTCTCTGGCCTTTTTTCTTTCCCTCGTTCTTGTGTGGCTAAAAAATGGTGTGAGGCCGCATCTTCGTTCTGTCTCATCACCCTATGTGACCTTTCACATGGTAGTCTTTACAGTACCAATCATAGCAGGTTCTGGTGGTCAGAGAGGATTTACACAGAGGTCACGAGGTGGGTGATAGTACATGATTTCCCTAATTGACATGCTCCACGCTTAATTCCATTGTAGCATATTTTAGGGTGACTGAACTTGCACTTCTTCCCACTTAAAATCCCCAATTGGCCAAAGGGGCAGCTTTTCATGAGATAACGGCGGCACACAGGCATCTCTCTCTCTCTGCTTGGGCTGAGCGTCTCTCTGTCTGACTTGTAGGGGAAGGGGAAGGGGCATGATTGGGTAGTGCCGTAGGGAATGGTGTGGGGGATATTGGAGTGAGTTGTGTAGCAGCCATGAGGTTACGTATTGGAGGGGAGACCATCTGGGTGGAAAGTGGAGTTAATGGTGGGGAAGATGGTGGTGGTGGGGGGATATCTATGGTGGTCTTATTTTGAGTGGGGGTAGGGTCTGTGGATGTTGTTCTAGCTAATTCATGTTCAGCTTCATCATTTAGCTTAATGTTGGAATCTGTGGAATTGATGTGTTCCATAGCCGTGGCACCCATTGGGTCGCACAAAAAACTAGGTGAGGAGGGGGGAGTGTGGTGAGGAGGGGTGCCTGTCACTATTTCCTCCGGCGAGATGAGAGGAGGTGGAGGAGAGACCATCTGGGTGGAAAGTGGAGTTAATGGTGGGGAAGATGGTGGTGGTGGTGGTGGAGTGTGTGAACATTTACCAATTCTTTCACCCAACCCGATCTTATAAATTCAAAAATAAACACTGCAATTTCTCTGAACCAGGACCTTTCTAGAATTAATGAATGGGGACAAGAGAATCTAGTTTCCTTTAATGCACAGAAAACCAAGTACATTCAATTTTCTAACCGACAGAATCTCACTGACTCCCATATATTTTTTAATGATGTAAATATTCCCACTTCCCCTAGTATTGACATTCTCGGTGTAACATTAACTACTAACTTGAGCTGGACACATTATGTTAGAAGCATTGCTAAGAATGCCTCTAAAAAACTGGGACTCCTGTACAGAGTTCGAGAATTCTTCACTGACGAGCAGTTGGCCGTAATATATAAAAGTCATGTGCGCTCTCAGATGGATTACTGTTCACCTCTGTGGGGTGGAAGTGGAGTGGTTGCATTGAGGCAGTTGGACAAAATTCAAAATAAAGCTATTAGATTAATCAATAACCCTGCAATCACACAGGACCTTCCTACATTAGCCATACGAAGAAACGTTGCATCCCTTGCATTATTCTACAGATATTTTCACAGCAATTGTTCCGAGGAACTTGCTTCAATTGTGCCGCCTCTCCACATCTTTCCCCGTAGAACTAGGGCAGCTGAGAGCGCCCATGAATTTACACTTTCTCCTCCACAATGCAGAACTTCTGCTTATCAGAATTCATTTATCCCCAGAGCTACTACTCTTTGGAATTCACTTCCCTCGAATTGCTTTCCACAAACTTACAATCAACAAATGTTTAAATCCAGTTGTTACAAACATTTTATGAATGGAGGATGCCTTTAGGCACATGGACCTTTTTGTTTTATCTGTGTTTTTCCTTCCTCCGTTCATTGTCTCTTAAAAAAAAAAAAAAAAAAAAAAAAAAAAATATATTCTTCTATATGGGCGATACAGTTTCCACTGGAGGTGGTGCTGAAGCTGGCTACATTGATAGAGTCAGAAGTGACGGGGGGAAGTTTAGAGAGCTGTTGCCACTCTTGACCATGAGAGGACTCCCTCTTCACCTTTTAAGGGGACCGACCGGTTATTTATTAACTTCCAGGTCTTACCGTACTTCCAATGTAAATGCAATTTGGCACAGGTGTATGTGACCATAAAACTAGGTCAAAATTTTTTTTTTTTTTTTTTCTTTCAATTTAGGTAAAACATAGGTTGAAAACTATACCACTAATATGACACATAAACTCCTACAGAAATCCCTATAGCACCTGCTGTATGTCATCAAACAACTCACAATAGGTGTGTCTGTAGTTTCTATAAAACAAAATTTGTATATATTTTGTGTATTTTTGGATTTAGGTGATTATGAATTAAGGTGAAATTATTTTGTAGAATTTTACGACTGACAACATGCTTCAACCAAACAAAGCTAGCTAGAGTAAATTAGCTTTATACAAAATGTAGTGTTTTTAATTCACTTTCCAATGGTATATACAGTACACCATTCCTATAGGTCCAATAATAGATTTATTATAAGATCCCAAAGTGCGACAAAACAGTTTTGAGAAAAAACATGTGAAAGTCTAAGGTAATTAGGTGAACATTTTTAACTTTGTATTTTTTTATTTTTACAATATTTTACGCAGGAACACAGCAAAGTAGAAGATAAAACGTATGGGAGGTTGTAGAGTAGTTTACGCTCTTTCCATGTATATATGTATGATCCTCGTACGACTAGTAGTTACTGACCATGTCAATTTCAAAGTTTGCTATATAACGTTTTTAGAATTACAGGAAAAATTTGGAAAAAAAAAAAAAAAACAATTTCCAATGGGTTTTCACTAATAACATTTCACTGGCGTATGAAGGGATGTTGACTCTTGTTGAGTAAACACCTAATGGTATTTTCAGGATTTCGAGTTTTTTAAGCCTAAATAACCGGTTGGTCCCCTTAAAGGGGAAGTGTATACCTCGTGTGATGACCTATGCCTCGGAGATATGGCCGGCTAAAGTGGAGGACATCAATAAAATGGAACGGAATGAGAAGAGAATGGGGAGATGGATGTGTGGGGATAACCTCGGGGACAGGGTATCGAACAAGAAATTAAGAAGGCGTCTGGGCATTAGGAGTATCAGTCAAGTGACGCGCATGAGCCGACTTGGCTGGTTTGGTCACGTGGAGAGAATGGATGATCAGAACTGGGTGTAGAAATGCCGAACTGTGAACGTGGAGGGAAGCTGCGCGTAGGGGTAGGTTAGACCTAGAAAGACGTGGGGTCAGGTACTCCAGTCCGATCTCAAAATATAAAACTTGACAACAGAGGCAGCCCATGACAGGGTCGCCTGGAATGCCATTATTTAGGATGTGAGACTGTAACCACACTCTCTGTGGAAAAAGCGGTCCTTAAACTTAAATGAATAGGGCTATATTTATTAGTGGCCCCTCCATCATTGACGATTATGCCTATTACATAAGGCACCCTCTTCAAACACTCATTTACCGTAGTTTGAATCTACCGAGCAGAGCATAAAAAATTGAGGAGCCTTCATCATGAGCGCACGCAACCTCACTCATGGTTCGTCATTATGAAATTGGGTACTCACTACGAAAAAACTTTGTAAAAAATAACAAATAAAAAGAAAATAAGAATAACTATTCATAAGCTCTCCATAACTTCGTGGATGTACTTGTGTGGATCTTTAACCAGACGCTGACTTCAGGCGTCATTCTTCCTTCTCTGCTCTGCGCTCAACCTGCCCTGACGTGTCTCCCCATGCTCCGCTCGTTCCGCATTTGCTGCGTCCCTAGTGAGTTTTTTCTCATTTGTTTACTCTGGGATGTATCGAGTAAGGTTAGAATATGCGTAGCAGGGGTGTCATGGGCGGGCTGCCCGCAGTTCAGTGTATTTTGGGTCGTGTGTTTGGGACGCCTATTTCGGGCGTACCCTCGTGGTCCCGGGGTGGACGCGTGAAACGTTTTCGCGGATTAGCTAGCCTAGTTATTTAGTTGGCTTTAACTACGCGTGATTAGGCTTCTTTTTATCTTTCTGATGAAGTTGCCTTATTTGTTTGTTTTCTGACGTTCCTAGCGTATTTTTCTTCACTTAGTGAAGTTTTTTCTAGGTCCCGTGTCAGTGCTTCCCTCTCCCGGGTATATTTCTTCGAGGTGTGTTGGCTGCTGTTCCTGTTGTGATAATATTCAGTGCTTTTTGTTTTATTACCACATGTTTAAGTGATACTCCGTCTGCTTAGGCCTAGCCAGCCTCTCGTAGCTTTATTACATGTACAAGTGTTATTGATTTATTGTATAAATATGTACTACTGTGTCATGTGTGTTCTGGATAAGTTGTGTATTGGCTTATTCCAGGCACTATTTGTGTACCTCCGATTGCTTCTGGTTGGTGTGGGTTACCGTTTCCGGCGGGTTTTCTCGATTGCTCCGTGAAAACCCGGCTGGTTCTCAGATTGCGTCTGGTGGGTGTGGGTTGCCTTTTCCGGCAGGTTTTCTCGATTGCACCGAGAAAATCCGGCTGGTTGCCGAGTTTTAATCACGCGTGGTTAAAATAGGCTAGTTTCCCCCGGCGAGTGGTGGCTTGAGGGCTCTCCAGAACTGCGTCTCTGTAGTGGGGCCTGTGTTCAGGCTTACTGTGTATTTCCCGGCGGAAGGGCTTTACCCGATTCAACTAGGGGTTCATGTGGACACCTGTTGACTATAGTTTTTCCCGGTTTTGCAAAGCCGTTGAAAAACTGGGCTGTGTTGTTTGAGTAGTCTTTCCACCCCGGCGATCTTTTGCAAAGAAGTGGGGATAGGAACAATTGGGGTTAACTTTTCTATTAATTTTCACCCGGCGGTTGAACCTCGGGAGGGTGGGAATCACGGATTTGCAATTCGGTAGGATTAGCCTAACAATTGAGGGATACAAATAGGTATCAAGACATTCAACTCACGGCGATCTAATGATTAAGATGGGCTTAACCTGGCCAACTCCGTTATAATAAGGAGGCCGGCGTCTTAGTATGGGTTCCCGGTGAACGTTATATCACAGGGAAGACTGCGTCACTTATAAAGAACTGCTCATCTTTATATCATGTCAGAGGATATTCTTAAATCTTTTGGACACGTAAAGTTATTTTATTTTATTTTTTTATTTTTATTTTTTTCTATATTCCAACTACTCCCTCTCGGGCATAGGCTGAGAGCCTGTAGATTCCACCGCTCAACACGGTGAAGCCCGTGAGGTCTTGTTCCAGTCTGGGGAGTGAGACATGCGAAGCATCCATCATGGCTCGAAGCAGCTCCATCTCTGAAGCGGCTGGTTGCTTCGCTCAAGTGCTTCACCGTCTCACCCTCCAGACTCAGACCCTCACTCTCAGAACGCCACCTATTGAGCAGTGAACTCACTAGGCATTGTCCCCCTGTAACATATTTTGAATATGGGAATATTCATACAGTGTTATTTAATCAGGGAACAATGAGGGTATTTTTTTGGCATTTCGGTGGGCTTTGTGGTAATGCACTGATACTAGGTACAGCACAAATTCAATCCCAATAATATCTTCCCATTGACATATCGGGATTTGAACCCGGGTCCATTGGATTACCAATCCAGTGGCATGACCACTCCACCATACCTCCCCTACAAATCTTTACATATGAACCTACAGGGTAACGAGAGGTAATGGTGGGGTATTACGTCTCATTGCCCGGCGGTTTATTAACACTTGTGTTAGAACATTTTGGGGTAACCTTATGAGCATTAATTCCTGGAAATTTTCTTTTTTCCAGGGCGGAGTTCCGGCGGGTCCACAGAGGACCAGGTGAGGCCCGGGGGGAGTTAGCTTTTAACCAGTCATGGCTGCTCTAGCCCCTGTTTTTGCTCTTTGCTCAATGCCCTCATGTTCCGGAATCCCTATCTTTGCGCACACTCTGTGCATTCGTTGTGTCAAATGCTTGGACCGATCAAGGGGTTTGTGGGTAACAAAGAATTGTACCTTTTGTAGTCAGCTGGGTATTAAAGTATTACAGCACGACAATCTGGCCGCGGCGGTTGCATTACGCGAGGTCAGACAACTTCTTACTAATTATGCGACTGCAGTGGCTCATAAAGCATTGCAGTGTGATAACGTAATTCTGTGGGACCGTTTGTTGGTTCCGTACCCCCCCAATTAAACGTCCTCCTTCCCGAAGTAAAGTCACTAAGCCGGCAGAGACTGGGCTGGTTAAAGAGCTTCTTCCCTCCCCCGGCACATCTAAGAGACCGCGAGAGCCGTCTTCCCCGGCGACAACTTCGGAATCAAGATCTAGGTCCAGGTCACGGTCTCCTCTCAGAAAGCAGACACATAGTCACTCGACTTCACCTTCGCGGAAGAAGAGTAAGACAGACAAGACCAAGGACAGTTCTAGTGATACATCAATGTCGAGGCGGAGTCACAAGTCTTCTAAGAAAGAGTCTCATGTACGAAAGTCCTCCCGGCGTTCGCCGGAGCCTCGAACCTCGCTTTCTGCCTCTACTCCCGACATGTCTCAAGTCCAATCTGACTGGTCGGAAGTGGAGTCAGAGACTGTGGTCGGGGATATTCCGGCGGACATAGTGTCCCCAAATAATATTCTCACTTTAGATTTAGAGGGTTCTCCCGGCAGTGATAACCCGCTAGAGGGCTAGAGTGAGGGCTCAGTCATTGGGGTGGGGCCTGGCTCACAAGTAAGTTCCAACCAAGGCCGGGGAGTTTGGAGGTACTCCCAGCCATGGCGGGACAGCTCTCTGCCATCTCAGGCAACTCAGGTAGTGGCTGAAGTCCACCGGGACGCGGAGACACCGTCTTCCATCCCTGACTTAACATGGCAAGGGGCCCCTGCCTCGGCGGAATCCTCTCAGGAGGGACCGGAGGCAGGGGATGATGGGTCTATTATTTCTGAGGTGGGTAACGTAGATAACTCTCAGAATAGGGATATTTCACCTAATAGTTCTTCATCTACTCAATTTGTCACGGCGGATGAGATTGATGGGTTATTAGCGAGTGCTTTAACTAAGTTTTTTGGCCAGCAACCGGAGCCTCCTATGGTTGGTCTGGGAGCTCCCACGCCAACATCGACTGTCCGACCTCTGGCTACTTCCGTTACTTTGACACAAACTCCGCTCACTCCCCTTGTATCACCTACTATTGTTACTAGGCTAACTTCGGCGGCACTAACTACTTCCAATGTGCGAGTAGTAGCAGACGTAAATCCTCCCTCATTAGACAAAGCCCCGATCAGAAAAGGGGCTATGCCTCTCTTATACGGGCCAGATGATTCGTGGGTATCATTGGTACCAACAAAGCCAGAGGTAGCACAGTCCACTATGTCAGGGGAGCTTCCGGTACCACGAGAGTGGGTAATCCAAGGAAATAAATCTAGGAAGTTAAGGGCTCTAGATATGCTGGGAAATGTACTTGATGTTAATATTAAGGCCATCCCCAACTATTATCATCATGATTATTTTGTATATTCTTCTACACCTGCCCTACCCCCTGCGTCAGCTTCAAAACTGTTTTCGGACTGGACAAAACATGATGGGTTCAATGATATCAAAGCGCTGTCAGCTCTAACCCCTGAGTTGGGATTAAAGACGTTTACTGACTCAGCCGCGAATCCAGTTTTGAAGGTGGAGCAATTGGGTCAGGGACCTTGGGTGGACTGGGAAGTCGAGGTGCAAAACTTTGCAACCACATTCACTTCTAAAGCTTCACACCAAATTCCACAAGAGAGCCATTCTTGGTTCTCTCTCCCAATATACTCTGCCGGCGGAGTTCCCTCTGCTCTCTTTTCCTTTTTAGCTGCCCCTAAAATTAATCTATGCTAGCTTAAAGATCCGTTCTCTACACCTTCCACTGCTCACCTAGACCGGGAGTTTAGGCTACGGGGTAAGGCGTACAGACTATTTTCTCAGTATATTGTTACGCAACAAGTAGCAAAATCAATGCTAAGATCTGCTCAGGCTATCGCGGACACAGAAAGGCAATCAAACTATCTAGACGCTTACTTCTCCAAACTTCTATTCAGTCAGTAGGAGATATACGCACGGCCTTGTTAGAGGCGGTGCGGGCAAGACAAGATCTAAGGATGTCTCTAGTCCGAAAGCTCCCGGATAGGATTGCTAATCAAGTACTGTAGTAATGTCCCCAGTTCTAACTGCCTCTTTAATGTCCCCGGAGGTGTGGAGGACGGTGTTTAACATGGCTCAGGCCTTGAAGCACAGTCCCGCCCCGTCTCAGAAACCTGCTTTCACTTTTACCAAGCCCAAACCAGTCGCTAAACCTCAGTCTGGTGGGGAGAAATCCTTTCATTTGCCTAAATCCTCTTCCACCCAAGGTCAGTACAGATACAAGCAAGGAAAGTCTTCAGGTACCCATAAAGGACAGAGGTATCAAAGGCCGGGTCAGGGCCCGTCTCCAGCCAAACCCGGCCAGTCGTCTAAACTTCCACCACCACCACCACCAAAAAACTAAGGTCTCCCTCACTCCCAGGGCCGATCTCCCGGCGAGTGGATCAGGGGGTAGTCCAGCCGGCGAACCCTTGTCTGCTAACTGAGTCGTTCCTGGCCAATCATCGCGCATGGCCTTTAAACACATGGGCAAGGATGGTGGCACGCAAAGGCATCACCTGGCAGTGGCTCCGGCGACCTCGCTTACGTCAGCCGACAAAGGCAAATTTTGTTTCATTAGAGGTGGCGTCACTGATCCAAGAGATGGTGGCCAAGAATGTTATCATCCCGGTCCCCCAAAATTACCCAGTTTTTACATCCAAACTTTTTCTGGTACCCAAAAGGGACAGTGTTCAGATGAGGCCGGTCGTAGACCTGTCTTATCTGAACCTCCATATTCACAACGTATCCTTCCGGATGCTGACAGTGAATCAGATCAGGCTAACACTTCCGCCAGAAGGGTGGATGTGTTCTTTAGACCTGACGGACGCGTATTGGCACGTCCCGGTAAACAAACGGTTTCAACGATTTCTAGCATTAAGAATCATGCATCAGACTTATGTCTTTCAGAGGATGCCGTTCGGTTTAAACCTAGCACCTCGCATATTCACGAAATTAGTCCGGCAAGCCCTGATGCCCTTGTTGCAACAAGGGATCAGGATTTTGTGGTATCTAGACGACTGGCTGGTGGTGGCGGAGACGGAACAATTATGCATAAGTCATGTCAACATAACATTAACTCATGTAAAAACTCTAGGATTCAAGGTAAACCTGGTAAAGTCAAACCTTGTTCCCTCACGAGTGGTTCAGTGGCTAGGGCTGGTCTGGGACACAGCTGCTGTCACTCTGAGTCAGAGTGTGGACAATCGGAACAGGTTTCGCAAGAAACTGTTTCTGTTTCTTCACAGTCTGACTACGACACGGAGAGTCTGGGAATCTCTGGTCGGCTCTCTCAACTGGATTGAACTAACTGTAAAGTTGGGCCGGTTGAAAGTCAAACGTATAATTTTGGAGGGCAACAAATTTTTTCCACTATTGCCGGCGGAAACATTATGGCGCATCCCAAAATTAATCCACACCTTACTAGCGGTCTGGGCGAAGAGGGAAACATTGCACTCAGTCATGTCTTGGACCTCTCCACCGCCGACGGTATGGGTGGACACGGATGCGTCAGGCACGATAGGTTGGGGTTTCAGTCAAACCAAGGGCACCAGGGTCAAGGGCTCTGGTCCCATTCAGAATCCTCCCACATAAATGTCAAAGAGTTACTAGTCCCCTTGTATTTCCTTCAGGCTCACGGCTTTTCTTTGCGGGGCAAATCGGTGGCCTTCAGGATGGACAATCTGAATGCGGTTCACTGCGTTCAGAAACAGGGGTCAACGCGATCTCGGGGGTTGCTAAACGTGTCATAAAAGATTTTTGTACTAGCCGACAAGCTGGACATTCAGCTTCACGCTTCTTATCTCCCCGGTGTAGCGAATGTCTGGGCAGACGCTCTATCTCGGAGACAGAGCACAACAGTAGAATGGGCGCTCAAGCAAAACATTTTCGACCTAATGATTGCGAAGCCTTACCGTCCACAAGTGGATCTATTTGCGTCCGAGGAGACTCACAAACTCCCGCTGTACCTAACCCGCCGGACAACCACGCCGGCGGGAGGACCCGACGCACTGGTGACGGACTGGAACATGTGGAGTTCCATTTATCTGTTTCCGCCGCCAGACCCTTCTCTAATGTGCCAAGTAGTAAACAAACTACAGGATTATCGGGGCGTCGTCTCATTAATCGCGCCCCTGTGGCCGGCGCAGGCGTGGTACCAGCAATTAAAGACGTGGTGCCCGAACCCGGTGTCACTCCTGGTCGGGTATTTCCACTTAGACACGATTGGCAACCTAGAGACCTCGCTGACTTTTGCATTATGGACATTCAGGAGGCCAAATGGCTAGCTCCGTATGGTAGAACCGTGACCGATAAATTCATGAATCAATACACACAATCTACTAAGAGACAGTATCATTCGCATTGGCAGTCTTTTACTTCTTGGATACTCAGAACAGAACAATCCGTGCCTTCGGTGGCTTTGGTTTTTAATTATTTAAACTATCTGTTTGAGCAGAAACGGCTATCAGTAGTAACGTTAAAGAATCACTTAACAGCAATTAGGGTGCCATTCCTGGACCTTACGGGTCTAGCCATACCACTAGCGGAGGAAACAGGCTTCATGAGGGCATGTTTTAAACTCCGCCCACCTCCCCGTCAGCTCATGCCTACCTGGTCACTGGACAAAGCGTTGTCATTACTTCATTCCCGACGGTACCAAAATACTGCAGATTTTGACTTACTTTTAAAAAGGGCAGTATTCCTTATGGCTTTAGCTACCGGGAACAGGGTGTCTGAGCTGGCGGCGATGAGCAACACACCTAATTGCATCAGGTTTGGTAGGCTCAATGATTGTATTCATATTGCTCCTTCCCCAGGGTTCATCGCCAAGAATGAACACAGTGATCACGTGTTTTCAGAGTTCACGGTGCCGGCATTGAAAAGGGGAAAGGTGCACCATAATTTATGTCCAGTGCAAGCGCTTACCAAATATTTAAAGGTCGCACCTAGGAATCAACAAGGTGCTTTATGGGTATCTAGTGCGTGTATGCCCCGACAGAGGATATACTTGAAAGAAAGAAAGAGGAGTTCTGGATGAATGTGGAGGCGTGCCTGGAGAAGTTTGACAAGAACGAAAGAATATTTCTGATTGGGGATATGAATGGTAAGGTGGGTGATAGGAAAGTTGAGGGAGTGGTGGGAGGGTGGGAGGTACCATCAGAGGTGAATGGGAATGGTAGTGCACTTGTGGACGTATGTGTGGGGAGGAGGCTGTGGATAGCCAACACCTTCTTCCGACACAGAATGATCCACAGGTACACGTGGAAACGGATGTTGACGATGAAGGATAAGACAGTGGTGGAACGAAAGTCATTGATTGATTATGTATGTGTGGATGAACGAATGAAGAAATCTGTGATGGATGCTAGGGTGTATAGGGGTATTGGAGGGGGTCTGTCTGATCATTATGTAGTGGTAGCTAAGGTTAGGATACAAAAGAAGTGGGTGAGGAGAGCGGGAGGGAGGCGAGAGGAGGGTGGAATGGTGAGGAGGGTGGAGAGGTTGCAGGAGGAGGAAGTCAGGGAGGCGTACAGGAGAGCAGTGGAAAGACGACTAGGTGGGTTCGACCTGGAAGTTATGGAGGATGGGGAGGAGATGAGCAAGGTGTTTAAGGATGAGATCTGTGCAGCATGTGAGGAGGTGTGTGGAGTGAGGAGAAGAGGGAGGGGAGTGAAAGGTACAGCATGGTGGACAGAAGAGGTAAGAATAGCTGTGGAAGAAAAGAAGAAAGCATATAGAGAGTGGTTGGGTAGTAGAGGGAATGAAGATTCCGAGAGACAGAAACGAGCGAGGTACGTGGAGAGTAAGAGGGTGGTGAAGAGAGTGGTGAAGAGAGTAGTGAAGGAAATTAAGAGAAGAGTAGATGAGGAATTTGGAAGGAATCTGAGTGTAAAATGGAGGGAGAGTAAGAAACTGTTCTGGAAAGAAGTCAAGAAAGTTAGGGAAGGTAGCAAGGGAAACAGTAAGGGTGTGAAAGATAAGAATGGGAGAATGCTAGCCGAGAAGCAAGAGAGAGTCGAAAGATGGAGGGAGTACTTCAGTGAGTTGCTAAATGTAAGGAATGAAGAGCCAGCAAACATAGCTGGATATGGTATGGGAGGGAGAAGAAGAGAAGTAGTGGAGGAGGAGGTGGGGATCAGGAGGTCAGAAGTGTGGGAAGCCATGAAAAGAGTGAAGTTGGGGAAAGCACCAGGAACAGATGGAGTGTGTGGGGAAATGTTGAGGTATGGTGGTGAGATAGTGATAGAATGGGTATGGAAAATGTGCAAACTAGCATGGGAGAAGGGGAGTGCACCCGATGACTGGAAGACTGGCATAATAGTCCCCCTATATAAGGGCAAAGGGGAAAGAGGAGTGTGTGGTAACCACCGAGGAATATGTCTTCTAAGCGTAGTAGGGAAGGTATACAGTAGGGTAGTGATTGAGAGAGTGAGAGTGAGAACGGAGAAATGGATAGGCGACGAGCAGGGAGGTTTTAGGAAGGGAAGAGGATATGTAGATCAGATTTTTATCCTGAATTGTGTTGTGGAGAAGTATCTGGAGAAGAAACAAAAGGTGTATGTTGCCTTTATGGACTTGGAGAAGGCCTATGACAGAGTGGATAGAGAAGGTTTGTGGAAAGTACTTAGAATATACGGAGTAGAGGGCAAGTTGCTGAAAGCAGTGAAGAGCATGTATGAGGGTGCAAAGGCGGCAGTACGTGTGGAGAGTGAGCAGAGCGAGTTCTTTGACCTGAATGTTGGTTTGAAACAGGGGTGTGTGATGTCCCCGTGGTTGTTTACTGTATATATGGATGGAGTCATGAAAGAAATACTATCAAGAGCAGTGGATGTTGGTGTATCGCTGAAAAGGGAGGGAATTGAGTGGAAGCTACCTATACTGCTGTTTGCGGATGATACAGTTCTGATGAGTGATAATGAATGGGAGTTGCAGGGTCTGGTAAATGAGTTTGGAACAGTGTGCGAAAAACGGAATTTGAAGGTAAATACGGGGAAGAGCAAGGTTATGGTCTTCGAAAGGGGTGAAGTCACAGAGTGTGAGGTGAAGCTGAACGGTCAGGCTATGGAGATCGTCAACTCTTTTAAGTATCTGGGCAGTGTGTTGAGTAAAGATGGGACTATGGATGAAGAGGTGCGGGAGAGGGTACAACAGGGGAAGAGGGTTGTAGGAACGCTAAAAGCAGTAACAAGAAATAGGGTGGTCAGTATGGAAGTGAAGAAGTCCTTGCACGACAGTGTGGTAATCCCGACACTGACTTACGGAAGCGAAGCATGGACGTTGGTTGAGAGACTCAGACCAAGAGTGAGAGCAGTGGAAATGAATTACTTAAGGAGTGCGTGCGGCGTTACATGGAGGGATAGACAGACTAATGAGGAAGTAAGAAGGAGGTGTGGTGTGGAGGTAGATGTGCTGGAAAGTGTGAAAAGGATCAACTTGAGATGGTTCGGCCATATGGAACGTATGGAAAGCGAGAGAATGACTAAGAGGGTGTACGAGAGCGAGGTGGAGGGACAGAGGGGGAGAGGTAGACCGAATATGAGGTGGAAGGATGGAGTGAGGAACTACATGAACGAAGGCAGTGCTGGTTGGGGGGAGGGGCGTCGACTGACTGGGGACAGAGGTGCATGGGGGCGGTTCGTTCGTGGCCACCCCTTCGGGGATCACGGCGTCAGGCAATAGATAGATAGATAGATAGATAGTATGGGTAAACGCGTACTGAAGCGTAAACTGGCTTCTCTCTTAGTTAACGTCATTCAGGAAAGTAATCCTGGCGTTGTGGGTAGATCTCACGATTTACGCAAATGGGCGACCTCTTTACGTTTCCTTAAGAATTTTTCTGTTGAGGACATAGCAGCCACGCACCTCTGGTCCTCTAATCATACTTTTTTGACTCGATACCTTTCAGTAGCTTTGGACAGGCCTTCCATGCCATGTATAGCTTTATGGCAGAGGGTCTAGGTGGCCTCTGGGTCACTTAATGTTTAGATGAGGAAAAGAGAGGGGGGGGGGGGGGGTGGAGTCAGTGTAACATAGGACACCCTAGACCCCGCCGGAGGACGTGTGCGAAGCTTACGAGCTGTGATACAGGGTGTAGGTGCTGTGATTTTAAAGAATTTTCTGTAGTATTCATTACAGGAAATTGTGCTAACGTCCAATCATAGTTCAAAGACAATGCTTGTTGTAAATAGTTTTGGCTGTGAAGCAATATAATTTTAAGTAAATCTTAGTAGTTGCGGCCGCAGCTGGTATGTGTAATGTAAGTACCTCTTTAGGCCGCAGCTGGTATGTGTAATGTAAGTACCTCTTTACGGTATAATTTTCAAATTATATCCAAGAGTTAATGGGGTTTATATGTGCACATGTAAACTTTGATGTTTTTTGTTTTTCACCACTTACTTTAAGTGGGGTGCCTTCTTAACTACGGTACCAGCTCTGTGTACAGTGTCTCGGAGTTGACCCCTTTTTGTCCAAGCAGGCTTCTTCGAAGCATGCTCCTGCTTGTCACCTTTTTGTATATTTTTATGCTGTATAAAGTATTATGCACACAAATATATCTTTTTTACAAAGTATGAATACTATGTGGTTGTTTGATTATCTGCTTTTGCTAGTTATGATATGATTACTAATGTCCCCCTCCAGTCTTAGATATCAGGCATAATCGTCAATGATGGAGGGGCCACTAATAAATTATAGGTTTGACTCCTGTAAGGAGATAAAGAAAACCTAATATTTAGTAGTGGCCCCGTAATCATTGACGACTGGGGCCCTCCCGACCATCCCCTTTCCATTCGTTGATGTATTAAGGATTTTGGTTTACTTGATATGTCAGTGAAGGAAGAATGACGCCTGAAGTCAGCGTCTGGTTAAAGATCCACACAAGTACATCCACGAAGTTATGGAAAGCTTATGAATAGTTATTCTTATTTTCTTTTTATTTGTTATTTTTTACGAAGTTTTTTCGTAGTGAGTACCCAATTTCATAATGACGAACCATGAGTGAGGTTGCGTGCGCTCATGATGAAGGCTCCTCAATTTTTTATGCTCTGCGCGGTAGATTCAAACTACGGTAAATGAGTGTTTGAAGAGGGTGCCTTATGTAATAGGCATAATCGTCAATGATTACGGGGCCACTACTAAATATTAGGTTTTCTTTATCTCCTTACAGGAGTCAAACCTATAATATGTATGTATGTAATTTGATTGGTCGATTGTGAAATATTTATTACAGTTCATGATGTGGATGCCTTTGATGTTTTTAAAAATTCAATTTAGGTCGCCTCTTAATCTGCGCTGGGTTAAAGGAAATAGATTTAATTCTAAAGACGCTTCTCGTATGGTTTGTTTTTTAGACTAGGTATCGTTTTGATAACAATACGTTGAACTCGTTCCAGTTTGTCAATAAGTTTTTGCTAGTAGGGGCACCAAGATTGAATGTAATATTACAGAAGAGGACGGAGTAAGGAATTGTAAAGAGTGAGGATTACATCTTTGGATTTATGCTCAAATGACCTGCCTATAAAGCCATTTATTTTGTTTGCCTTTTTAACAACTTCTGTACATTCTTGACTGGGTTAGAGTACGGTATTTGTAATTTTTGTAACATCTGCAAACTTTGAGATTGTACAGATGAGGCCCTTATCTATGTCGTCTATGTAAACTAGGAAGATAACTGGTTCTAGTAACGATCCCTAGGGTACCCCACTAGTTACATTGGTCCATTTCGATAATTTACCGTTCATGACTGCACTTTGCTTTCTTTCATTGAGCCATCTGAACACTCCGCCTTGTATTCCATGCACTTTTGTATTTAATCAATAAATATTTGTGGGGTACTTTGTTAAAAGTCCTTTTGAAAATATAGGTATATAATCTATCTATCTATCTATTGCCTGACGCCGTGATCCCCGAAGGGGTGGCCACGAACGAACCGCCCCCATGCACCTCTGTCCCCAGTCAGTCGACGCCCCTCCCCCCAACCAGCACCGCCTTCGTTCATGTAGTTCCTCACTCCATCCTTCCACCTCATATTCGGTCTACCTCTCCCCCTCTGTCCCTCCACCTCGCTCTCGTACACCCTCTTAGTCATTCTCTCGCTTTCCATACGTTCCATATGGCCGAACCATCTCAAGTTGTTCCTTTTCACACTTTCCAGCACATCTACCTCCACACCACACCTCCTTCTTACTTCCTCATTAGTCTGTCTATCCCTCCATGTAACTCCGCACGCACTCCTTAAGTAATTCATTTCCACTGCTCTCACTCTTGGTCTGAGTCTCTCAACCAACGTCCATGCTTCGCTTCCGTAAGTCAGTGTCGGGATTACCACACTGTCATGCAAGGACTTCTTCACTTCCATACTGACCACCCTATTTCTTGTTACTGCTTTTAGCGTTCCTACAACCCTCTTCCCCTGTTGTACCCTCTCCCGCACCTCTTCATCCATAGTCCCATCTTTACTCAACACACTGCCCAGATACTTAAAAGAGTTGACGATCTCCATAGCCTGACCGTTCAGCTTCACCTCACACTCTGTGACTTCACCCCTTTCGAAGACCATAACCTTGCTCTTCCCCGTATTTACCTTCAAATTCCGTTTTTCGCACACTGTTCCAAACTCATTTACCAGACCCTGCAACTCCCATTCATTATCACTCATCAGAACTGTATCATCCGCAAACAGCAGTATAGGTAGCTTCCACTCAATTCCCTCCCTTTTCAGCGATACACCAACATCCACTGCTCTTGATAGTATTTCTTTCATAACTCCATCCATATATACAGTAAACAACCACGGGGACATCACACACCCCTGTTTCAAACCAACATTCAGGTCAAAGAACTCGCTCTGCTCACTCTCCACACGTACTGCCGCCTTTGCACCCTCATACATGCTCTTCACTGCTTTCAGCAACTTGCCCTCTACTCCGTATATTCTAAGTACTTTCCACAAACCTTCTCTATCCACTCTGTCATAGGCCTTCTCCAAGTCCATAAAGGCAACATACACCTTTTGTTTCTTCTCCAGATACTTCTCCACAACACAATTCAGGGTAAAAATCTGATCTACACATCCTCTTCCCTTCCTAAAACCTCCCTGCTCGTCGCCTATCCATTTCTTCTCCGTTCTCACTCTCACTCTCTCTCAATCACTACCCTACTGTATACCTTCCCTACTACGCTTAGAAGACATATTCCTCGGTGGTTACCACACACTCCTCTTTCCCCTTTGCCCTTATATAGGGGGACTATTATGCCAGTCTTCCAGTCATCGGGTGCACTCCCCTTCTCCCATGCTAGTTTGCACATTTTCCATACCCATTCTATCACTATCTCACCACCATACCTCAACATTTCCCCACACACTCCATCTGTTCCTGGTGCTTTCCCCAACTTCACTCTTTTCATGGCTTCCCACACTTCTGACCTCCTGATCCCCACCTCCTCCTCCACTACTTCTCTTCTTCTCCCTCCCATACCATATCCAGCTATGTTTGCTGGCTCTTCATTCCTTTCATTTAGCAACTCACTGAAGTACTCCCTCCATCTTTCGACTCTCTCTTGCTTCTCGGCTAGCATTATCCCATTCTTATCTTTCACACCCTTACTGTTTCCCTTGCTACCTTCCCTAACTTTCTTGACTTCTTTCCAGAACAGTTTCTTACTCTCCCTCCATTTTACACTCAGATTCCTTCCAGGTATATAATATCAACAGCTTTACTCTCGTCAAATAGGTTCCATCCATTCATATATTAGCAATCCAACAACCCACTATCACACACTATGTTCCGTTCCAATTTATCGACCCATCCATTCACCAATTTACTCTCAAATCTAATTACTCACCATTTCATCCATCCATCCATCTATCCACCTTTACCCATTCCCATCCATCCCTCTATCTGTGATACTGTCCCCACGTCCATCTGTGCGGCTGTCAGTTCTAGTCAATTGAGTGAGGGCCTCTTCTTTCACTTAAACCATTTCCTTCCTCCCACTGACTGGTCCCACTCACCCCCAGGACCACTCTCTCACCACTACCCACTACCAACTATTGTCACTCCCACTACTCTCATCACCATGACCACTTTAACCATTTCATTCTTCCCACTAACTGGTTCCACTCACTCTCAAGATCAATCTCCCACCACTACCATACTACCCACTATTAGCACTACTATCCATTGCCACTGCTGTTAGTACCACTTAAACCATTTTCTTCCTCCCATTGACTGGCCCAATCACTCTTTAAGTCACGAATAATACCACTACTACTGCCACCCCCTAAATCCTTACCATTGCTACCACTATTACTGTCGCTGTCACCGCTACTATACTTGATACATACCGGAAAATAAGGAACTACTAGATCTTCCTAGCATATTTATGACACCTTTTCAGAATAAATGCCGAATTTGTAGATTAAAAACAAAACAAAAACACACACACTCACAGACTATAGCTATGCCGAATCTGCCGGATAGCCACAATCAAGGAGTCTGCCCCCCAAAAGACAGACTCTATGATGACCGAATAAACAACTCCATCCTCTACAACCAATATTACTCTGCCCTGGCTGAAACGGGAAACACGGTCAACGGGGCAAGCCACGCCTCCCAGGACCCGGAGACATTTTCGAGCCAGTCCACCTGTGCCACTCCCTTTAATCTCGCTGCTTCCCAGGACCCCATGGCAAGACCGGCCTAATGACCAACAACCCCAGGAGCGATACAGCGACCTTGTAGCCCAGAGTAGGCTGACCTGCAGAAGACAATAACAACTTGATGACACAGACAACAGCTCACAAGCTTAATGCTTCTAGCTCCCTCTATGATTGTATTTGTGAGGTTATGGTCTGAGATTCTCGACCACTGATGTGAGAAACTCCGTCCTTCTGGTTACGAGG
The DNA here is from genome assembly GCA_032716605.1 of Paralithodes platypus. Lineage (NCBI taxonomy): Eukaryota > Metazoa > Arthropoda > Malacostraca > Decapoda > Lithodidae > Paralithodes > Paralithodes platypus. The sequence continues at coordinate 1,513,270 of CM064499.1, read as the reverse complement.
TACGGAGTTCAACTAATGAACGTACATTTTTTTTTTATCTTGAAGTAACTAAAACAAGATTTAAAACCTGCCCAATAATGCGCCAAAGATGTAATAAAAGCAAATAATATTATTGGCTTCATTGGGAGATCTTTTGAATATATATCCAAAAAAGTCATACATAGGCCTACTATATATATTTCATTGGGTCGTCCGCATTTGGAATATTGTGCCCAGTTTTGGTTGTCATACCATAAAAAGGAGATTGAAAAACTAGATAATAGCCTACAACATAGAGTAACTAAAATGATTACCCGATTCCATTCCAAGTTTTTAAAATCATCAAAGGCCATGACAACATGGACGCAAGTAAGTACTTCACACAAGATAACTCCAATTACACAATAAGTAATGGTTACGAAATTGTAGGAAAGGAGTTTCATTCTCATGAAGCGAAGCACTTCTATTTCAACAGAGTGGTCAACTTATGGAATAAATTGCCTAGAAATGTTGTAGAGTGCCATATAGCCCAGACATTTAAATGTTGTAGAGTGCCATATAGCCCAGACATTTAAATGTTGTAGAGTGCCATATAGCCCAGACATTTAAATGTTGTAGAGTGCCATATAGCCCAGACATTTAAATGTTGTAGAGTGCCATATAGCCCAGACATTTAAATGTTGTAGAGTGCCATATAGCCCAGACATTTAAATGTTGTAGAGTGCCATATAGCCCAGACATTTAAATGTTGTAGAGTGCCATATAGCCCAGACATTTAAATGTTGTAGAGTGCCATATAGCCCAGACATTTAAATGTTGTAGAGTGCCATATAGCCCAGACATTTAAATGTTGTAGAGTGCCATATAGCCCAGACATTTAAATGTTGTAGAGTGCCATATAGCCCAGACATTTAAATATCGCATTGATAAATATCTTGCCATGAACCCCCGACTGACTGTGTTTGTGCCCGAGTAATGTGACCGTATCAGTATCATACATAGTCCCGTACAACAATTTTGTTTTCTGGTTCCCAGTGTTTCTGGAGCTGAAGCCCTTCAGTGGCATCCCTTTATTTTGATTTATCTTTTTACAAATACCGGTAACCTAGTAAGAACAATTAGGGCTGTTGTTGCTTGTCTTTTTTTTTTATTCCTTTGTATTTGTATCCTGATTAGCTTGTTCGGGGATGAACCTGGTAATTCCGGCACTGGTGTGAGTAGCTCCATCAACACTGTTGGTTGAAGATACCCAACCCTCGTCTTGAGTAACTCATTCGGGTAGGCCTGAGCATCTCGGCCACTGCCGTGATTGCATTCCGTCCAACTGGTTATTCATATTGTTAAATCTTGTATTCACATACGCATTGTTTCAACCAGGTGCTTAGAGTGCCTATATTTTATTGTCATTTACAAATGTATATTTACTTGCATTCACTATTCTATGTATAACAACCTTAAATTAAGGAACCCCGTTCATAACATTAATCCTCCATCACAAACCCCAATGCACTAGAATAAATTAATGAAAGTATATGGTCCTCCTGGGATTCGAACTCAGGACACCACACCCAGAACATAAGCATCTAAACCATTACACCACCAACAAAGTTAAAGGCTATGTACAGTCGTCAGGATTAATTAATTTAAGTTTCCCTGGACTCAGGCGTTAGTAGCACTGCACGATGGAGAGGTATCCCCCTCCACCTCCTCTCCGTGTTGTTCCCATACCCCCACCGAAACCCTCCCATATGAAGTAATGCGGATTGTATTAAACTGCCCTCCAAATGCAATGATCTATCCAATGCAATTGGAATTAAACCTAGGGTCATTAAGAAATAGAATTGAAGAGGTAAATATTATAGCTGCTATTAGACATACAAGATCAGGAGGTGGGAGTAAATTATCAAATAACCTTACTGAAGGTATACATAACTTCCGAACCTTCAGGAAACAAGGCAAGCAAGGGTACTTAAAAGGACTGATTAAGAATGTTAGGATGTATAATTTATCAAATGCTTGTGTAATCCGTCAATATACTGTATATCTCAACTTCCACCCTGGGAATCGTAGAAGAAAATATAAGTAAGTTGTATGAGGCTGATGTAGCCCACGTGAATTGTGATGGCTCGGTTGCAGAAAATGGAAGAGCAGGGTGTGGTGTCTTGGTGATAGACAAGGCAAATGATGAACTAATTGAAAGCGAATATTGTTATAGAATATCTGATAACGTTTCTTCAACCACAGCAGAGATGTGTGCCATTTTCTATGGATTATTAGAAATTAGAAATGGAGAGGGAGACTTGTTTTTTTGTTGATAATCGAAGTGCCCTGGAATCCTTAAATAGCAAGCACCCAGTATGTAAAGATATAGTTGAGCAATGTAAGATTATTATATAATCTTCGTAATAAGCACAGGAAAATTACCTTCACTTGGATACCGTCTCACGTAGGGATAGTTAACAATGAAAGAGTCGATAAACTGGCAAAACTAGGGACAGAAAGTAATATGGATGATTAACAACAATAAAGTAGAAGGATTAGCTAGCATGTGTAAAAATATAGCGACATTGTTGAGATAAGCTGATAAGACATAAATTCTCTTGATGTCTTCATTATAAATATTGTTACTATTACTCTACTTATCATTATTATTATTATTATTATTTTGTTATTTTTTTTTTTTTAGTTATTTTTATTATAATTATGATTATTATACTTATTGTTTCAATTTTTACTTTTATTACTATATTGATGTAGCCTACTATAATGATCTAGCTACTATCTACGATTTACAAGTCCGAAAGGTGTGAATCTCTGTTAATGACCCAAGGTGGGCTGGGGGGCGGTCCGGTTTCCTCGTTAACCTCTGAAGTGCGCATGGGGGTAATTGGAAACGTCCCCCTGTGCTGACGTATTTGAGGTGTTTCCGTCACTAAAATATTAATTGTGCCATTAATAGCATTAATACTTATCCATATGCGCCTATTATGGGTTGATTATAAAGGTATTAACCTGAAACAACAATAAAACGAGTGAAAACAGCGTTTGGATGGTCAAAATCGGAGATATAGCCCGCGAGTTGTATAATGTATGGGTGAGGCAACCTGCTTTCCCCTCCAATTTCCCCCAAGGCCACTGAGACACAGTCGATCGATACTCTCTCTCTCTCTCTCTTGCACTCGCTTGCCATCAGTGATGACAACACCCTGCTTGCAACTCGCTAATGTTAGCACGAAAATATACCTCAGAATAAGGGAATAACAGGGAAAATAGGTGATAACTGAAGGAGAGGAGGAAAGTGGGGAAGGAGGGGAGGTAGAGGACTGAGATTTTGCATGGCCCAGGGGCCAAAATTTTTTTTTTTTTTTTTTTTTTTTTTTTTTTTTTTTTTTCGATGTCAAAAGTTGATTTTTTTTTTCACTCACTCATAAGAGTTTCCCCGCAGTCCGCCGGGGGAACTCTTAAGAGTCTCCCCGTAGTTCCCGGGTTAAGAGAAAATCTGACCGTTTTCCAACTCACTGGGGATTGGCAGGGATTAACTAACTGCCCCTGTCTCCACGTCTAGACACAGGATGTCATATACCTTCATGTATTTTTTTTTTCTGTATGTATTTAAGTAAATTATTGATATATATATATATATATATATACGGTATATATATTACAATATAGACTGGGGGGAAGAAAGCCCAAGCATCTTCACCCTATTGAGTCTCCGTGTACAGTATATACTGTACATACCTGTATGCAACATTTGTATATCCTGTATTTATACGAACTTAATAAAATAATCAAATCAAATAAATTTTCTCTCCGACCCCAGAACTACACCCACCCTCCCTTCTCTCGCTCTCACCCAGTTAAGGGCTACTTCTGGAACTCACCAATTACATGTATTCCGAACACCTAATGAAGGAATGCAATGTATCATAGGCAGAGTCAAGTATTAGCTGTACTAAATTTGAAAGAAAGAAACAGAGAGAGAGAGACAGCGGGGGGATATTCGCCGACAACCTTACATATAATTCGAGTGATTCATACCGATACATTTACCATTGACCCCTGAAAGGTTCATACCAATGTACTGACGATGCAACCTTGGGCGGGTCTGTAGAGAATGTTCTAACTGATCTAAACAACATCATAACTGACCTCGGCCAGGCTGGGCTAGAGATAAATGACACCAAATGTGAACTTGTCCTGCTCAACCACACACCTGAAGAAAGGGAACACACTCAGGCCCAATTTCAAGACACATTGCCAGGGGTAAGGATCCTTCAGGAGCACCAGCAAACCCTCTTAGGTTTCCCACTAACTCTGGCAGCAATCCCACCAGCACTTCAAGGTAAAAAGGAGGAGCTTCAACGCCTTGTGAGTCGCCTGATACATATCGATGCCCACTCAGCTCTGGCCCTTCTCAAGAATTGTTTCTCCATCCCAAAACTCCAATACCTTTTGCGCACATCGATGACTTACACAAACAATTGTGGCCTCCAAGAATTAGACAACATAATCCGAGAAGCAGTGACCAGCATCACCAATGTGGAATTTCAAGATCAGACCTGGACACAAGCCACTCTTCCTGTCCGCCTCGGGGGCTTGGGCATACGGAGAGCCTCGGATATTGCCTCCTTTGCCTTTCTCTCTTCCCTTATCGCGACCAACGACCTTGTAGTGTCCATCCTTCCTTCTCAACCCGGAATGACACTTTATAGGGACAGATGTGGGAAATATTATCCCACAGCGGATAATGTTAGTTAACCTATAAATGTTCGCATAATATCAATAATGTGGAGTAATTAACATCTTTCCTTTAATATTCTCAAGCATAAAAATTCCTACATATATTTAAATAACACTCTGTATCCAAAAAATATAGTTTACATATATCCATAAATATTAGTTTGAGCCATCTAAGAAGATACTCAAACTTAACATACAATATATAAATACTGTTCAACTATTCGAGCCATCTAAAAAGATACTCGAATGAATTAATGATCACGCTATAAATAAAGGAATCCGAGTTTACGAAGTTCACGAAGCAACTGTACGTATTATTGCGAGTCCGAACGAGATAGCTAAAAATAGATTATAAGCTCTCGAAGCAGTGAACTGAAAATTACCGGGCATAATTTACCGAGCATAACGCCAGTTACTATCACGACACCGTGGATACCACACCTCTCAAGTGAATGTTCGTCTAGCCTACGGTATTATATCTACTGTATAGTGATTGCCTGGGTAAAAGTGTTAACATATAACTTCATAATAGTGACACGTGTCAACGGAATCTACCCAGACAACACATCGCAGTGACAACGATAATTATAACGCTCGTGCGCTTTCCGAGGATAAAGTATCCGTTTATTTACCGGCTGGCCAGTTAGGTATTTTAGGGTATCTTTTAGGAGGGCGTTACGAGGCATACCCTCCAAAAACCAAAAGTAAGTTTTGTATATTGCGCTAACTTTTCTTTTGTGACAATAATTGATCGACCTTGCTATCTAAATATAATTACGATTGAAACTATTAACAGGCATAAGGTAGACCGGAAATTAATTAATATTTATTATCTTTATTACAGAATTACTTGTTTGCCGGATCCAACCGAGCCGTAAGTTAATTATAGAACTTGTTATTGTAAAGCCCGAATAATAGTTGTGTGTGAAGGTTGCTGATCATCGAGGGGCGATTAGGGCGGTCGCTACAGTTAACATTTCATTACAGATGGTCCTTCGAACCGGATTTACTTTAATTGCTTGTCGTTTATGTTGATATGAGTACCGGTAAATCTAAATTAGTTTCAATTGTAGGACATAGTTTAGTACCACGATCTATCGGGCCGGTTAGCGGTTCTGAAATACGTATTTTTCGTTCACCGGGCGCCAAAGTTTCCTGCTTTGAATCAAATCAAACTCTTGCTAGCGTTCTTGATTGGTCTCATGATCTTACTATTTTATTTCTGGGCGGTAACGATATAAATGACAACTGCGTGCCATCCAACGTTGCTAATGATCTCCGATACGTTATAGAAAAAATTCACAGTCATTGTAATTCACATATCGCTGTTGTATTGATCGAGAATCGTAATCCTCCCGCTAATAATCGATTCAATGTCACATCAGCCAATTATAAACGAATCTTCAATAACATCAATAATAGGCTGAAGAGATTTTATAAGAACAGGAACCACGTGAGATTTTTGAGTGTGGGGGCAAAACCCTTTCAAAACACAACCGATGGGGTACACTTTGACGACGAGACCAAGTCACTTAATTCATAAATTCCGGAATACCATCAGACATTTCCTCGATCATAACTAACAAGATTACCTGCAACCATGGAAGCAGCTAAACGATCACTCACAGCTTATAAGGGACACCTCACGAGAGCTATTCAAAATTGTGAACAACTTCTCAAAGCAACAACTGTGGATTTGGTAGAAGTAGAGCGAACTATAGACCGTTTGGTGTCAAAGTGGAACAATTATGAAGAAGGCTACACTAAATTAGAGGCTCTACTAATTGAGAGTGAAACTAAGGAAGATGTCATCGATAAAATGCAAGCAGAGTATTATAAACATGAAGCGGACTATCAAGATCACATAGTCAAGCTAAGAACAGCTGTTGCCGCTAAACCTGCGCAGAACTCCACAACTCCATCAGGTGGCACAGATAGTAACCAAGGTAGTGTAGCGGTAGTGAAGCCTAAGCTTCCATGCATCAAAATCCCCGTTTTTTCTGGAGACATCACAGAGTATGAGGCTTTTATAGATCAATTTCAGGCGCAAATAGGCAGCCGCTCAGATTTAGAGCCCGTTACAAAACTCCAGTATTTGAAATCTCATTTAAAGGGCAGAGCATTGGATCTTATTGAAGGTTATAGCTCCGTCACAGCCAACTACCAGAGTGTGCTTGACTCTCTGAAAGATACATACGGAGACGAAGAAAGGATAAAACACTGTCTGTTACATACGATAGTTAGCTTGAATTCACCAAAACATGACAGAGGAGATCTTGAGACATTCAGAATAGCAATGTTAAACTTAACCAGAAGCCTTAGTAATAAACACGATTACACCTGCTGTGAATGGATAATCTCATCTTTATTCCAACATAAACTACCAAGCGCAACCATCAGGCAGTTATATCTAAAGTATGAGACAAACTACTTTACCATAGCTCAGATTAATGAAGGCTTAAGAGATCTTGTATCACACATGGAAACAGAATCTCAAGCAAAGGCAAGTAGGAGTGTAAAGCAGGATACTCAGTGGAAAAGATCAGATAGATCTACAGAAAAGACCATTGGAACCTACTACAACACCGAATCAAGAACCAAGCCGAAGGCAAAACCAGAACCTTCATGCATATTTTGTGGTGGATCACACAGAAACGCACAGTGCTCTAAATACGCCACTGGGACTGAAAGAATCCAGCAGCTAAAAGAACTCGAACTCTGCACAAGATGTATGGGAACTCATTCCATCAAATCTTGTAACACCAGGCTACAAATCTGCCGTAGGTGTCAGAAGGGTGTACATCACACCAATTTATGTAAATCATTTGATAAATCTAACCAACAGACTAGTCAGAGGGTGAACACTTCATCCACTGAGTATATAGCTCCACCTAAACAAAGTAATTCATCCACATCCAATGTAGCGCACATAAATGTTACTACGGGTTCAACAATATCTAGATTCTCCGGAGTGGCTCTGTCAACGGGATTAGCAAATCTAGAACATGGCGGAAACGAAAGGGAGGTTAGACTGTTCTTTGATAGCGGTTCACAGAAATCTTTCATAACTAGAAGCCTTGTAAATCAGACAAAATTACCCTTAAAGACGTCTGTGATGATGACTCTTAATGGATTCATGGGCCAACTTGTTACCCAAAATTATGACTTAGTCAAACCAATAATAAAGATGGGAAACCGGAGGAAAAGGATCACAGCAGTAGTAGTGGATGAGTTACCGCAAACCATTGTGACTGCTGGAATATCAGGAGCTATGGAACATTTAACCAGGAAAGGGATGAAACTAGCAGATACCATACCCCACAATGATCAAGTAGGACCTGTGGGTATACTAATTGGCGCAGATCACTACTATGATTTTATATCACGTCACACAGATGTACGTGAAGGCATAAACCTGCTCAAATCTCCAGCTGGATATATACTAACAGGAAATATTCCTACTAAGTACAACACATTGAGTGGATCTAATCACGATACACAGAATATTATACCGGAGTCTGTCCTAGTGATGAGGATTACGGACCATATGGATCCACTTATTGGAGTGGAAACTCACCTTGAAGAAGAGTCTGAGGTTCACAAACTATGGGATTTAGACACGTTGGGAATCGATGCCACTGAGCCAATGCCAGATGATCGTATGTCCTATAAAGTATACCTGGACTCTTTGAAATATGAAGCAGGACAATACTGGGTTAAGTTACCATGGAAGTTGAATAAAGCTGATCTTCCGAACAATTATTCAAGAGCAATTGGACAAATGCACTCCCTAGTTAAAGAACTGAAGAGAAAAGACAAGATTGAGATATACCAGAAGATTCTTGACGATCAACTAGAGGCAGGATTCATTGAAGAAGTACCCAAGCCTACACCTAATGATCAATCCCACTACTTGCCACACCATGCAGTTGTTAAAGAGTCGGCTACAACACCATTAAGAATAGTGTTCAATTGTAGTTCACGAGCAAACAAAGGTAGTCCCTCTCTGAATGACTGTTTAATGACAGGTCCCCCATTGACTAGCAAACTATATGATGTGCTTCTCAAATTTAGAACTAATCAACATGCATATACAGCGGATATTTCAAAGGCGTTCCTGAGAATTGGGCTACAAGAGGAAGATCGTGACTACACAAAATTTTTATGGCCAATTGACATACAAGATGTGAATAGTCCACTAAGAACATTACGGTTCAAGTCGGTCCTATTTGGTGCCACAAGCTCACCATTCTTACTTCAGGCCACGATAGATTTTCATCTGAAGTCTTCAGAAAGCCCCATCAAGGAAATGTTGGCCTCCAATTTCTATGTAGACAATTTCCAAGGGACAGTGATGAATGAAGATAAATTGACATACATATATAAGGAAGCCAATAGAGAACTCCAGCATGCTAATATGCCGCTAAGACAATGGGTCACCAACAATACAAAGCTGAACACTGCAATTGAGAAAGACTTTCCCGGATATAAAGTTCCAGACACGACATCAGTTCTTGGAATATTATGGAACGTTAAAGAAGATGTATTGAAGTTGAAGCCAGTGAAATATGTCGACAGCCAATCAAGCTCCATTACAAAAAGACAGCTACTAGCCAAAGTTAGTAAATTATTTGATCCCCTAGGTATAATGTCACCTATCACTATAAAGGGAAAACTATTGGTTCAAGAAGCTTGTCGGAACAAGACTGGGATCATACATTAATCATATCTTAGGAAACCTGAACATCATTAAAACTTACTTATGGTCAGATAATGAAGCTTGTCTGCAATGGGTGAAAAATGACAACTCTAAAATACCATATGTGAAAAACCGTGTTGCAGAAATTAAAGAACTACAAAAGGGATTTGTGTTTATGCACGTAGACACCAAGAATAATCCTACAGATCTGCTCAGTAGAAGCGTCAAAGTACAAAGGCTTGACTCTTTATGGTTTAATGGTCCAGAGTGGTTGACGGATCCTAAACTTTGGCCTAACCAAAAGCCTTATGTTGTATCAAACATTCTTGTGCCAGACGTTCTATCACTCATAAGTAGTAATCCAAGCCCTTTGGTAAATCCCAATAGATATTCAACTCTTGGTAAATTACTGAGAGTAACAAAAGGGGTGATGGACTTTGTCAATAACTTGTTTGCAAAGAGAAGATGGAATCGCAGATTGAAGATTCAGTGTCCCATGACCTATTGGATAAAACATCTACAAAGTGAAGTATATGAGGATGAACTACAAACTCTATCAAGGAAGGAACCAGAATCACAACCTGAGACATCTAAAAAGATACTCAGATCAAATAACTTCTTAATTCACCGCTTAGGGTTATTCTTTGATGAGGAAGGCCTCATTAGATGTAAAGGGAGAATCCATCATTCATCTTTGCAATATAGTACTAAACATCCCATCCTACTGCCAAAGAAGCATTGGTTTACTGAACTGGTGATAGAAGACTCACATGCGACTACCTTACATGGAGGGATTGCCGAAACCTTAATAAACATACGACAACAATTCTGGATACCAAAAGCTCGTCAAGCCATCAAGAAATGCCGCCAGAAATGTGTAGTTTGTAAAAGATATGATGCCAGAAAGATCAGGTATCCCACATCACCACCTCTTCCCGAAGAACGTGTGCAGCAAACAGCTCCCTTTCAAGTTGTGGGAGTAGATTATACTGGAGCAATCCAGTTGCAGGGACCCAATGGAGAGGAACAGTCTACGACAAAAGTTCATGCCTGTCTGTTTACTTGTGCTAACACCAGGGCTGTACATTTAGAACTTGTAACAGACATGTCTGCCAGCACCTTTTTAAGAGCATTTCGGAGATTTTAAGGCAGACGGTCATGCCCTCGTCTCATAATTTCGGACAATGGATCAAATTTCAGAGCAACGGAACCACTCCTTAAAAGTTTTTTTCAAATGGCGGAGGTACAAAATTTCTTTGAGGGTCGGCGTTGTGAATGGAAGTTCATTCCCCCTAAAGCTCCATGGCAGGGTGGATTTTACGAAAGAATGGTGGGTGTCGTCAAAAGATGCTTGCGCAAGGTGTTGCATAATAAGAGGGTTAGTGTAGATGAATTGAGGACGGTTCTAGTGGAAATCGAGGCTAGAGTAAATAACCGACCACTAACCTATGTACACGAAGATATTGATGAGCTTCAAGCCCTGACACCCAACCATCTGTTACAAGGATCCCCCATTCAAGTCCTACCACCTGTGATTAATAAAGACGCTATAAAGGACCCCGATTTCTTACTGAACTTGGCTAATCCTACTACAGAGAAGTTGACCACAAGCTTCAATCATCTCAACAAATTGCTCAAACAATGGCAGAGAGTATGGCAACAAGATTACTTGACATCATTGAGAGAGTACCATTATGGAAAGAAATCTAGTGCTGAAACTCGTTTGATGGTTGGAGACGTGGTTTTAATAGATTGTGAAACTCCAAGATCAACCTGGCCTCTTGGGAAAATAGTTTCTCTGCATCCAGATACATATGGTACCGTGAGAGTGGTTAAAGTGCTGTCAAAGGGTAAGGTATCTCTAAGGACAGTAGACAAATTAATTCCCTTAGAAATATCTAGTGAAAGTACTCTCGATACCACGCAAACAGTGCCAACACAGAAAGGTCAGAGACCTAAACGACAAACAGCAATCAAAGCCCTGTCAAAGATACATGAACAACTGATGACTTAGATTATATAGTAAAGTTAAGAAGTGGAGGATTAGGTTGTACATAAAAAAGAAAAAAACAAAATGCTACCACTTCATATTGGGTTATTGGTGATGGTAATAAGTTTAGGTTTAGTTAATGTATGAGGGTTAAGTGCTTTCTGGCACCCCCCAGGATGTGGGAAATATTATCCCACAGCGGATAATGTTAGTTAACCTATAAATGTTCGCATAATATCAATAATGTGGAGTAATTAACATCTTTCCTTTAATATTCTCAAGCATAAAAATTCCTACATATATTTAAATAACACTCTGTATCCAAAAAATATAGTTTACATATATCCATAAATATTAGTTTGAGCCATCTAAGAAGATACTCAAACTTAACATACAATATATAAATACTGTTCAACTATTCGAGCCATCTAAAAAGATACTCGAATGAATTAATGATCACGCTATAAATAAAAGGAATCCGAGTTTACGAAGTTCACGAAGCAACTGTACGTATTATTGCGAGTCCGAACGAGATAGCTAAAAATAGATTATAAGCTCTCGAAGCAGTGAACTGAAAATTACCGGGCATAATTTACCGAGCATAACGCCAGTTACTATCACGACACCGTGGATACCACACCTCTCAAGTGAATGTTCGTCTAGCCTACGGTATTATATCTATAGTGATTGCCTGGGTAAAAGTGTTAACATATAACTTCATAATAGTGACACGTGTCAACGGAATCTACCCAGACAACACATCGCAGTGACAACGATAATTATAACGCTCGTGCGCTTTCCGAGGATAAAGTATCCGTTTATTTACCGGCTGGCCAGTTAGGTATTTTAGGGTATCTTTTAGGAGGGCGTTACGAGGCATACCCTCCAAAACCCAAAAGTAAGTTTTGTATATTGCGCTAACTTTTCTTTTGTGACAATAATTGATCGACCTTGCTATCTAAATATAATTACGATTGAAACTATTAACAGGCATAAGGTAGACCGGAAATTAATTAATATTTATTATCTTTATTACAGAATTACTTGTTTGCCGGATCCAACCGAGCCGTAAGTTAATTATAGAACTTGTTATTGTAAAGCCCGAATAATAGTTGTGTGTGAAGGTTGCTGATCATCGAGGGGTGATTAGGGCGGTCGCTACAGTTAACATTTCATTACAACATAGCAGAAGCGATTAACACCTGGAAGGAAAGTACAGGAGCAGAGGAGGAGCCTCAGGGTACCTCCAGGAGCAAGCAGAAAGCGTGGGATACCATCTCGGCGAAGAAAACTCAAGAAAATCTCCTAACCAATGCAGATCAGGTTGCAAAAGCACGCCTACAGGCAGCCGCCCGTTTGGAGAGTGGCTTGTGGTTACATGCCATCCCCATCCCACCTCTAGGAACTCACTTGGATGCTGAAGCGCTCCGGGTTGCCATCGCGCTCAGAGTGGGTGCGGCAGTTTGTCACCCACACACTTGCAAGTGTGGTGCGTCGATGGATGCTCAAGGTCACCATGCCTTGTCATGTAGTCTCAGCGCAGACCGCCTGCCAAGACACTCTGCACTAAATGATGTCATAAAACGGGCCCTGCAGAGTGCTAACCGTGCATCAATCCTTGAACCACTTGGACTTCTCAGAGAAGACAGCAAATGGCCAGATGGGATGACCACCTTCCCTTACAAGAATGGCCGGTGCCTCGTGTGGGATGCCACATGTGTTGACACTTTCTCCATGACCAACATCACCAGAAGCGCCAACGAAGCAGGTGAAGCCGCCCGGATAGCAGAAAGTAGAAAGCGAGAAAAATATAAAGTCATAGCCACAAGTCATCAGTTCGAGCCCCTGGCATTCGAAACCTCAGGAGTCTTCGGCCCTACCACCCTTAACATGGTGAATGAAATAGGCCGTAAAATCAGAGAAGTTTCAGGAGAACACCGGGAAACCCTCTGGCTCAAGCAAAGACTAGGGATGGCCATCCTCCGGGGCAATGCCACCAGCGTCATGAGCTCAGTACGACTGGGCCATGCCACTGTGTGAGGCCCGGGCAGGAGTGGTGTATCCGTAGTCTTTCCACAGTAGGGTATAAAAATAAATTTTATTTGTATTTAACATGTTTGATGTACATAAATAAAAGGAGATGTGTCGGATGGTTGAAAGCCACAGTTGCTCGCGTGTTTGGGGCTAGCAACACGTATTATGAAAAACATGTATCCATCATACAATTCACTGTCTCTCACCCCAGCTATTTACTGGAGGACAACAGGTTTTTCACAATACGTAGACGGAGGTCTTTTAAACAATTTTTTTTTACTGATGGTTTAGTACTGTATCATACTCTAATATAGCTGCCAAGCTAACCCACGTGAAGTTGTATTTAATTTGCATCGTTGTAATGGCTCAGTCTGGGCTACATAACAAGCTTGAGACAACGAGGACCACCGTCTGTATCAATTCCACCATGAGTCTCTCCCATCAATGAACACACAAAGTAAACCATTCAAGTATTTTGAATTATTTCTTTTTATACAATTATTAAATACTAATATCACTACTTATTAGCACCTTATACAAGAACAAAACATTTGCTTAATATTCACCACAAATCTCCCTGCTTCCAGACAGTTCAGGACTCATTAAGTGTAAACAACCAATTTGCCAATAAATGCTATGAATTATTGCCGAGTATGTGACCAGTGAGTCGGCCATGTGACTTCATTACGCTAACTCAACACTCATCCTCTTAACGGAGCTATCTACCCAATCATTAGGCCATATTGTTTTCCTAATTGGACATAATGTAAAACTATTGTATATAAACGGGACACGAACTACCCTCGGGCAAGGTACTGGGGTTTTCGAAAAGAGGCTCCAGGCTTGAAAATATTACTTGACATAAACAGGCTTAATAATCTTTGAAGGGTTGATAACCAATATACTGTATATGCCCTATTTTAATTAACTACCCCTCGGGTACTCTTACGTTCATCTATCCATTAGGGCGGGTTTTATTTTAAAGTTCCCATGCCCTCAACACTTACGCTCACCCATACATTAGGGAAGGACTTATTAATTTTGTCACCTTACCCTTAACACCTTGCCATAAGGTTACTCTATTTGATCAGGTATCTTGTTTTGTAACAAAGTTCACCACCCCCACTACCACCATAACCACCCCCACTACCACCATCATCACACCCACTACCACCATCACCACCACCATCATCACACCCACTACCACCATCATCACACCCACTACCACCACCACCACCACCATCCCACTACCCCCATCATCACACCCACTACCACCACCACCACACCACTACCACCATCACCACCATCACCACCCCCACTACCACCATCACTACCCCCACTACCACCATCACCACCCCCACTACCACCGTCACCACCCCACTACCACCATCACCACCCCCACTCTTTACCACCATCACCACCCCACTACCACCATCACCACCCACCACTACCACCGTCACCACCCACCACTACCACCATCACCACCGCCACTACCACCATCACCACCCCACTACCACCACACCATCACCACCCCCACTACCACCATCACCACCCCACTACCACCATCACCACCCCACTACCACCATCACCACACCCACTACCACACCCACTACCACCATCACCACCTCACTACCACCATCACCACCCCACTACCACCATCACCACCCCCACTACCACCACAACCACCCCACTACCACCATCACCACCCCACTACCACCATCACCACCCCCACTACCACCATCACCACCCCACTACCACCATCACCACCCCACTACCACCATCACCACCCCCACTACCACCATCACCACCCCCACTACCACCATCACCACCCCATCACCACAAGAGGACACGGGCCGACTACAGGAAGACATGAATGTAGTGTTCCAGTGGATCAGGGAAAACAACATGCAATTCAATGAAGAAAAATTCCAATTAATACGGTACGGAGATAATAACGGTGTTAAAGAAATTACAAATTACTTAACAGAATCTAACCACATAATAGAACGGAAAGACAGTGTGAAAGACCTTGGGGTATTAATGTCTGAAAATATGGGTTTCAAAGTACATAACCAGGTCAAAGTTGCGGCTGCGAAACGTCTACCGGGTTGGATTCTGCGTACTTTTAAAACACGCGGTGAATTACCTATGATAACGCTCTTCAAATCTCTAGTGCTACCGCGACTTGAATACTGTAGCGTATTAACATCCCCATACAAAGCAGGTGAAATAAATGACTTAGAGAGTGTACAAAGACATTTCACTTCGCATATAAGTTCGATAAAACAGCTACACTATTGGGAGCGTTTAAGAGCACTGAATCTGTACTCACTGGAACGTAGAAGAGAACGTTACCTAATAATATACACGTGGAAAATCGCAGAGGGTTTAGTACCAAACCTACATACTCCGATAGTCATGAAATTCAGTGATAGGAGAGGCTGGGAATGCGAAATCCCCCGGATGAATAACAGGGGTGCTATGGACTCTCTGGAGAGGGCTGGTTATCACACAGAGGCCCACGTCTCTTCAACAAACTCCCACGGCGAGTAAGAGACATGAGGGACATCTCGTTAGACAACTTCAAGAGAGCCCTCGATGTCGAACTGCAAAAAGTGCCAGACGAGCCCATCCTCGCAAGGGAGCGAGCTGTCGCTTCAAACAGTCTACTGCACCAAATCACCATCCATAACGAGGGGCGTCGGGCTCCTTGGTGCCGCTAGAAGAGTGGCGAACACATCAAAAGGTATCAAAAGGTAAGGTACTACCACCATCACCACCCCCACTACCACCATCACCACCCCCACAACCACCATCACCACCCCACTACCACCATTACCACCCCCACTACCACCATCACCACCCCCACTACCTGGAGTTGTTTCGGCCGTCCCTCAGTGGCCTCGGCGAGAGTTGCTCCCCCCGAGTATGTTTGCTGCCAGTGCTTGATGCAACAGGCTATTCGAGGAGGCAGCTCTCACCCCCGCGAAGTATGGCTGATCAGGCACCGACGTGAGATGGTTGTCCAAGGCTTTCTTGAATACTTCCATTGGCACGTCCATCAGGTTTCTCACGTTCTCTGGCATTTTGTTGAAGAGGCTCGGTCCCCTGTTTGTCAACCACGAGTCCCTCAGTGTGCCCAGAGCTCCCCTACACTTTTGGGGTGGGATGCTACATTTCCTACCCCCTCTGTCGCTCCAGTTCCATGATATTGTGGTGTGAAGGTTTGGAACTAGACCCTCGATAACTTTCCATGTGTAAATTATCAAGTATCTCTCTCTTCTTCGCTCCAGTGAATATAAGTTAAGAGCTACCATCACCACCCCACTACCACCATTACCACCCCCACTACCACCATCAACACCCCCACTAACTGTGTCGAGTTCAAATTGCAAATCATCCAGACTGTGGAAAAAACAGAGGTACAAGATAGACCTAAATATAGCCAAGATGCGGTGCCATTCCATCAAAATTGGGGATGCACATCAGGAATTTCCCCTCAAACATCCCCTACCACAACCGTATCGCATTTAATTACTCCTACTTCGTCTTACCCAAAACAACCAACAACACATCCCTCTGAACAAACACCCACAACTCCTCCCTCACAAAAACTCACATCAGCCCCTTCCCCAAACCCCGCCCTCAACCACGACAATGGCCCACCACACAAATATACCTACTGATTCTCACTCCACACCACTTCGTAACACTACTGCCCACATGTACCACACAAATCCTTCCACCAACTCTCCCTCCACACCAAGTCATCTCTCCACCCACCTCGCAACACCGCGACGTCACCAAATACCACTGCAATAACCCACACTCCTGCCCAGGCCTACCGAGACCGTGTCATGAACACTCCCACCTCCACACACGGCCCAAATGACCGCCCTACTCCCACACACCTACAAAGGCCAACTACTCCAGTATGCAGATACCGGTACTATATGAAAAGAAAAGAAATCTTTGGACCAAGAGGTATATTAAATGGAGCAGTTTGTAGATTTGAGCATCCAAAAATTTGCAATAATATAGTCAGATATGGGAAGTGCAGGTTTGGTGGAAACTGTAAGTACCACCATCCGCCCCTCTGCCAGGCCTCACTAGAAAATAAGGCTTGTTATGGTATCTAATGCCCAGATTTCCATGTTAGAGGGACATGGAGGAATGCGGTAAACAGCCCGGATGGTAGCCAAAAAAACTCAAGGTATGCGAGAGCGAGACAGAGAAAGAAGGAAACGAGGGATATGGCAGAAGAAGATGAACAGAATGAGAATGTTGGAGGATCAGATAGCGCACCTCGAGCAAATCCTGTCCTCCCAAGCGTGGCACAGGGATGTGCTCTACGAGTGACACCAATCGTCTCCCGAAGATTATTAGGTCTACCGCAAAGCAAGGCAAATGGCCTCTCCCCACTCCTGTTTGCAAACGTACAAGGATTAAAAAATAAAACCACAAACAAAGTACCATTTATTAGGGGCCTACTGTACTAGAAGAAGGGATTGCTATATTTGCAGCTTTCACAGAAACACATATTAAGGACCACAAAGATAGTGAAGTATGGATTCCTGGCTATAACCTTCATAGGGCAGACAGAAAGCATAGAACACGCGGAGGGGTAGCTTTGTACATCCATGACTCTCTGATATGTACTAAATTTCTAAATAACAGCAATGAATAGTGGAAATACTTGGGGTAAATATAGAATCCTTAAATTTAGCTATTATTATCACATAACGACCCCCGGGCACATCCGTAGACGAGTTCAAACCCCAGATCAGCAAGATAAAAACTGCAATAGAAGGCCTAGGAAACCCAACCCCAAATATTATATGGTTAGGAGATTTTAATCTGCCAAACATAACATGGAGGCAATTAGAAAATCAGGTAGTGGAGAACAACACCGGAGAAGAAAATATGAGAGCTATTTAACCCTTTCCCTGTAGATGACGTTCTGGAACGCATAGGTAATTTACAGCAATTTCCAGGCTTTAAAAGCAATAACAAGAAATAGGGTGGTCAGTATGGAAGTGAAGAAGTCCTTGCATGACAGTGTGGTAATCCCGACACTGACTTACGGAAGCGAAGCATGGACGTTGGTTGAGAGACTCAGACCAAGAGTGAGAGCAGTGGAAATGAATTACTTAAGAAGTGTGTGCGGAGTTACATGGAGGGATAGACAGACTAATGAGGAAGTAAGAAGGAGGTGTGGTGTGG
Organism: Paralithodes platypus; assembly: GCA_032716605.1. Classification (NCBI taxonomy): domain Eukaryota; kingdom Metazoa; phylum Arthropoda; class Malacostraca; order Decapoda; family Lithodidae; genus Paralithodes; species Paralithodes platypus. The sequence continues at coordinate 1,494,602 of CM064499.1, read as the reverse complement.
AGGTAGATGTGCTGGAAAGTGTGAAAAGGAACAACTTGAGATGGTTCGGCCATATGGAACGTATGGAAAGCAAGAGAATGACTAAGAGGGTGTACGAGAGCGAGGTGGAGGGACAGAGAGGCAGAGGTAGACCGAAAGAGAGGTGGAAGGATGGAGTGAGGAAGTATATGAACGAAGGCGGTGCTGGTTGGGGGGAGGGGCGTCGACTGACTGGGGACAGAGGTGCATGGGGGCGGTTCGTTCGTGGCCACCCCTTCGGGGATCACGGCCTCGGGTAATAGATAGATAGATAGAAAAGCCTGTAAAGCCGTAGAAATCGAGTGTCAGTGGGCGGGAGCGTGAGGGACCTCTGTCCGACCCTCAGAGCAGCCAGCAGCTCACTGAGGGAGACTGTGGTCTCGTGCGGCTGTCTCGACAGTGTTAATAATTAGCGAGTTTTCCCGAATGTCTATTGCAACGCTGCAGGTGAACCCCGCCACCTACGAAGCTCGTTCTGGTGTCATTTTGAAGCTATTTTCGCCTAGTTTTCGGCAGAATACAGTTCATTTAATGAAGATACTTGATTAATCCTTCAGGAGTGCCTGAATATGCCCGAAATAGCGCAAATAAGCCTGCAGAGAAAGGTTTAAACTCTGTGATCTTTTTAGCCTTTCCCAGCATGTAAATGAACCCACACGGGGGAATAATATCCTAGACCTTGTTTTCACCAAAAATGACTCTCTAGTACATAGTATGACCATTTCGGACACAACTTTCTCGGATAATAAATTAATTGAAATAAGCACAAACCTAGCAAGTGTCCAAAAAAACAGAAGTGAGACTAAAAACAGGCCCTTTCAGCAAATTTAATTTCAACAACAAAAATATTAGGTGGGAAGAGGTGAACCAGGAAATGGAGGAAATAGACTGGGAAGTTTTGATGAATAACTTAACACCAACAGAATGCCTAGACGTGTTGATAACAGAAACTATGACCCAAATCTGTAGCCACCACATACCTGAAAGACAAACAAGACGAAGAAGCAAACAGGATCGGGAAAGAAGGAAGCTGTACAGAAGGAGGAAATTACTAACACAACGACGCACAAAACAAAATCTACAGAATAGGCAAAAAGACCAAATAGATAGAGAAGTTGTGGAAATTGAACAAAGACTAAGAATCTCATATGAACTGCAACATATAGAAGAGGAGAGGAAAGCTATTGTAGGTATAAAATAAAATTCCAAGTAATTCTTTTCATATGCCAAACAAAAGATTATAAAACAGCATCAATATCTGCCCATTAAATAAGGGGGATAGGTCATTCACAGGGGACAAAAAGGAAATGAGCGAACTCTTACGCCGGCAGTATGAAATGGCCTTCAGTGAGCCGGACGAAACAAAAGCCATCAGAGACCAAAATAAATTTTTAATGGAAAACTCCCCTACAGAAACCCCTCAGATGCTGGATATTGATTTCGGTCCAAAAGACATGGAAGAGGCAATTTCAAACATGCCATCCCACTCGGCACCAGGCCCGGACTCATGGAATTCGATCCTAATGAAGAAATGTAAGGAAAACCTCTCAAAACCCCTGGCTATAATGTGGAGGAGGAGTCTAGACACTGGCGATATACCAGATAGCTTGAAAAACGCAATAATCGACCCTCTGCATAAAGGAGGGAGTAAAGCATTACCAAAAAATTACCGCCCGGTAGCTCTAACATCCCACATCATTAAGGTTTTCGAGTGAGTCCTGCGAAGCAAAATCTCAACATTCATGGAGGCACATGAACTATACAACACCGGTCAACATGGGTTTAGAGCGGGAAGATCATGTCTCTCACAACTTTTGGAACATTATGACAACATTCTTAAATCGCTAGAAGAAAAGAAAAACGTGGATGTCATTTACACTGATTTTGCTAAGGTATTTGATAAATGTGACCATGGTATAATAGCCCACAAACTCAAAGCAAAAGGTATAACTGGAAAAATCAGATGGTGGATATACAACTTCCTTGTAAACTGCAAACAATCAGTAGCAGTAAACCAAGTCACATCTGAGCCTTCGGATGTCAAAAGCTCAGTTCCCCAAGGAACAGTACTACCACCCCTTCTTTTCCTCATTCTCATCAGTGACATAGATGCCAACACAAGACACAGTACAGTGTCTTCTTTCGCTGATGACACAAAACAAAGCATGATAGTAAACACACAGGAGGACACGGGCTGGCTGCAGGAAGACATAAATGTAGTGTTCCAGTGGACCAGGGAAAACAACATACAATTCAATGAAGAAAAATTCCAATTAATACGATACGGAGATAATAATGTCGTTAAAGAGAATACAAACTACGTAACAGAATCCAATCACATGATAGAACGTAAAGACAGTGTGAAAGACCTTGGAGTGTTAATGTCTGAAAATATGGAATTCAAAGAACATAACCAGGTCAAAGTTGCAGCTGCGAAACGGCTAACGGGTTGGATTCTGCATACATTTAAAACAGGCAGTGAATTGCCTATGATAACGCTCTTCAAATCTCTAGTGCTATCGCGGCTTGAATACTGTAACGTAATAACATTCCCCTACAAAGCAGGCGAAATATACGATCTAGAGAGTGTACAAAGGAATTTCACCTCGCATATAAACTCGGTAAAACATTTACACTATTGGGAGCGTTTAAGATCACTGAAACGGTACTCGTTGGAGCGTAGAAGAGAATGTTACCTAATAATATACACGTGGAAAATCGCAGAGGGTGTAGTATCAAACCTACATACCCTGATAGTTATGAAATTCAGTGATAGAAGAGGCTGGGAATGCGATATCCCCTGGATGAAAAACCGGGGTGTTATTGGCTCGCTACGAGAGGGTTGGTTATCACACCGAGGCCCACGTCTCTTCAACAAACTCCCTACGGCAAGTAAGAGACATGAGGGGCATCTCATTAGACAACTTCAAGAGAGCCCTCGATGTCAAACTGCAAAAAGTGCCAGACGAGCCCATCTTCGCAGGGGAGCGTGCTGCCCTTCGAACAGCCTGCTGCAACCCAGAACGAGAGGCAACGCGCTCCTCGGTGCCGCTAGGAGAGTAGCGAACACAACCTTAGGTGACCTTAGGTAGGTGACCCTGGGGAACAGAGCTTTTAACTTCTGAACCTTCCGATACTGCCTGATTTACTGCTACTGATTGTCTTCTGTTAATGAGCAAATTATAGTTCCACCTCCCCACCTTTCCGGTGATACCTTTTTCTTTCAGCTTATGTGCTATAATTCCATGATCACACTTATCAAATGCCTTCGCAATATCTGTGTATATGACACCTACATTTATTTTCTCTTCCAGGGCATCTAGGACTTTGTCATAGTGTTCTAGCAGCTGCGAGATACATGATCTTCCTGCTCTAAACCTGCGTTGTCCTGTGTTGTGAAGCCCATTTTCTTCCACATATTCAGTAATTTTTCCTCGTAACACTCTTTCAATGATTTTGGTGATGTGAGATGTTAATGCTATGATAGTTTTTTGGAAGGGGCTTACTTCCTCCTTTAGGAGTGGTGCAATTATTGTGTTTTTCAGGCTTTCTGGGATTTCTCCAGTATCTAGGTGTTTTCTCCACATTATAGCTGAGGTCTTGCTAGTGATGTTTTCTACCACCATTACAAAAAGCATTGTTCCTCAGAGCTCCCTAAGTGTATACCACCTCTACATAGAGCACATAACACCCATCTTGCAACACAATCCCACCCCTACTCTGTGCAACTCTCCAACTCAAGAGTGAAAAGATATTACCATTTTTGTTCTATTCAACAGCTGATCTCTGGAACTTTCTCTCTGAATCCATGTTTCCTTCATCGTATATTATATGACTTAAATTGCTTCAAACTCTGTGTGTCCAGGCATTTTGGCTCGAACATTCCTATATTTTGGCCGTCACTCTTTCAACTCTGGGGGAAGCACTCGTTACAGGCAGTTTTGCCTTTTGTCTCCCTCATCCACATAGAAAAAAAAAAACACTCACACTACCACCATTCACCATAGGCCCCATTACCACCACGACTATAATCAGATAACAGCTACAACCTTCATTGCCACTGCCATTTGAACTACTGGTACCACTACCACCTCCACTGTCACTCTTGTATTCTCCCACCACTACCAGTATCAAGAACAACGACTGCCACCACCACTACCATACCGAATATACTATGCATATTTATGTAGTATTTAATACATTATTCACCACCCAACCCAACATGAATTAAACGTAAGCATAACCACCAAAACCATGACTCTACATGATCAGTATTTATGATACACTAGTCCTTTGACAGCCAGAGATGTACAGTCGTGGTCATGAATACCTCAACACCTGCTATCATAATAATACAACTGTCAACATTAGCTATTGAATCTCAGTAGTTCGATTATGTACCTCAAAAAGTTTCTCAAAATAGCTAACCAGTGAATCTTAAGTGTGCCTCCACAAACTGTCTAGAAAATCCTGACCACGACTGTACGTTCCTTTTGAGTTATGATACGTAAAATCGGTCAGTTAACAAAATATAACACACCATTAACCCTTATTTAGCGGCGAGCAACATAAGTCGAGTTAAAAAAAGCTGGACTATGTGGCGGCGCTCGACATAACTCGAGTGGCAATTTCAGCACGTAATGTGGCTGAGAGAGAGAGACAAGTGGTGGCAGGAGACTAGCGAGCGTATGACTGCTCCAGACCACCGCGGCGAACCTACTGACACAAATCTCAGCTCCCTCCTCCCTCTCTCACTCGCTACATACTCAATTATGTACTGAAAGTACCGAATTACCTGCTTTTTGCACTCGCGTTGCACGGTTATTGCAAGAAAACTATCCATCATACAAGGATCGTTATGGTGTCATTCGAAAGCTCTGTTTATGCCCTTTCAGGGATAGGTACTTGTTTTACGTTCTGGGTCTTATTTAGGCATGAAAATGATCACGTAAACAGCCCTATTTTGGCTAAAAACACCCCGCTGTGCGGTACACATAAATAAACCGCATAGGCCGCTCGTAAGGTGTTAAGAGTTATTCCATACTATGCCTTGTGCTTAAACTAAAAAGAAAAATGCCTTAGTTACAGAAAATCAGAAAATGTTAGCCAAAATAAATGTCAATTGATCCACACCACCAAACTAACACGACCTCCACCCCCACATCCTTTACCATACAACCGTTTCCCGGGCGTTTCTGCACCCTCCTCAGCTCCCCGCCATGGAGTGGCTTCGGTCACCCAGGCTTTATTGTGGTCGGCAGGGAGGGTTCTGTGGGGGCGCTCGGTTATGGCCTTGGCCTTGCTCGGGGCCTTGGGGCTGTTCGGCCAGGCAGCTTGGGGAAAAACAACAACCACTACCACTGTGGGTACTTGTGCTATGTTTGGTATTATAATATTACGTACCGGTAGTCTATGGGGACAGTGTAAACTATTTTAATTATATAATTATATCTAGTAAGTAAATATTAAAAATGAAACCATGTAGGCCTATTGGCTTACGGAAAACTGCTTGAGAATTCATAATGATTGGACTATAAATGCATTTATAAAACAAATCCATTAAAAAACATTAAAATTACCATTGACTCGTTTTAACCCACTGGACCCCAGTGACGCACGTGATGCGTCGCCAATGTATGTAACGCTAAACCCCAGCGCCGCATAGGATGCGTCGCGGGTAATTACTCCGGTCCTATGGCACCTATAGGGCTCAGATTTCCACGCAACAATGCCGATGGTTGAAAACTCTTAAAGTCCAGCCGCGTGCGTGTGAGCGTGCAAAAACCTGTTTTTGCAAGTTTTTGCCTACCCATTTCCCCATGTTAATTATGTGTTTTCCTTCATTTCTAACCCATTCCAGGTGTTTTCTGGATTTTTTTTTTTTTTTGACAACCTGCTGGTTCTGGAGTGTACATTTATATTATATTGCCTGGGGCTCAGTGGGTTAAAACCAGATCCAGATATATATATATATATATACAGTACAGTGGATCCCCCATCCTCGCTACACCGGTCTTCGTTGATTCAATCCTCGCACCACACACCAAATATTCCCCATTTCAATTCTCGTGCCAAAAGCCTCATTCCTCGCATCAAAATCCCAGCCAAAACCCGAAAAAATAGCAAAAATAACGAAAAACTCGACATAAAACTAGAAAACAAACAAAAACAATAATTTTGTTTTAACATAACGAAAGAATCTGCCAGTAGCTTGTCGTTTAGAGACGAAATCCGAGTGAATCCGAGATCCGTTCGTCAAATGCGCAAGATGCCGCCATCTTTGTATGACGTCATCACTAAGCAGACGCTTGCAGTTTAGCTAGTATCTGCTAGTATCTGAAATAAGAAGACTGAAGAGAGAAGAAACAAGAATGAAGGAAGACGAGAGAAGAAACAAGACTGAAGAGAGAAGAAAGAAGATTTCAGAAAAAGGGATGAAAAATGAGATATATTTATTTTTAAACAAATGAGCACGTCACAAAGTCACAAAAAGAAAAATAACAAAACCTCTTAGGGAAGTGCCGACGTTAAGGCTAAACTTCCCGAATTCCAACTGAACTGAATTCCAACTGAACTGTGTTGACTTGTATGACGTCATCACTAAGCAGACGCTTGCAGTTTAGCTAGTATCTGTGTTGACAAAACAACCGTTTGCAAGCCTTTTTGTGCCTGAACCCCTTATCTCTCGCGTTTATTATAACCTATAGTACATCTAGTGATAGGGATGGTTGGCCTGGTGGTAGCAATGAAGGAATTTCATGCTCAAAACACAGCAAAGACCAGTCCATGTCGGACGAAAGCGATTGAATTGCCTAGCCTAGACGATGTTAGCCTAGGCTAGGCTAAATATGACAATGATTTATAATAAAATATGTGTGGTAAGTAATCTTCTCATAATACGTCTTTTCCTCATAATATGTATTTATTGGATGCTAACAGGGATCTGCCTTGCTTAGGCCAATCGGCTTTCTGCAGACTCCCATTTTCTTATGTTCTTATGTTCTTATTTGGGGCGAAATGGGTACTTGAGGGGTGGCTGGACGAATTTAGAACCTAGGCCTAGGCTAGGCCTAAAAAAATTTGCATGATAGAAACAATGCCCCAATCTACAGTATTTATGGTTAGGACTGTCATTTAGCCATGTCTATATTATTATTTACAATGCATAAGATTTAGGCCTAGGCTACTTGAATAATAATTATTCAAGTAGCCTAGGCCTAAATCTTATGCATTGTAAATAATAATGTAGACATGGCTAAATAACAGTCCTAACCATAAATACTGTAGATTGGGGCATTGTTTCTATCATGCGACATTTTTTAGGCCTAGCCTAACGACGCTGTTTTTTTTTAGTGATAACGCAAATTAACTTTTTGTATAATGATAACAGAAACTCTCCCCCCCCCCCCCAAAAAAAAAAAAGGTAGGCTAGGCTAAATTGACAATTTTGGTATCCATATTTTCCATCTTGATTGTTTTTTGATTGCAGGAAATACTGTTTTATACACCTAAATTCTCAAAAAAAAATCTGGGGGGCATGCCCCCGGACCCCCCTAGAGCTCGTGCCTTCGCCGCGCTATAATGATAACAAAATAATAAACCATAATGATAACACAATTCATATTTTCTGGATTGACACCCTGTAAAATACAGTAACTTGATGTAGCCTAGACAAAAAACATGTTTTCATAGCCTAACACTGGGAAAAAGTGCGGTAATTGTTTAGATATTGGGCCTTTTATTTTCTAGTTATTAAAAACTTATTCTATGGTGTATTATATGATACAGTATAATGCATAAAATTTAATTTCTGTACAATAAAACATGTTTTCGTAGGCAAAAAATAGAAAAAGACGCAAATTTTGGCATGAGCACGGAACCGATTGAATTTTCCCCATAAGAACAGTGCCCCGATCTTGGCTGTTTCAATCCTAGCTCTATTTCTGCGGAACCGATTAGCAGCTAGGATGGGGGCTCCACTGTATATATATATATATATATATATATATATATATATATATATATATATATATATATATATACCAGTATATATATATACAGTATATCTCACATATACACGTGAGCTACTAAATGTTGCTATACTCCCGGCCTGACTCGAACCACCGAAACTCAGGATGAGTGTCGATGCTATCAACCCATCAGGATTATTAAGTAAGTCAGGAAGAAAGTCTAGACTGGAGCCTCTTCCAAGAACTCCATCCCCTCTAAACCAGAATATAATTTTAAATTATACTGTTTATCAAGCCGAATGTGTATGATGTCAATTTAATACACGGCTTTTACGATAATTTCGCTACTCGAAACCAGTGTTTATATTAAACAAAAACAGAAAGTATGCAATGCATGTAAAGACACTGATTTTAGAATGAAGCAGTCATTTTTTTTTTTTTTTTAGCATTTGGACAACTGACCAAACGCTAATTGTTGCCGTCAACAATTAACCCTTTTAGTGTTCGAGGACGCACTTATTATTCAGGCTATTATTTGACGATTGTATTACGATTAGGTAGGATCTGTGGGAATAAGAGGGTTAATTGAGATCATCTTAAATCGTCTGATTGCTCAATATTTGTTCTAAACTGCGTACAATCGTCTTTTGTTAGGATCATAGTGAAAATTGATCCCGAATAAATTTGTCAGTGTTGTTCGAAATAATATTCAACTCTTCATATTTTTGTAATATCAGTGACGACTATAAGATTTGTTCTACGACATATAAATTATTCTTCACGCTCTTTCCAAAGGTGAAATTAAAATGTATCTATCATCAAAGGTTATTGAGTAATGTGAAAACTATTAAAAAGTTAAATCGAGCAGTAATCGGTTTACATCATAATCGGTTTATGCTTTTGCTGTGAGGTTTATAGCAATGAATTGTATGTATAGCTTATTGCATGAGAAATAGAATGAAATAACAACAAACATCCTATGCCTAATAGTGTTTTTCTATGAATATTTATTATTACGCATTATTCAAATAGAGCAAGCCCGTAATGGTTTAAAATTTCAAATAGTTTACTTAACCCCATCTGTACAGTGCCCGTCATATGATGGGCACTATTTTGAAGCTATTATTAGCCCTGAGAGAGAGGCCAGGCGTTGGAGGGCAAGAGACGGCTGTCTCACTCATGTGCAGTGTCACACATAGCAAAAACAGCCAAAATTGCCCCTTTTCTACCGATTTTGGCTTTAGTTTGCAAGATCGTTGCAAGATAACCAGATGTCGTACAGGGATGATTCAGGTGTCATTGAAAAGCTCTATCATTGTAATTGCACAGATATATTTATTAGTGGCCCCTCCATCATTGACGAACATGCCTATTACATAAGGCATCCTCTTCAAACACTAATCCGCCGTAGTTTGAATCTACCGCGCAGAGCATTTAAAAACTGAGGAGCCTTCATCATGAGCGCACGCGACCTCACTCATGGCTTCAGTCATTATGAATTGGGTTCTCACTACGAAAAAACTTTGTAAAAAATAAAAAGAAAAAGAAAATAAGAATAACTATTCAATAAGCTTTCCATCATATCGTGGATGTACTTGTGTGGATCTTTGACCAGACGCTGATTCAGGCGTCATTCTTCCTTCTCTGCTCTGCGCTCAGCCTGCCCGGACGTGTCTCCCCACGCTCCGCTGGTTCCGCATTTGCTGCGTCCCTAGTGAGTTTTTTCTCATTTGTTTACTCCGGGATGTATCGAGTAAGGTTAGGATATGCGTAGCAGGAGTGTCCTGGGCTGGTTGCCCGCAGTGCAGTGTATTTTGGGTCGTGTGTTTGGGGCATCTATTTCGGATGTACCCTCGTGGTCCTGTTGTGGACTTGTGATCTTTTCACAGTTGAGTTAGCTTGTGATGCAGGCGGCTTTCATTACGCGTTAATTATGCTGCCTTTTATCTTTCTGATGAGGTAAGCGTTGCTTACTGACGTTCCCAGCGTATTTTTCTTCACTTAGTGAAGTTTTTTCTGGGTCCCGAGTCAGTCTTCCCTTTGCCGGAAGTATTTGCTACAGTGGTGTGTTGGCGGTGGTTCCTGTTGTTATATTTCCAGTGTTTTTGTTTATATTTCAACATTTCTTATGCCGTCTACTTAGGCCTAGCCAGCCGCTCGTAGCTTTGCCACATGTACAAGTGTTATTGTTTATTTTATAAATATGCCCTACTGTGTCATGTGTATCCGGGTTTAGTTGTGTATTGGCTAATTCCATGGACTATGTTTGTTTCCTGGTTTAGTTGTGTATTGGCTAATTCCACGGATTATTGTGTGGACTTAGGCTAGTCGTGCTTGGCTTTCCTTCGAGTCCGTTGTACGTTCAGATGGTTTCTGAACGGGGTGGGTTACCTTCCGGCGGGTTTTTTCTCGGTTTCACCATGAAAAAACCCGGCCGAGAGCCGTGTTGGGCCACACGTGGTTTCAACACAGGCTTGTGTCCCCGGCGATGAGGTGTCTGTGGCTCTCCAGGACTGCGTCTCTGTGTTGGTGCCTGTTTTCAGGCTCCCTTTGATTCCCGGCGGAGTGGCTGTACCCATCTAACATTGTTCATGCGAACATATGTTATGAAGTTTTTCTACCCGGTTTTACAAACCACAGAAAAACCTAGCTGTTGTTAAGGGCTTTCCTCCCCGGCGATCTTTTACAAAGAAGTGGGGACAGGAACTTATGGGGTTAACGTTTTGACATCTCACCCGGGTGTACCTTGGTAGGGTGGGATGAACAACTAAGTCATTCAGTTAGTTAACCGATCCATTTTAGTGATACTATATGTATCGCCGCCTTTACACTTACGGCGATTGAAGGTTCAATTAGGGTTAACATCGTTTTTTACACCCGGCGGGTGCTCCTGGGTGGAGGAAATAAGGAATTTACAATTCAATTTCGATTAACCACTTAATTTAGTGATACGTTTATGTATCGCCGCCTTCAAACTTACGGCGACCTTTTTGTGACAATTAGTTAAGAAATCAGATCTCGTATCAGCCTGCCCTGTGTTATTCTACTAAAATAATTCAAGGGCCGGCGTCTTTGTGGGGGGTTGTTTTTTCCAAAAGTGAATCTTGAAACAGTCACCACCAGAAAGACTATAAACGCCATGCTGGTCCGTTATATTATGTCAGAGGGTATTCTTCACTTTCTTAAAAAGATATGTTTAGATATTCTGAACCCCGCCGCGTAGCGAGCTGTGATCGTTGTGCCATTACATCTCGTTACCCGGTGGGTTATTAACACTTGTGTGCGAACATGTTGGGTTAACCTTATGAGCATTAATTCCTGGAAATTTTCTTTTTTCCAGAGCTGGGCTCCGGCGGACCAATACAGACCCGGCAGTAGTTTTCCCCACCAGTCTCTGTCATGGCTACCTTGGCCCCAGTCTTTGCTTTATGCACTACCCCTACCTGTGCAGGTATCCCTATTTTTGCGCACACTCTTTGCATCAAGTGTGTTAAATGTCTAGACCGTTCAAGGGGTCTGTGGGTGATGCGCAACTGTTCCTTTTGCTCCCAATTAAGTGTCAAGGTCCTCCGCGACAATGATAAGACCGCAGCGGTCGCATTAAGAGAGGTTAGGCAACAGATGTCAGCATATACTACGATTGTAGCTCATAAGTCACTTCAATGTGACAACGTCCCTCTTTGGGATAGACTGCTTTTCGAACACCCTCCCCCTAAACGTTCCTCTCGAGTAACTAGTCATAAGCCGGCGGAGACTGGTCAGGGTTCTGTGTCTTCTGCTGCTACTCCGAAACTTCCAAGAGAGCCTACACCCCCGGCGACCGCCTCCTCGTCTCGGGAGAGATCTCGGTCTAGGTCACCTCTCAGACACCAGCCATCTAGTCTTGCCTCTTCACCATCGAGTAAGAAGAGTAGGACGGAAAGTTCCACCAGTGGTCACGGCGATGAATCCTCCAAATCAAAGAGTAGTTCACGGTCACACCGTAGCCATAAATCTTCCAAAAAGGATTCCCATAAAAGAAAGACCTCCCTACATTCGCCAGCTTCTAGTGCTTCTCATCGTACCTCTACCCCAGACAGAGTTTGTGTTAGGTCTCAAGGGTCCAGTACGGTGCCTGTACCTAAAGATGATTTACCCATTAACATTTTAACCCTGGAATTGGAGAGTTCAGGGGGATCAGTGATTGAGAATGTTTCAGACTCCCAAGAGAGTGTAGGCCAGGGCCTCGGTGTTTGGCGATTTTCTCGGCCGGGGTCTGACCACCCACTTCCGACTCAAACTAGTCACACAGTAGCTGACGTCCACAGGGACGCGGCGATCCCATCCTCTATTCCTGACTTATCTTGGCAGCAAGGTACCCCAGCTTCGGCGGGATCTTCTCAGGAGGAACAGGAAGAAAGACGAGGTTTCAATAATTTCGGATATGGAAGGGCAAGAGTCAGGTTCAGGCTTAGACGCCGCGCAGGATATTAATGATTCACCAGTAAGTACATCATCAAGTCAATTTGTCACTGCGCAGGAAATTGATGGGCTACTTAGTCATGCTTTATCTAAATTTTTTGGCCAACAACAGGAAACTCCCACAGTGGACTTGGGGGCTCCCACGACAAGTTCTACGGTACGGCCTCTGATGACTTCTATTGCTTTATCTAAGATCCCTCACCCTCCCACTCTGTCACCATCAGTGGTTACTAGGCCTGCTACGGCGGCATTGACCACTTCGAATGTAAGGGTTATAACGGATGTCAATCCACCCCCTCTAGAGAAGGCGCCTCTCAGAAAGGTAGCTATGCCCTTGCTTTACGGACCAGACGAGTCATGGGTCCTTTTGACCCCCACTAAACCAGAGCTCGCCCAACCTACCTTGTCAGGGGAACTCCCAGTACCGCGTGAGTGGGTCATCCAGGGCAATAAATCAAAGAAATTAAGGGCCTTGGATACTTTGGGAAATGTACTAGTCGTTAACATCAAGGCTATACCTAGTTATTATCACCAAGACTATTTTGTTATGCTACTAAGCCAGCTTTACCCCCTGCCTCAGCTTCAAAATTGTTTTCAGACTGGTCTAAGCTGGATGGGTTTAATGACATTAAGACTCTGTCAGCTCTCACTCCAGAACTTGATTTACAAACCGTCACAGACGAAGCAGCTAATCCAGTCTTGAAGGTGGGGCAGTTGGGTCCAGGACCTTGGGTGGATTGGGAGACAGAGGCTCAAAACTTTGTGACCACATTTACTTCCAAACTTCCCACCAGATCCCTCAAGATACTCATTCGTGGTTCTCCATGCCAGTGTGTTCTGCCGGCGGAGTCCCTTCAGCTTTGTTTTCTTTCTTAGCTGCCCCTAAAATTAATCTTTGTGAGCTAAAAGACCCTTTCACTACCCCTACCCCAACTCACCTAGACCGAGAATTTAGGCTAAGGGGGAAAGCTTTTCGCCTGTTCTCTCAATACATAGTGTCTCAACAGGTAGCAAAGTCTTTGCTTCAGTCCACTCAGGCAATCGCAGACGCGGATGCCAGACGATCGGTTGAATTGTCCCGGCGACTGCTTCTTCAGTCGTCAATCCAATCTCTGGGTGACATCCGCACCTCCTTGCTTGAGGCGGTACGAGCGAGACAAGACCTCAGAATGTCTTTAGTACGCAAACTGCCTGATCGCATTGCGAATCAGGTGGTCATGTCACCAGTGCTTACTCCCTCTTTAATGTCCCCTGAAGTGTGGCGAACGGTGTTTAATATGGCGCAGGCCTTTAAACACAGTCCCACCCCTTCTAAGAAACCTGCCTTTAACTTCCCCAAACCCAGGCCAACCGCTAAAGCTCAGCCGGGGGGGATCTAAGCCCTTTCTTCCACCTAAGTCCTCCCCCTCCCCTCAAGGTCAGTACAGGCATAGACAGCGTAGGTTTTCAGGTCAGAGAGGACGCGGCCATAATAAGCCAGGTCAGGGCCCGTCTTCGGCCAACACCAGCCAGCCGGCGAAGCGTCCAGCACCACCAACCCACCATCAAAAAACTAAAGTCTCTCTCACTCCCGGTGCCAACCTTAAGGCCGGCGGACCCGAGGGTAGTACAGCCGGCGAACCCTTGTCTGCTAACTGGGTCGTTCCGAACGTGTCACCAAGCATGGCCGTTAAACACTTGGGCACGGATGGTGGCACGCAAAGGCATCACTTGGCAGTGGCTCCGGCGACCTCGCTTACGTCAGCCGACAACGGCGAATTTTGTTTCTTTAGAGGTGGAGTCACTGGTCCAGGAAATGATTGCCAAGAATGTCATCATCCCGGTCCCCCCAAATTACCCTGTATTCACGTCCAAGCTATTTTTGGTTCCCAAGAGGGACAGTGTTCAGATGAGACCGGTCGTAGACCTGTCTTATCTGAATCTTCACATTCACAACGAGTCTTTCCGAATGTTAACAGTACACCAAATCAGGCTAACACTTCCGCCGGGAGGTTGGATGTGTTCCCTAGACCTGACAGACGCCTATTGGCACGTATCGGTCAACAAAAGATTTCAAAGGTTTTTGGCCTTACGGATCAGGCACCAAAATTTTGTTTTTCAACGGATGCCATTCGGTTTGAACCTGGCACCTCGATTATTCACGAAATTAGTCCGGCAAGCCCTGATGCCGTTGTTAAAACAAGGAATCAGAGTGTTGTGGTACCTAGACGACTGGCTGGTGGTGGCAGAGACACAACAATTATGCATCAAACATGTCAACATCATTTTAAATCATGTCAAAACTCTAGGGTTCAAGGTAAATCTGGTAAAGTCAAACCTTGTTCCCTCACGAGTAATTCAGTGGATAGGGCTGGTCTGGGACACGGCCGCTCTCACTCTGAGTCAGAGTGTGGACAATCGCAACAGGTTTCGCAGGAAACTGTTCATGTTTCTTCACAGTTTGACTACGACGCGGAGGGTCTGGGAGTCTCTGGTCGGCTCTCTCAACTGGATTCAACTAACTGTTATGTTGGGCCGGTTGAAAGTAAAACGTTTAATATTGGAAGGCAACAAATATTTCCCACTCTTACCGGCGGGAAAATTATGGCCCATCCCGAAATTAATCCACACCTTACTAGCGGTCTGGGCGAAGAGGGAAACGTTGCACTCAATAATGTCATGGACCTCTCCTCCACCAACGGTATGGGTAGACACGGATGCGTCAGGCACAATAGGGTGGGGATTTCAGTCAAATCAGGGGCACCAGGGTCAGGGGCTTTGGTCCCACTTAGAAATCTCTCACATCAATGTCTAAGAATTACTAGTCCCCTTGTATTTCCTTCAGGCTCACGGCCCTGCGTTACGGGGCAAGTCGGTGGCCTTCAGAATGGACAATCTAAACGCAGTTCACTGTATTCAGAAACAAGGGTCAACGAGGTCAAGGAGGTTGCTAAACGTGTCGGAAGAGATTTTACTCTAGCCAACAGACTAGACATTTATCTTCACGCATCTTATCTCCCAGGCGTAGCGAACGTCTGGGCAGACGCTCTGTCCCGGAGACAGAGCACGACAGTAGAATGGGAGCTCAAGCAACCCATTTTCAACCTAATGATTGCAGAGCTCTCCCATCCACAAGTGGATCTGTTTGCGTCCGAGGAGACTCACAAACTCCCTCTATACCTCACCCGCCGGACGAAAACGCCGGCAGGGGGGCCAGACGCCCTAGTGACAGACTGGAACAGATGGAGCTCCATCTATCTGTTTCCGCCGCCAGATGCGTCACTAATGTGCCACGTAGTGAACAAACTACGAGATTATCGAGGCTTAGTCTCACTAATCGCGCCCCTGTGGCCGGCGCAGTTGTGGTACCAGCAATTGAAGACGTGGTGCCCGCACCCGGTGTCGCTCCCGGTCGGGTATTTCCACTTAGACACGATTGGCAACCTAGCGACCTCGCTGACTTTTGCATTATGGACATTCAGGAGGCCAAGTGGCTAGCACCATACGGTAGAGATGTGACCAATAAATTATTAAATCAATATACTCAGTCTACGAAACGACAGTATCACTCACATTGGCAAGCCTTTACTTCTTGGATCATTAGAACAGAACAGACTGTGCCATCAGTAGCTTTAGTTTTTAATTATTTAAATTATCTGTTTGAGCAGAAACATTTATCTGTGGTAACGTTAAAAAATCACTTAACTGCAATTAGAGTGCCCTTTTTAGACCTTACAGGTCTCTCCATACCGGTGGCGGAGGAAACAGGTTTTATGAGAGCTTGTTTTAAACTCCGCCCACCTCCCGACAGCTCATGCCTACTTGGTCTCTGGACAAAGCTTTATTTATTAGTGGCCCCTCCATCATTGACGAACATGCCTATTACATAAGGCATCCTCTTCAAACACTAATCCGCCGTAGTTTTGAATCTACCGCGCAGAGCATTTAAAAACTGAGGAGCCTTCATCATGAGCGCACGCGACCTCACTCATGGCTTCAGTCATTATGAATTGGGTTCTCACTACGAAAAAACTTCGTAAAAAATAAAAACAAAAAGAAAATAAGAATAACTATCCAATAAGCTTTCCATCATATCGTGGATGTACTTGTGTGGATTTCTGACCAGACGCTGATTCAGGCGTCATTCTTCCTTCTCTGCTCTGCGCTCAGCCCGCCCGGACGTGCCTCCCCACGCTCCGCTGGTTCCGCATTCGTTGCGTCCCTAGTGAGTTTTTTCTCATTTGTTTACTCCAGGATGTATCGAGTAAGGTTAGGATAGGCGTAGCAGGAGTGTCCTGGGCTGGTTGCCCGCAGTGCAGTGTATTTTGGGTCGAGTGTATGGGGCATCTATTTCGGATGTACCCTCGTGGTCACGTTGTGGACATGTGAACTTTTTCACAGTTGAGTTAGTTTGTGATGCAGGCGGCTTTCACTACGCGTTAATTATTGCTGCCTTTTATCTTTCTGATGAGGTAAGCTGTGTTTTCTGACGTTCCCAGCGTATTTTTCTTCACTTAGTGAAGTTTTTTCTGGGTCCCGAGTCAGTCTTCCCTGGGTTGGAAGTTGTTGCTACGGTGGTGTGTTGGCGGTGGTTCCTGTTGTGATATTTCCAGTGTGTGTGTATATTTCAACTGTTTTTATGCCGTCTGCCTAGGCCTAGCCAGCCGCTCGTAGCTTTGCCACATGTACTAGTGTTATTATTTATTATTTATAAATATGCCCTACTGTGTCATGTGTATCCGGGTTTTAGTTGTGTATTGGCTAATTCCTCGGACTATAATTGTTTCCTGGTTTAGTTGTGTATTGGCTAATTCCACGGATTATGGTGTGACCTTGGGTTAGCCGTGCGTGGCTATCCTCGTGTCGTGTGTTGTTCAGATGGTATCTGTTCAGGGTGGGTTTCCTTCCGGCGGGTTTTTTCTCGGTTTCACCGTGAAAAAATCCTGGCCGAGAGCAGTGTTGGGCCACACGTGGTTGTTAACACTGGCTTGTATCCCCGGCGGGGGGGTGTCTGTGGCTCTCCAGGACTGCGTCTCTGTGGGTGCCTGGTTTCAGGCCTCCTTTGATTCCCGGCGGGATGGCTGTACCCATCCATATAAAACGGCGTCCTTGTGGACATACGTTTTAGGAGTTTTTTCTACCTGGTTTTACGACAACCACATGAAAAAACCTAGCTGTTGTTTAGGCTTTCCTCCCCGGCGATCTTTTACAAAGAAGCGGGGACAGGAACTTATGGGGTTAACTTTTAAAACTTCTCACCCGGCGGGTGCACCTGGGTAGGGTGAGATGAACGACTTAGGTCTTCCAGTTAGTTAACCGATCCATTATAGTGATACTCTGTGTATCGCTGCCTTTACTATTTACGGCGATTGAAGGTTCAATTAGGTTAAATATCGATTCTCACACCCGGCGGGTGCTCCTAGGTGGAGGAATTAAGGAATTTTACAAAATTCATTTTAACCTATTTAATTTAGTGATACTATCAGGTATCGCCGCCTTCGATCTTACGGCGATCTTTTGGGACAATTCGTTAAACATTAGATCTCGTATCATCATCCTGCCCTGGGCTATTCTACTATAATAATTCAAGGGCCGGCGTCTTTTTGGGGGGTTGCTTTGTTACAAAATTGAATCTTGAGACAGTCACCTCCTCCGAGAGACTATAAGTGCCATGCTGGACCATTATATCAGAGGGTATTCTTCACTTTCTTTAGCAAAAGATTTGTTTAGACTTTACACCCCGCCGCGTAGCGAGATGTGTTAGTTGTGTCTTTGCATCTCGTTACCCGGCGGGTTATTAACACTGGTGTGCGATCATGTTGGATTACCCTTATGAGCATTAATTCCTGGAAATTTTCTTGTTTTTTCCAGAGCTGAGCTCCGGCGGACCAATACAGACCCGGCGGTAGTTTTCACCCACCAGTCTCTGTCATGGCTACCGTGGCCCCAGTTTTTGCCCTGTGCATTACCCCTACTTGTGCTGGTATCCCTATTTTTGCACACACCCTTTGCATAAGGTGTGTTAAATGTCTAGACCGTTCAAGGGGTCTCTGGGTGATGCATAATTGTTCCTTTTGTTCTCAATTAGCTGTTAAAGTCCTTTGTGATAATGATAAGACCGCGGCGGTAGCGTTGAGAGAGGTTCGACAACAAATGTCGGCCTACACTACCATTGTCGCGCATAAGTCACTTCAATGTGACAACGTCCCACTTTGGGATAGATTGCTGTCAGAACACCCTCCCCCTAAACGTTCCTCTAGAGTCACGAGTGTTAAGCCGACGGAGACTAGTCAGGGTCCTGTATCGTCTGCGACTACAACTAAACGCCCGAGAGAGCCTACACCCCCGGCATCCGCCTCCTCGTCGCCAGCGAGATCTAGGTCAAGGTCACCTCTCAGACAACAGTCTTCTAGTCGGGCCTCTTCGCCGGAGAGTAAGAAGAGTAAGACGGAAGATTCCACCAGTGGTCACGGCGGAGATTCTTCCAGATCTAAGACTAGTTCGCGGTCACACCGCAGCCATAAATCCTCAAAAAAGGATTCACATCGGAAGTCCTCTCGACATTCCCCTAAGTCTAGTGCATCTCATCGTACCTCTACACCTGACAGAGTTTGTGTTAGGGCCTCTGAGTCCAGTGCAGCACCTGTCCCTAAAGAGGAGTTGCCAATTAATATTTTAACCCTGGAAATGGAAAGTTCAGGAGGGTCAATAATTGAGAATGTTTCAGACTCTCAAGAGAGCGTAGGCCAGGGCCTTGGTGTTTGGCGGTTTGCCCAACCACGGTCTGACCACCCACGTCCGACTCATACGAGTCACACAGTAGCCGACGTCCACAGGGACGCGGCGACCCCATCCTCTATCCCAGACTTATCTTGGAAACAAGGTACCCCTGCCTCGGCGGGGTCTTCTCAGGAGGATCGGGAGGAAAAAGACGAAGTTTCAATAATTTCGGATATGGAAGGACAAGGGTCAGGCTCAGGCTTGGACGCCGCAAGAGATAATAATGATTCTCCTATAAGTTCTTCATCTAACCAGTTTGTTACAGCACAAGAAATTGATGGGTTGCTTACTCATGCTTTATCTAAATTTTTTGGTCAGCAACAAGAAAACCCCACAATGGACTTGGGGGCTCCCTCGACAAGCTCTACGGTACGGCCTCTGATGACGTCAATTGATTTATCTAAGATTCCTAACCCTCCTACTCTGTCACCTGCAAGGAGCACTAAGCCTGCCACGGCGGCATTGACAACTTCAAATGTCAGGGTCATAACGGATGTTAATCCACCCCCTCTAGACAAAGCACCTCTTAGAAAGGTAGCTATGCCCCTCCTTTATGGGCCAGACGAGTCATGGGTTCTTTTGAACCCCTCTAAACCAGAGCTTGCCCAACCTACCTTGTCAGGGGAACTCCCGGTACCGCGTGAGTGGTTTATCCAGGGCAACAAGTCAAAGAAATTAAGGGCCATGGATGCCTTAGGTAATGTTCTGGACGTAAACATTAAGGCTATACCTAGTTATTATCACCAGGATTATTTTGTGTATGCTTCTAAGCCTGCTTTACCCCCTGCCTCAGCTTTAAAACTATTTTCAGACTGGTCTAAGCTGGATGGGTTTAATGATATTAAGACTCTGTCAGCTCTTACTCCTGAACTAGATTTACGGACCGTCACAGACGACGCAGCTAATCCAGTTTTGAAGGTGGGACAGTTGGGTCCAGGACCTTGGGTGGATTGGGAGGTAGAGGCTCAAAACTTTGCAACCACTTTCACTTCTAAATCTTCCCACCAGATCCCTCAGGACACACATTCATGGTTTTCCATGCCGGTGGGTTCTGCCGGCGGAGTCCCGGCGGCTTTGTTTGCATTCCTAGCTGCCCCTAAGATTAATCTTTGTGAACTGAAGGACCCGTTCACTACCCCTACCCCTACTCACCTAGACAGAGAATTTAGGCTACGAGGAAAAGCTTTTCGCCTGTTTTCACAGTACATAGTATCTCAGCAGGTGGCTAAGTCTTTACTACGATCTACTCAGGCAATCGCAGACGCGGATGCTCGAAGATCGGTTGAGTTATCCCGGCGACTGATTCTTCAGTCGTCAATCCAATCCTTAGGTGACATACGCACCGCCTTGCTTGAGGCGGTGCGAGCACGACAAGATCTTAGGATGTCGTTAGTTCGCAAGCTACCTGAGCGCATTGCTAACCAGGTGGTGATGTCACCAGTACTTACCCCTTCTTTAATGTCCCCTGAAGTATGGCGAACGGTGTTCAATATGGCACAGGCCGTTAAGCACAGTCCCACCCCTTCTAAGAAACCTGCATTTAACTTCCCCAAACCCAGGCCTACTACTAAAGCCCAGCCAGGGGGATCTAAACCATTTCTTCCGCCTAAGTCCTCCCACTCCCCCCAGGGTCAGTACAGGCATAGACAGAATAGGTTTTCAGGTCAGAGAGGACGCGGCCAAAATAAACCAGGTCAGGGCCAGTCTTCGACCAACACCAGCCAGCCGGCGAAGCGGCCAGCACCAACCCCACCATCAAAAAACTAAAGTCTCTCTCACTCCCGGCGCCTACCTTAAGGCCGGAGGAACCGAGGGTAGTACAGCCGGCGAACCCTTGTCTGCTAACTGGGTCGTTCCGAACGTGTCACCAAGCATGGCCGTTAAACACTTGGGCACGGATGGTGGCACGCAAAGGCATCACTTGGCAGTGGCTCCGGCGACCTCGATTACGTCAGCCGACAACGGCGAATTTTGTTTCTTTAGAGGTGGAGTCACTAGCCCAGGAAATGATTGCCAAGAATGTCATCATCCCGGTCCCCCCAAATTACCCTGTATTCACGTCCAAACTATTTTTGGTTCCCAAAAGGGACAGTGTTCAGATGAGGCCGGTCGTAGACCTGTCTTATCTGAATCTTCACATTCACAACGAATCTTTCAGAATGTTAACAGTACACCAAATCAGGCTAACACTTCCGCCGGGAGGTTGGATGTGTTCACTAGACCTGACAGACGCCTATTGGCACGTATCGGTCAACAAAAGATTTCAAAGTTTTTTGGCCTTACGGATCAGGCACCAAAATTTTGTTTTTCAGAGGATGCCGTTCGGTTTGAACCTAGCACCTCGATTATTCACAAAACTAGTCCGGCAAGCCCTGATGCCATTGTTAAAACAAGGGATCAGAGTGTTGTGGTATCTGGACGACTGGCTGGTGGTGGCAGAGACACAACAATTATGCATAAAACATGTCAATATCATTTTAAATCATGTCAAAACTCTAGGCTTCAAGGTAAATCTGGTAAAGTCAAACCTTGTTCCCTCACGAGTAATTCAGTGGATAGGGCTGGTCTGGGACACCGCCACTCTCACTCTGAGTCAGAGTGTGGACAATCGCAACAGGTTTCGCAGGAAACTGTTCAGGTTTCTTCACAGTCTGACTACGACACGAAGGGTCTGGGAGTCTCTGGTCGGCTCTCTCAACTGGATTCAACTAACTGTCAAGTTGGGCCGGTTGAAAGTAAAACGATTAATATTGGAAGGCAACAAATATTTCCCGCTCTTACCGGCGGGAAAATTATGGCCCATCCCGAAATTAATCCACACCTTGCTAGCGGTCTGGGCGAAGAGGGAAACATTGCACTCAATAATGTCATGGACCTCTCCTCCACCAACGGTATGGGTAGACACGGATGCGTCAGGCACAATAGGTTGGGGATTTCAGTCAAATCAGGGGCACCAGGGTCAGGGGCTTTGGTCCCACTTAGAAATCTCGCACATCAATGTCAAAGAATTACTAGTCCCCTTATATTTCCTTCAGGCTCACGGCCCGGCGTTACGGGACAAGTCGGTGGCCTTCAGAATGGACAATCTGAATGCAGTCCACTGTATTCAGAAACAAGGGTCAACGAGGTCAAGGAAGTTGCTAAACGTGTCAGAAGAGATTTTTGCTCTAGCCAACAGTCTAGATATTTATCTGCACGCTTCTTATCTCCCAGGCGTAGCGAACGTCTGGGCAGACGCTCTATCCCGGCGACAAAGCACGACAGTAGAATGGGAGCTCAAGCAACCCATTTTCAACCTAATGATTGCAGAGCTCTGCCATCCACAAGTGGATCTTTTTGCGTCCGAGGAGACTCACAAACTCCATCTATACCTCACCCGCCGGGCGAAAACGCCGGCAGGGGGGCCAGACGCTCTAGTGACAGACTGGAACAGATGGAGCTCCATCTATCTGTTTCCGCCGCCAGATGCGTCACTAATGTGCCACGTAGTGAACAAACTACGAGATTATCGAGGCTTAGTCTCGCTAATCGCGCCACTGTGGCCGGCGCAGTTGTGGTACCAGCAATTGAAAATGTGGTGCCCGGACCCGGTATCGCTCCCAGTCGGGTATTTCCACTTAGACGCGATTGGCAACCTCGCGACCTCGCTGACTTTTGCATTATGGACATTCAGGAGGCCAAGTGGCTAGCACCATACGGTAGAGATGTGACAAATAAATTACTTAATCAATATACTCAGTCTACAAAACGACAGTATCAATCACATTGGCAAGCCTTTACTTCTTGGATCGTTAGGACAGAACAAACTGTACCCTCAGTGGCATTAGTTTTTAATTATTTAAATTATCTGTTTGAGCAGAAACGTTTATCTGTGGTAACATTAAAAAATCACTTAACTGCGATTAGAGTGCCCTTTTTAGACCTTACAGGTCTCTCCATACCGGTAGCGGAGGAAACAGGTTTTATGAGAGCATGTTTTAAACTCCGCCCACCTCCCCGTCAGCTCATGCCTACTTGGTCTCTGGACAAAGCTTTGTCTTTGCTTCACTCTCGTCTGTACCAAAATACTGCAGACTTTGCATTACTCTTAAAAAAGGCGGTTTTCCTTTGGCTTTAGCCACCGGAAACAGAGTGTCTGAGCTGGCGGCGATGAGCAACACACCTAATTGTCTTAGGTTTGGTAGACTTAATGAATGTATTTCCATTGCACCCTCCCCAGGTTTTGTAGCCAAGAATGAGCATAGTGCACACGTGTTTTCTGAGTTCACGGTGCCGGCGTTAAAAAGGGGAAAGGTGCATCATAATTTATGTCCAGTACAAGCTCTAACCAAATATTTGAGAGTAGCTCCTCACAACCCCCAAGGTGCTTTATGGGTAGCAAGTACGGGTAAACGCTTACTTAAACGGCGATTAGCCTCTCTTCTGGTAGAAGTCATTAAAGAAAGTAATCCCGGCGTTGTGGGTCGGGCCCACGATTTACGCAAATGGGCAGCCTCTTTACGTTTCCTGAAATTTTTTTCAGTTGAAGACATAGCGTCCACGCAGTTGTGGGCGTCTAATCATACGTTTCTGTCTAGATACTTGTCAGTTGCTCTAGACAAACCTTCCTTACCATGTATAGCTTTAAGGCAGAGGGTCTAGGCGGCCCTGCAGTCACTTTTGTTTACTTTCATGGGAAAGGGGGGGGGGGGTGCAGTCAGTTGACACAGGACACCCTAGACCCCGCCGGAGTATGAGAGCTGTGATACAATTTAAGGTTAAAATGTGTTATGAAAATTTCTCAGTGAGAAATTGTGCTAGTACAATGTTAAGTACAAAACAACGGTGTTGTTAGAGTAGTTTAGCTGCGAAAGCAATTTAGTTTTAGATTATTGGAGTTCCTTTGCAATTTATCTCCAAGTTTATGTTGGGGTTTATTATGTGCACATGTAAACTTATAACTTGTTATTTTTTGTCACCACTCGTTGAGTGGGGTGCCTTTGTAACTACAGATCTGTGTTCAGAATCTTCAGGGTTACCAATTTTTTGTCAGGCAGGCTTCTTTGAAGCACGCACCTGCCTGAACCCCCTTTTTCTTGTATTTGTTCGGCTACGCCGTTAATTAAATATATTTTCAAAGTAAGAATACTATGTGGTTGTTTTTATTATCTGCTTTTCTAGAGTTATGATATGATTACGAATGTCCCCCTCCAGTCTTAGAAATCAGGCATGTTCGTCAATGATGGAGGGGCCACTAATAAATTATAGGTTTGACTCCTGTAAGGAGATAAAGAAAACCTAATATTTAGTAGTGGCCCCGTAATCATTGACGACTGGGGCCCTCCCGACCGACCCCTTCCCATTCGTTGATGTATTAAGGATTTTGGTTTACTTGATATGTCAGTGAAGGAAGAATGACGCCTGAATCAGCGTCTGGTCAGAAATCCACACAAGTACATCCACGATATGATGGAAAGCTTATTGGATAGTTATTCTTATTTTCTTTTTGTTTTTATTTTTTATGAAGTTTTTTCGTAGTGAGAACCCAATTCATAATGACTGAAGCCATGAGTGAGGTCGCGTGCGCTCATGATGAAGGCTCCTCAGTTTTTAAATGCTCTGCGCGATAGATTCAAAACTACGGCGGATTAGTGTTTGAAGAGGATGCCTTATGTAATAGGCATGTTCGTCAATGATTACGGGGCCACTACTAAATATTAGGTTTTCTTTATCTCCTTACAGGAGTCAAACCTATAGTCTTTACTTCACTCTCGTCTGTACCAAAATACTGCAGATTTTGCATTACTCTTAAAAAAGGCTGTATTCCTTTTGGCTTTGGCCACCGGGAACAGAGTATCTGAGCTGGCGGCGATGAGCAACACACCTAATTGCCTTAGGTTTGGTAGACTTAATGAATGTATTCACATTGCACCTTCCCCGGGATTTGTAGCCAAGAATGAGCACAGTGCACACGTGTTTTCTGAGTTCACGGTGCCGGCGTTAAAAAGGGGAAAGGTGCACCATAATCTATGTCCAGTGCAGGCTCTAACCAAATATTTAAGAGTGGCTCCTCTCAACCCCCAAGGTGCTTTATGGGTAGCGAGTACGGGTAAACGCTTACTGAAACGGAGATTAGCTTCTCTTCTGGTCGAAGTCATTAAAGAGAGTAATCCCGGCGTTGTGGGTAGGGCCCACGATTTACGCAAATGGGCGGCCTCTTTACGTTTCCTGAAGAATTTTTCAGTAGAAGATATTGCGTCCACACAGTTGTGGGCATCTAATCATACGTTTTTGACTAGATACTTGTCAGTTGCTCTGGACAAACCTTCCTTACCATGTATAGCTTTAAGGCAGAGGGTCTAGGTGGCCCTACGGTCACTTTTGTTTACTTTCAAGGAAAAGGGGGGGGGGGGGGGGGGGGTGCACTCAGTGTAACATAGGACACCCTAGACCCCGCCAGAGTATAAGAGCTGTGATACAATTAGGGTTAATGTGATATGAAAATTTCTCTGCGAGAAATTGTGCTAGTACAATGTTAGTACAAAACAATGGAGTTGTTATAGTAGTTTTAGCTGTGAAAGCAATTTAGTATTAAACAGTGGAGATTTTTGCAAATTATTTTTCACGAATATTATGGGGTTTATTATGTGCACATGTAAACTTATAACTTGTTATTTTTTGTCACCACTCGTTGAGTGGGGTGCCTTGGTAACTACAGATCTGTTCACAGAATCTCCAGAGTTACCCCCTTTTTTGTCAAGCAGGCTTCTTTGAAGCACGCACCTGCTTGAACCCCCTTTA
Organism: Paralithodes platypus; assembly: GCA_032716605.1. Lineage (NCBI taxonomy): Eukaryota > Metazoa > Arthropoda > Malacostraca > Decapoda > Lithodidae > Paralithodes > Paralithodes platypus. The sequence goes on along the minus strand of CM064499.1, from coordinate 1,468,614 downwards.
CATTATATGGTCTGCGCCGTAATTAAATATATTTTTTCAAAGTAAGAATACTATGTGGTTGTTTGATTATCTGCTTTGCTAGAGTTATGATATGATTACGAATGTCCCCCTCCAGTCTTAGAAATCAGGCATGTTCGTCAATGATGGAGGGGCCACTAATAAATTATAGGTTTGACTCCTGTAAGGAGATAAAGAAAACCTAATATTTAGTAGTGGCCCCGTAATCATTGACGACTGGGGCCCTCCAGACCGTCCCCTTCCCATTCGTTGATGTATTAAGGATTTTGGTTTACTTGATATGTCAGTGAAGGAAGAATGACGCCTGAATCAGCGTCTGGTCAAAGATCCACACAAGTACATCCACGATATGATGGAAAGCTTATTGGATAGTTATTCTTATTTTCTTTTTCTTTTTATTTTTTACGAAGTTTTTTCGTAGTGAGAACCCAATTCATAATGACTGAAGCCATGAGTGAGGTCGCGTGCGCTCATGATGAAGGCTCCTCAGATTTTAAATGCTCTGCGCGGTAGATTCAAACTACGGCGGATGAGTGTTTGAAGAGGATGCCTTATGTAATAGGCATGTTCGTCAATGATTACGGGGCCACTACTAAATATTAGGTTTTCTTTATCTCCTTACAGGAGTCAAGCCTATAATTTTGGGTCGTGTGTTTGGGGCATCTATTTCGGATGTACCCTCGTGATCCTGTTGTGGACAGGTGAATTTTTGTCAGTTAAGTTAGCTTGTGATGCAGGCGGCTTTCATTACGCGATTATTTCTGCTGCCTTTTATCTTTCTGATGAGGTAGCGTTGCTTTGCTGACGTTCCCAGCGTATTTTTCTTCACTTAGTGAAGTTTTTTCTGGGTCCCGAGTCGGTCTTCCCTTGGTCGGAAGTATTTGCTACGGTGGTGTGTTGGCGGTGGTTCCTGTTGTTATATTTCCAGTGTTTTTTGTTTATATTTCAACATTTCTTGTGCCGTCTGCTTAGGCCTAGCCAGCCGCTCGTAGCTTTGCCACATGTACAAGTGTTATTGATTTATTTTATAAATATGTCCTACTGTGTCATGTGTATCCGGGTTTAGTTGTGTATTGGCTAATTCCATGGACTATGTTTGTTTCCTGGATTAGTTGTGTATTGGCTAATTCCACGGATTATATTTGTGGTCCCTAGGTTAGTCGTGCTTTGGCTATCTCTCGGGTCCTATGTGCGTTCAGTCTGATCGGGGTGGGTTACTTTCCGGCGGGGTTTTCTCGGTTTCACCATGAAAACTCCGGCCGTGAGCCATGTTTGGCCACGTGTGGTTTCAAAACAGGCTGGTGTCCCCGGCGAGTTGGTGTCTGTGGCTCTCCAGGACTGCGTCTCTGTGTTGGTGCCTGTTTCAGGCTCCCTATGATTCCCGGCGGATTGGCGGTACCCATCTAACATTGTTCATGCGGACATATGTTATGTAGTTTTTCTACCCGGTTTTACAAACCAAAGGAAAAACCCTAGCTGTTGTTGTGGGCTTTCCTCCCCGGCGATCTTTTACAAAGAAGTGGGAATAGGAACTTATGGGGTTAACGTTTAAGACATCAGATCTCACCCGGCGGGTGTACCTTGTTAAGGTGGGATGAACGAATTGGTAATTCAGTTTAGTTAACCGGTCCATTTTAGTGATACTATATGTATCGCCGCCCTCACTCATACGGCGATCGAAGGCTCAATTAGGGTTAACGTATTATTTCATAAGTTGGCCACACCCGGCGGGTGCTCCTGGGAGGGGGAAATACGGAATTTACAATTCAAACTAGTTACCCAATTAATTGAGAGATACGGCTATGTATCACCGCCTTCACCATACGGCGATCTATGTGACAATTCATTAGAAGTCAGGTCTCGTATCAGCCTGCCCTGTGTTAATCTGCTAGATAATTCAGGGGCCGGCGTCTTTGTGGGGGGTTGTTTTTCAAAATTGAATCTTGTAACAGTCACCGCCAGAAAAACTTTATAAACGCCATACTGGTCTTTTATATTATGTCAGAGGGTATTCTTAAACTTTCTTAAGACATGTCTAGATATTCGGATATCTTTATAGAACCCCGCCGCGTAACGAGCTGTAATCATTGTGAGATTACGTCTCGTTATCCGGCGGGTTATGAACACTTGTATGCGATCATTTTGGGTTAACCTTATGAGCATTAATTCCTGGAAATTTTCCTTTTTTCCAGGGCTGGGCCCCGGCGGACCAATACAGACCCTGCAGTAAGTTCCCACCAGTCTCTGTCATGGCTACCTTTGCCTCAGTTTTTGCTTTATGCATTAATCCAACCGGTGCCGGTGTCCCTCTTTTTGCGCACACTCTTTGTATCAGGTGTGTTAAATGTCTAGACCGTTCAAGAGGTCTGTGGGTGATGTGCAACTGTTCCTTTTGCTCCCAACTAAGTGTCAAAGTCCTCCAAGATAATGATAAGACCGCAGCGGTCGCCTTACGAGAAGTTCGGCAACAAATGTCAGCGTATACTACGATTGTGGCTCATAAGTCACTTCAATGTGACAACGTCCCTCTTTGGGATAGGCTTCTTCTTGAGCACCCTCCCCTAATAAACGTTCCTCTCGAGTAACTAGTCACAAGCCGGCGGAGACTGGACAGGGTTCTGTGTCATCTCCTGCCCCTGCTACTTCGAAACGTCACCGTGAGCCTACACCCCCGGCGGCAGTCTCCTCGTCTCGGGCGAGATCTAGGTCTAGGTCACCCCTTAGACACCAGCCACCCAGTCTTGCCTCTTCACCATCGAGTAAGAGGAGTAAGACAGAAAGTTCCACCAGTGGTCACGGCGATAAATCCTCCAAATCAAAGAGTAGTTCACGGTCACACCGCAGCCATAAATCTTCAAAAAAGGATTCCCATGATAGAAAGGCCTACCGACACTCACCAGTTTCTAGTGCTTCTCGTCATACCTCTACCCCAGACAGAGTTTGTGTTCGGTCTCAAGGGTCCAGTGTAGTACCTGTACCTAAAGATGATTTACCCATTAACATTTTAACCCTGGAGTTGGAGAGTTCAGAGGGCTCAGTGGTTGAGAGTGTTTCAGACTCCCACGGGAGTATAGGCCAAGGCCTAGGTGTTTGGCGATATTCTCGTCCGGGGCCTGACCACCCACTTCCGGCTCAAACTATTCACACAGTGGCTGATGTCCACCGGGACGCGGCGATCCCTTCCTCTATTCCTAACTTATCTTGGCAACAAGATGGTACCCCAGCTTTGGCGGGATCTTCTCAGGAGGAACAGGATGACAAAGACGAGGTTTCGATGATATCGGATATGGAAGGGCAAGAGTCAGGTTCAGGCTTCGATGCCGCACAAGATCTTAATGATTCACCAGTGAGTACATCATCAAATCAATTTGTCACTGCACAGGAAATTGATGGGCTACTTAATGCTTTATCTAAAAAAATTGGCCAACAGCAGGAAACTCCCACAGTGGACTTGGGAGCTCCCACGACAAGCTCTACGGTACGGCCTCTGATGACTTCTATTGCTTTGACTCAGATCCCTCACCCCCCCTCTATGTCACCATCGGTGGTTACTAGTCCTGCTACGGCGGCATTGACCACCTCGAATGTAAGGGTTATAACGGATGTCAATCCGCCCCCTCTAGACAAAGCGCCTCTCAAAAAGGTAGCTATGCCCTTGCTTTACGGACCAGACGAGTCATGGGTCCTTTTGACCCCCACTAAACCAGAGCTAGCCCAACCTACCTTGTCAGGGGAACTCCCAGTGCCGCGTGAGTGGGTCATCCAGGGCAATAAATCTAAGAAATTAAAGGCCTTGGATACTTTGGGGAATGTGCTAGATGTCAACATCAAGGCTATACCTAGTTATTATCACCAGGACTATTTTGTTTATACTGCTAAGCCTGCTTTACCCCCTGCCTCAGCTTCAAGATTGTTTTCTGACTGGTCTAAGAATGATGGGTTTAATGATATTAAGACACTGTCAGCTCTCACTCCAGAACTCGATTTGCAAACCGTCACAGACGCGGCAGCTAATCCAGTCTTGAAGGTGGGGCAGTTGGGTCCAGGACCTTGGTTGGAATGGGAGACAGAGGCTCAAAACTTTGCGACGACATTTACTTCAAAAACTTCCCACCAGATCCCTCAAGATATTCATTCTTGGTTCTCCATGCCAGTGTGTTCTGCCGGCGGAGTCCCTTCAGCTTTGTTTGCTTTCTTAGCTGCCCCTAAAATTAATCTTTGTGAGCTCAAAGACCCTTTCACTACCCCTACCCCAACTCACCTAGACCGTGAATTTAGGCTACGGGGGAAAGCTTTTCGCCTGTTCTCTTAATACATAGTGTCTCAACAGGTAGCAAAGTCTTTGCTCCGGTCCACTCAGGCAATCGCAGACGCGGATGCCAGACGTTCGGTTGAATTGTCCCGGCGACTGCTTCTTCAGTCGTCAATCCAATCATTAGGTGACGTACGCACTGCCTTGCTTGAGGCGGTACGAGCGAGACAAGATCTCAGAATGTCCTTAGTTCGAAAACTGCCTGATCGCATTGCGAATCAGGTGGTCATGTCACCAGTGCTCACTCCCTCTTTAATGTCCCCTGAAGTGTGGCGAACGGTTTTTAATATGGCTCAGGCCGTTAAACACAGTCCCACCCCTTCTAAGAAACCTGCCTTTAACTTGCCCAAACCCAGGCCAGTCGCTAAAGCTCAGCCGGGGGGATCTAAGCCCTTTCGTCCTCCTCCACTCAAGGTCAGTTCAGGCATAGACAGGGTAGGTTTTCAGGTCAGTAAGGATGCGGCTATAATAAGCCAGGTCAGGGCCCGTCTTCTGCCAACGCCAGCCAGCCGGCGAAGCGTCCACCACCGCCAACTCCACCACCATAAAAAAACTAAGGTCTCTCTCACTCCCGGTGCCAGTCTTAAGGCCGGCGGATCCGAGGGTAGTACAGCCGGCGAACCCTTGTCTGCTAACTGGGTCGTTCCGAACGTGTCACAAAGCATGGCCGGTAAACATTTGGGCACGGATGGTGGCACGCAAGGGCATCACTTGGCAGTGGCTCCGGCGACCTCGCTTACGTCAGCTGACAACGGCGAATTTTGTTTCTTTAGAGGTGGAGTCACTGGTCCAGGAAATGATTGCCAAGAATGTCATCATCCCGGTCCCCCCAAATTACCCTGTATTCACGTCCAAGCTCTTTTTGGTTCCCAAAAGGGACAGTGTTCAGATGAGACCGGTCGTCGACCTGTCTTATCTGAACCTTCACATTCACAACGAGTCATTCCGAATGTTAACAGTACACCAAATCAGGCTAACACTTCCGCCGGGAGGTTGGATGTGTTCCCTAGACCTGACAGACGCTTATTGGCACGTATCGGTCAACAAAAGATTTCAAAGGTTTCTGGCCTTACGGATCAGGCACCAACATTTTGTTTTTCAGAGGATACCATTCGGTTTGAACCTGGCACCTCGACTATTCAAGAAATTAGTCCGGCAAGCCCTGATGCCGTTGTTAAAGCAAGGAATCAGAGTTCTGTGGTACCTAGACGACTGGTTGGTGGTGGCAGAGACAGAGCAATTATGCATCAAACATGTCAACATAATTTTAACTCATGTCAAAGCTCTAGGGTTCAAGGTAAATCTGGTAAAATCAAACCTTGTCCCCTCACGAGTAATTCAGTGGATAGGGCTGGTTTGGGACACAGCTGCTCTCACTCTGAGTCAGAGTGTGGACAATCGCAACAGGTTTCGCAGGAAACTGTTCATGTTTCTTCACAGTCTGACTACGACACGGAGGATCTGGGAGTCTCTGGTCGGCTCTCTCAACTGGATTCAACTAACTGTAATGTTGGGCCGGTTGAAAGTAAAACGGTTAATATTGGAAGGCAACAAATATTTCCCACTCTTACCGGCGGGAAAATTATGGCCCATCCCAAAATTAATCCACACCTTACTAGCGGTCTGGGCGAAGAGGGAAACGCTGCACTCAGTAATGTCATGGACCTCTCCTCCGCCAACGGTATGGGTAGACACGGATGCGTCTGGCACAATAGGTTGGGGATTTCAGTCAAGCCAGGGGCACCAGGGTCAGGGGCTTTGGTCCCACTTAGAAATCTCCCACATCAATGTCAAAGAATTACTAGTCCCCTTGTATTTCCTTCAGGCTCACGGCTCTACTTTACGGGGCAAGTCGGTGGCCTTCAGAATGGACAATCTGAATGCAGTTCACTGTATTCAGAAACAGGGGTCAACGAGATCAAGGAAGTTGCTAAACGTGTCGGAAGAGATTTTTACTCTAGCCAACAGGCTAGACATTTATCTTCACGCATCTTATCTCCCAGGCGTTGCAAACGTCTGGGCAGACGCTCTGTCCCGGAGACAGAGCACGACAGTAGAATGGGAGCTCAAGCAACCCATTTTCAACCTAATGATTGCAGAGCTCTACCATCCACAAGTGGATCTGTTTGCGTCCGAGGGGACTCACAAACTCCCTCTATACCTCACCCACCGGACGGAAACGCCGGCAGGGGGGCCAGACGCCCTAGTGACAGACTGGAACAGATGGAGCTCCATCTATCTGTTTCCGCCGCCAGATGCGTCACTAATGTGCCACGTAGTGAACAAACTACGAGATTATCGAGGCTTCGTCTCGCTAATCGCGCCCCTGTGGCCGGCGCAGTTATGGTACCAGCAATTGAAGACGTGGTGCTCGCACCCGGTGTCGCTCCCGGTCGAGTATTTCCACTTAGACACGATTGGCAACCTAGCGACCTCGCTGACTTTTGCATTATGGACATTCAGGAGGCCAAGTGGCTAGCACCATATGGTAGAGATGTGACCAATAAATTAATCAATCAATATACTCAGTCTACGAAACGACAGTATCAATCACATTGGCAAGCCTTTACTTCTTGGATCATTAGAACAGAACAGACTGTGTCCCTCAGTGGCGTTAGTATTTAATTATTTGAATTATCTGTTTGAGCAGAAACGTTTATCTGTGGTAACGTTAAAAAATCACTTAACTGCGATTAGAGTGCCCTTTTTAGACCTTACAGGTCTCTCCATACCGGTGGCGGAGGAAACAGGTTTCATGAGAGCATGTTTTAAACTCCGCCCACCTCCCCGTCAGCTCATGTCTCTGGACAAGGCATTGTCTTTACTTCACTCTCGTCTGTACCAAAATACTGCAGATTTTGCATTACTCTTAAAAAAGGCTGTATTCCTTTTGGCTTTGGCCACCGGGAACAGAGTGTCTGAGCTGGCGGCGATGAGCAACACACCTAAGTGCCTTAGGTTTGGTAGACTTAATGAATGTATTCACATTGCACCTTCCCCGGGATTTGTAGCCAAGAATGAGCACAGTGCACACGTGTTTTCTGAGTTCACTGTGCCAGCGTTAAAAAGGGGAAAGGTGCACCATAATCTATGTCCAGTGCAAGCTCTAACCAAATATTTGAGAGTAGCTCCTCTAAAACCCCCAAGGTGCTTTATGGGTAGCGAGTACGGGCAAACGCTTACTGAAACGGAGGTTAGCTTCTCTTCTGGTCGAAGTCATTAAAGAGAGTAATCCCGGTGTTGTGGGTAGGGCCCACGATTTATGCAAATGGGCAGCCTCTTTACGTTTCTTGAAGAACTTTTCAGTAGAAGATATTTCGTCCACACAGTTGTGGGCGTCTAATCATACGTTTTTGACTAGATACTTGTCAGTTGCTCTAGACAAACCTTCCTTACCATATATAGCTTTAAGGCAGAGGGTCTAGGTGGCCCTTCAGTCACTTTTGTTTACTTTCAAGGGAAAAAGGGGGGGGGGGGGTGCAGTCAGTGTAACATAGGACACCCTAGACCCCGCCGGAATGTAAGAGCTGTGATACAAATTATGGATAATGTGATATGAAAATTTCTCTGTTCTATTCAGGGCGAGAAGTTGTGCTAGTACAATGTTGGTACAAACAACAGTGTTGTTATAGTAGTTTTAGCTGTGAAAGCAATTTAGTTTAAACAGTGGAGATCGTTTGCAAAACATTTCCACGAATATTATGGGGTTTATTATGTGCACATGTAAACTTATAACTTGTTATTTTTGTCACCACTCGTTGAGTGGGGTGCCTTTGTAACTACAGATCTGTTCACAGAATCTCCAGAGTTACCCTTTTTTGTCAAGCAGGCTTCTTTGAAGCACGCACCTGCTTGAACCCCTTTTTTGTATATATATGGATTATCTGCTTTTCTAGAGTTATGATATGATTACGAATGTCCCCCTCCAGTCTTAGAAATCAGGCATGTTCGTCAATGATGGAGGGGCCACTAATAAATTATAGGTTTGACTCCTGTAAGGAGATAAAGAAAACCTAATATTTAGTAGTGGCCCCGTAATCATTGACGACTGGGGCCCTCCCTCCCGACCATCCACTTCCCATTCGTTGATGTATTAAGGATTTTGGTTTACTTGATATGTCAGTGAAGGAAGAATGACGCCTGAATCAGCGTCTGGTCAAAGATCCACACAAGTACATCCACGATATGATGGAAAGCTTATTGGATAGTTATTCTTATTTTCTGTTTGTTTTTATTTTTTACGAAGTTTTTTCGTAGTGAGAACCCAATTCATAATGACTGAAGCCATGAGTGAGGTCGCGTGCGCTCATGATGAAGGCTCCTCAGATTTTAAATGCTCTGCGCGGTAGATTCAAACTACGGCGGATTAGTGTTTGAAGAGGATGCCTTATGTCTTGCTGAGTACCGTGGAAATTGCATTGTCACTGCTATAAGCTAAAAACAGTGTGCAAAATTGGTTAAAGTTTTTGCACCACACACATCTGCCATCCTGTGCGTGGTCTCTCCACGCATCTCGGTTGGGCTACCCCCAAAGGGTAGCCAAGTCGATCCCCACCTGCCCGCGGTGACCTTGCAGACACCACTTTCCATTTTTTCTTTTCCATTTTAATTTTTTTCCATTGTGGTGGCACTGACGGGGACGGCGCTACCTGGGGTCTGTCCCAGGTCGTTATTTTCACGTTTTTTTTAAACTAGGGTTTTCTCTTATTTTTAATCAGATACAAAATAAAGGTGTTTTTGTTTTTAAGTGCTAACTGTGCATCAATCCTCGAACCACATGGACTTCACAGAGAAGACGGCAAACGGCCAGATGGGATGACCACTTTCTCTTACAAGAATGGCCGGTGCCTCGTGTGGGATGCCACATGTGTTGACACTTTCTCCACAACCAACGCCGCCAGAAACGCCGACGAAGCAGGTGAAGCCGCCCGGATAGCAGAAAATAAAAAGCGAGAAAAATATCAAGCCATCGCCAGAATTCATCAGTTCGAGCCCCTGGCATTCGAAACTTCAGGAGTCTTCGGCCCCACCACCCTTAAGATGGTGAATGAAATAGGCCGTAAAATCAGAGAAGTTTCAGGAGAACCCCGGGAAACCCTCTGGCTCAAGCAAAGACTAGGGATGGCTATCCTCCGGGGCAATGCCACCAGCGTCATGAGCTCAGTTCGACAGGACTAGGTCATGCCACTGCGTGAGGCCCCGGCAGGAGTGGTGTATCCGTAGTCTTTCCACAGTAGGGTAAAACAAAAACGAAACCTTATTTGTATGTAACATGTGTGATGCACATTAATAAAAGGGGATGTGTCGGATGGTTGAAAACCACAGTTGCTCGCGCGTTTGGGGCTAGCAACACGTATTATGAAAAACATGCATCCTCCTTCATTCACTGTCCCCCCCCTTCACTCACTCAACCCCACAATTTGCCGGAGGATAACAGGTTTTTCACAATACGTAGACGGAGGTCTTTTTAAAAAAACAAAAAATTATTGGTTACTTCCACTGAAATGGCAGCGGGCAAGCAGAGTTGTAGTTGTGGGAAGGTTGTGGGCAACGCCAAATCGCTGGGCTGCTACTCGTGTGGTACCTATTTTCACGTTAACTGTATAAATGTTGATGATGAGGACCTCAGAGTACTTGCAAAGAAGAAACCTGGATTTAAATGGCATTGCACTGTTTGCGATACCACCCCCCTGGCTGCAAAGGATGCAGCAATTAGTCAGCAGACCTTGGATGACCTGACGGCTGCCCTAGTTTGGTGAAGTGAAGACTGCCATTGTAAACGAAGTGAAGGGTGCCCTTGCTGCGGTGGCCGTGGAGATAGAGAGTATTGGTAACAGAATGGATATCCTTGAGACTAAAGTTGCTGCCCCCGACATTCCCTTGTTTGCCAAGATAGTTCAGCAAACATTTGAAGAGACCAAAAAGGAGCCGACCAAACGCACCACTGAGGTGGTAGATGGTGGAAAGAAAAAAACTGTCTGGGACCATCAGGTCCTGGTAGTGAAGCCGAAAGACCGATCCTCCGAGCCAGTAAGCCCACCAAATACAAAGGCAATCGAGACTGCTTTGGCTTCGGTTCCGGTTAACAAGTTAACTAGAACTGATTCAGGTGTACTGGTGGTACGACTTCCATCCAAGAAAGCCAAAGAAGATGCAGGAAGGGCCATCAATCAGTGTTTGGGGGTGGACAGTGCCTTCAGTGTCTCCGAACCAAAGAAGATGATGCCAAAAATGACTCTGGTAGGCATTGCTAATGACGCTGAGGATAATGAGATCATTCCCAGCATCCTCAACAAGAACCCAAGAATAAAGTCCCTGGTCGACGATGGCTTAGCTATGAATTTGCTATTCACCAAGCAGAAGAGTGATGCACACACAAAGACTGCGGTAGTAAAAATGTCACCTGAAATACGCTCTTCCATTGTGGATGATGGCAATTCTGTGTATGTTGGACTTGTGAGATGTCGTGCATATGATCGCTTCTGGGTAACACAATGTTACCATTGCCAGGGCTTTGGTCATACCAGTGACAGGTGTTATCGGAAAAATGGGGATCCAAAATGCAACTTCTGTGCCGGTACTCATAACTCAAAAGACTGCACCAACAAGACTTCCCCAAATGTATAAATTGTATGAGCTCCACATCAGTTACGGAGCCGCCAAATCATTTCGCCTCAAGTAGAAATTGTCCTCTAATGACAGCTCAGAGAAATAAAGTTATTGAGAACACCAATTTTGTAGGTTCAAAAAACTGAAAAATGCACATGGGAGCCGGTTGAAACTGGGTCTGTTGAATGTTCGTTCCTTGCGTAACAAAATGGATCATATTTGCGAGATCTTGGATGAACGTAACCTGATGTATTATGTCTCACTGAGACCTGGTTGTTCGAGTCAGATCTGAATATTATCCAGGCGGCATTGCCTAAAACCCATTCCATAATAAATGTTCCTAGGCCTAGGGGAGATCATCCGGGTGGTGGAGTGGCAGTTGTCTACTCCACATCTCTGGTGAATATCTTGCAAATAAGCCATAACCCAGCCCCTCTTTATTATGAACTGTTGGTAGTGGAAATAAAACTCCATCAACAAATTCTAAGAATGGCAGTTGTCTATAGGCCTGGCCATCGTGGCACAGATAGGGGTTTTATGGAAGAGTTTGGGCAGTTTCTCGAGGAATTTTCTGCTAAAACCGGAAGACTTTTGATATGTGGAGATTTTAATTACTGGGTTGACAGCCCTCATCTGAAGCCATTCTCTCCTGAGTTCCTTGAGTTGACTGATCAGAACAATTTTGTAAACCATGTGTCCCACCCAACTCATATCTTAGGACACACCCTTGACTTGGTTTTCTCTCCTGTGGGTTGTGGTGGTGTTCTGGATGTTGATGTTGAGAATGCTGACCCTAATACCTCTGATCATGCTTTGATTACTTTCAGCTTTGATTTCCCTAAGCAACTCACACATGAAAAAGTAATCAGATTTAGAAATTATAAAAATGCAGACTAAAATTTGGCTAGCAGTGAAGTAAAACAGTACTTGGGAAGTATTGATACTTCCAACCTTACTTCAGATGAGCTGGTGGAGGTACATGGAAATGCACTTAAATTAGTGTTCGATCATCACTGTCCAGAAGTAGAGAAGAAAATCATAGTACGAGATGATTCACCCTGGTATAGCACTCGAGTTAAATTTCTTAGAAGAGCGCGTAGAAGAGCTGAACGTGAATGGCGGAAAAAATAAAACAGACTCTACATGGTTGCAATATCTGTCAGCCAGAAGAGCTGTGGTCCACACAATCAAAGATGAAAAGAAAGGTATT